>OZ030395.1:27907826-28374157 GCA_964023965.1 Melinopterus prodromus
GTCCTAGTGACTTAAGTTATAAATACGAAATACTTTTAAATATATAGTGTGTTTCATTTCTAAGCAGTTAAAATTTGTAGCTTAACCAATTTCCTAACACTTTTATTGGAATCTTTTTTCTTGTCAACTTTTTCCAAAGAAATATATTGAGTGGTTACGTTTCTTTTTATACACACTGTAATAATAAGGACATTGAAAGATTTAGAACATTTTGCAGATCTGAATTTTTATTTGACAGACTCATTCGGAGCATTCATATTTACAGAATAGAATTCCAGAACAAAAGGAAAAGTGTCGACTGAAAACATTCGAAGCATTCATACAGTTTTTTGTCTTCTAACTTAGTCAATGGTTTCTCATTAGTCTCATACAGTACTAGAGATATAGTTTATTCAATTGCAGAAAAACACGAATTTAACTGCTAAAACTGCCTCACTCTCTTTGGGGTCCCATAGGCAAGAGGCAAGGCTACTCTCAATTTGATATTCTTACGACGGTAACTTATTAATTACCTAACTAATTTATAGTTTATAAAAGATTGATTTTGGTTCCCAACCTGTCAAGAGCACAAATATAAAATTCACTATTCTTGAGACGGTAATAAATTAGTTGGAGCCTCGCTGATAGGAGCCTAAATCTGCTTGCAACTGGCATGGTGTGGTAGTCTATTACGGAAATGATTTTCCAAAGTACTGCTTTGGGGGCTCTCTGTTATTAGGGGCCCTGGGCAAATGCCCATTTTGCCCATGGGACTCCTCGCCACTGCATATAATTCGCAGCTCTAATTATGACATAGTAAAGCAGCTTAACCTAAAGTATAAAGAGGGTACACAATTAAATCTATACGAACAACTACATATATTAAGAGCGGGTTTTTCAATCTAAGTATTTCTGAGTATAACCGTACGCCGTTCTATTCCTGATAGCCCACGGTAAATGGATTTTGAATACTATATATGATGCAATGCAATTGACCTGACGATATACGTCCGACTGAGCGTCACCTATACTGAGTAGTGAGTGACAATGACCATGTCCAGCAGACGTAAGTTACCGGTAAGTTACCAGTGGATCATATTCAATCAATATGTTCGTTATACAGATTATTATGTTATGCTATTTCTTGCTTGAATGACAATGTCATGGGATTTACTTCCAAACATGAATAACTTGAATAACTTTTTGGTTCAGTCCATGTGGCCTACAATCAATTCTCACTCTCCGGCACTTTTTGGGAACATTTCACTTTATATAACCAAGCTTTTTGGGAACATTTCACTTTATATAACTTTGCCTCTCTTTGCTTGTCTTTGTCCCGATATATCGCTTTTTTGTCACTGCCATGTACCGATATACATATGCCTAGGATCTTTTTTCACTCACCAACATATCAAAAAAGCGTTTTGGATTTTCCACCAAAATTTGACCTTGAATAACTTTTTGTTCTTAATTCCTACTATTAGACAAATAAAGTCGTTTTTGTAATCTTGAATATCACCGTTATTTACGCCCCGACAAATAAAATAAAACCTGCTTTTGTACCGACTATTAAGGTGACATATCACATTAGGCCAGTCATTATACATATATATTTGGAAATGCAAATAAACCGGGACAGCTAAATTTTTGATATGACGTAGGGGGGCCTAGAAAAGCTTAACTTCAAATTGTCGACCAAGATTACTTATGTGCATTTTCTGCCATCTTGAAAAAAGGATTAAATTCAGTTTCTTACAATAACTGGGTTCTCCATGGAGATACGATAATTTTGAATGCTTTTTTGTTACTTTTTTACGCTCTACAATTAAGGTCTCATTTTTTACCTATCGTTCATCGTTATGGAGATCGATCGAAAAAGTCAAATTTTAAGGTAGTGAAATTTGCTTTTTTGCTATTTTTTCTTTTCTCGCGATAGGTATCGAAAAAATGCCGAATTTCGTTTTTTGATTTTTTCGTTCGACCAAAATTACGATCTCTAGCGCGCCGCAAAGTCCGTAAGGCCGCGCCCCGTTTCGATTTAGTCGCTCGCACGGTTGTATGCACACGTCAAAACCGATGAAAGGTTGTTCGGAGTATTATTAGGATACAAAATAAATAAATAAACCAGACAAATTATGGATCAAACACATGAAATTAATTGAAGAATTTTTCTTGTGTAGCGAAAATTGTAATTAAGGGCCCCCTTTTTTATACTTTTCGTTGTTTCGATGGTCCTGGCTGAAGAAGTTCTTCCTCGGTTAATTCTTCGAGTTGTGGAGACTCTCGAACCGCAGGAAATGAATTACTGTGACACCGGCAGACCCATGACATTGCACAAAGTTGCGCTTTTAATGCGATATGTCGGCTCATTAGTCGGTTCCAAAACTGTTTTTATTTGATATATCGGGGCACAGATAACGGAGATATTCAAGGTCAAAAAAATGCAAAAAACCCAAAACGCTTTTTGAAATTTTTTCGAGTGGAATTCTATTCTGGGCATATGTCAGGATATGTCGGTGAAAAAAACCGATATGTCGGGGCAAAAGCCTCAAAGTTATTCAAGGTCAAATCTTTCCAAGAGGTTTCTTGATATGTCGGGCAGTAAAATTCTAATCTAGACATATGTCGTAATACATCCGTGTAAAAAAATCATATATCGGAGCAATGACCGCAAAGTTATTCAAGGTCAAAGTTTGACGGCAAAACCCCAAAAGGCTTTTTGAAATTTTTTCGACTGGAATTCGATTCTGGGCATATGTCGGGATATGTCGGTGAAAAAACCCGATATGTCGGGGCAAAAACCTCAAAGTTATTCAAGATCAAATTTTTCCAAGAGGGTTCTTGATATGTCGGGCAGTAAAATTCGAATCTAGACATATGTCGGAATACATCCGTGTAAAAAATGATATATCGGAGCAATGACCGAAAAGTTATTCAAGGTCAAAGATTGGCAGCAAAAAGCAAAAACGCTTTTTGAAATTTTTCTGAGTGGAATTCGATTCTGGGCATGTGTCGGGATATGTCGGTGAAAAAACCCGATATGTCGGGGCAAAAACCTCAAAGTTATTCAAGGTCAAATCTTTCCAAGAGGTTTCTTGATATGTCGGGCAGTAAAATTCGAATCTAGACATATGTCGGAATACATCCGTGTAAAAAAATCATATATCGGAGCAATGACCGCAAAGTTATTCAAGGTCAAAGTTTGACGGCAAAAAACCAAAAGGCTTTTTGAAATTTTTTCGACTGGAATCGATTCTGGGCATATGTCGGGATATGTCGGTGAAAAAATCCGATATGTCGGGGCCAAAACCTCAAAGTTATTCAAGATCAAATTTTTCCAAGAGGGTTCTTGATATGTCGGGCAGTAAAATTCGAATCTAGACATATGTCGGAATACATCCGTGTAAAAAATCATATATCGGAGCAATGACCGAAAAGTTATTCAAGGTCAAAGTTTGGCGGCAAAAACCAAAAACGCTTTTTGAAATTTTTTTGAGTGGAATTCGATTCTGGGCATGTGTCGGGATATGTCGGTGAAAAAAACCGATATGTCGGGGCAAAAACCTCAAAGTTATTCAAGATCAAATTTTTCCAAGAGGGTTCTTGATATGTCGGGCAGTAAAATTCGAATCTAGATATATGTCGGAATACATCCGTGTAAAAAATCATGTATCGGAGCAATGACCGAAAAGTTATGCAAGGTCAAAGTTTGGCGGCAAAACCCAAAACGCTTTTTGAAATATTTTTGAGTGTAAATCGATTCAACAAGCACGATTACAGTACATTATTTAAGTGATTTATGTCCAAGACGCGTTAATTACAATTTCTTAACTCTTATATTATAATAAAAGATTGTGTGAGGTTTTCTTCCAGTTTTATTTAGACTGTTTGATACAAGCAACCGCACGCCATGCAGGTAGGGCGAGGAATGCCTCGGAATAAGAAAATCAATAACGAGTCGTGCTAGTCCGGGAAAGGTCGGAGACCGTGCATGGCCCGAGTATGTAAGAACATAGTAAAATTCGAATACACAAAAACAAAAACAGAAGGACATACTGGTTTTTATCTCTATTTTATCCCTATTTTATCTCCATTGTATCTATTTCAAAGTTAATTAAAATCAGATGTTCATTAACAATCTTACCAATTCAGATATTAATTTAATTATCTCCAACGAACGAACGCCTTGTACATATTTATTTTACATGATTTCTGTGTGGTTAGCTTAATCGGTTGCCTACCCTTAATATAGGATATAATCAATTCCAATAAGTAATAACACAATTTACAAAAGAAAGAATAATTAACAAGCATTTTCAAGTGCAGTCACACAAAAAAATACGTTTTCGGCACGACATAGGGCAGCCAATGTTGTGCTGATCCTGACAACAAGAAAAACAATGTTGGTGCAGGTTAAGTTAAATGTTAAACCAGCATAAAAATAAACTGTTCCGAGTCTTTTCAAATATGTGCACTAACCAATAACAGCATTATAATTGCCTTTATTTTAAACCCTCGTCGGCTAACTTAAGACACATTTTGAATTTTTGTACTGATCAATTGTGTCAAAATATATATAACTAAAAGCATGCATCGAACTTTATTACTATTATTATTATTTATTGGAAATCTCTGATACATCTCATTAAATATTTGAAACCTAGATAATATAATTTAGATACAACATATAAATACTAAAATTACACTAATTGAATTTTGAAAAGTAATGAAGAGGACTCAAATATCTGAAACTTTTATTGCAGCCGACTGCTACTTTTCTTCAAAAGCACAATACGCCGTGATACCGCTGCATAATTTACCGTCACAAGTAACCAGAAGGGGTAATCTTACATTGAAAGGTGTGATCGCGGTAGATGAACAGATAGTATCGTCTTCGTTAGATTACAAGCTGCAATTTAAACCATACACAACCAGAAATGACGACTTGCAAAAAAACCATACGCAGCTAGTAAAAACAAAAATATCACACCGATAATTGTTATCTATACCGTCTAATATCACATAATACATGTTTAGTAACTATCGACCGCCGGGGTACTAATAACCTCTTGGAAAAATTTGCCGCGACATATCGGTTCTTTTCACCGACATATCCCGACATATGCCCAGAATCGCATTCCACTTGAAAACATTTCAAAAAGCGTTTTGGGTTTTTGCCGTCAAACTTTGACCTTGAATAACTTTTCGGTCATTGCTCCGATATAAGATTTTTTTACACGGATGTATTCCGACATATGTCTAGATTCGAATTTTACTGCCCGACATATCAAGAAACCTCTTGGAAAAATTTGATCTTGAATAACTTTCAGGTTTTTGCCGCGACATATCGGTTTTTTCACCGACATATCCCGACATATGCCCAGAATCGAATTCCACTCGAAAAAATTTCAAAAAGCGTTTTGGGTTTTTGCCGCCAAACTTTAACCTTGAATAACTTTTCGGTCATTGCTCCGATATAAGATTTTTTTACACGGATGTATTCCGACATATGTCTAGATTCGAATTTTACTGCCCGACATATCAAGACGCCTCTTGGAAAAATTTGACCTTGAATAACTTTGAGGTTTTTGCCCCGACATATCGGTTTTTTTCACCGACATATCCCGACATATGCCCAGAATAGAATTCCACTCGAAAAAATTTCAAAAAGCGTTTTGGGTTTTTTGCATTTTTTTGACCTTGAATATCTCCGTTATCTGTGCCCCGACATATCAAATAAAAACAGTTTTGGAACCGACTAATGAGCCGACATATCGCATTAAAAGCGCAACTTTGTGCAATGTCATGGGTCTGCCGGTGTCACAGTAATAGGAAATGATGCTGGGATGGTCGAAATACCATCGTCGTCGTCGTCGTCGTTCAATAGAATGTCGACTGTGGCGATGATGTTGCCTGTTGGGCCACTACAAAGCAGGCAAATCACGCAGCAACTAATTTTCAAATTACTGCACCCACAAGCAGCCTCACACTTTCCTTTACATTTGAACGAATTGAGTTTTAAACGTTCAGGTGAAGCGGGTTCGGCTGTGGTGCAAATTGGTTCCAGCCCGTCATAAGTCTGTCGCCATCCCCATTCCTGAAGATCTCTGAAAAAATCCGAGCCACGTTTGTACAGTCCAACCACTCAGAACTCGTTAGGAGAAATGTAAACATTAGGATGCGCAGTGGACACGAGATAGTTTTGATGGAGGGGATCATTCGTGTGTTGATGCCAAGCGTACAGTGCCTCTCGCTTCCGCCGAATGTCGTCCATGTTCTCGTTCTGGGCACACATCGAGTCAACTTTAAGTTGGTGGACCTGTACTTGCAGATATATCCGGACAATGTGTTGACGGACTGCGCTTTTTATTGGTGGGAGTAGTGAGAGGTCATTCAACTTATTTGTCGTCATTGACTTTGCAAAGCGGTGGAATCGCAAAGTATTAATCGATTTCTCCGTTTATCACCGCCATATAAGTCGATTTGGAATCGCTCTCCAGCACAAACTAGAACATTTGGATCTACCTTTTCTTGCTTAAATAATTCTACCGAGGACTGTAGTTCTGGATTCTTCTCGAGAGTGTTGACAAATTTCGACTTTCCAATATAATTCCCACACATTCTGTAGCGTCGGGCGGCGGTGCGGTCAACTTTGCGGCGCATTAGAGGTCGTAATTTTGGTCGGAGGAAAAAATAAATAAACGAAATTGCAAGTCTGAACACTTTCTACAAGTTTCATACCAGACAAATTTTCGATATCTATCACGAGAAGACAAAATGGCAAAAGACAAATTTCACTACCTAAATTTTTGACTTTTTCGGTAGATATGTCAATAACCATGAACAATAGGTAAAAATGTATAGAACCTAAATGTAGAGCGTGAAAAAAGCAACAAAACATTTTTCATTCAAAACTATCGTATCTCAACGGAAAACCGAGTTATTGTAAAAATAACCACACATTTTGTAGCGTCTGGCGGCGGTGCGGTCAACTTTGCGGCGCGCTAGAGGTCGTAATTTTGGCCGGGGGAAAAAAGTAAAAAAAATAAATTGCAAGTCTGAACACGTTCTACAAGTTTCATACCAGACAATTTTTCGATATCTATCACCAGAAAAGATAAAATGGCAAAAGACAAATTTCACTACCCAATTTTTTTACTTTTTCGATCGATATGTCAATAACCATGAACAATAAAAAAAAATTAAAAAAATTATACGACATAAATTGTAGAGCGTGAAAAAAGCAACAAAAAAGTATTTATTCAAAATAATCGTATCTCAACGGATAACCGAGTTATTGTAAAAACTACTTTTAACGCTTTTTTCAAGATGGCGGAAAATGCACATAGGAAATCTTGGTCGACAATTTGAAGTTAAGACTTTCTGGGACCTCCCCACGTCATATCAAAAATTTAACCTTCTCAGTTCATTTGCATTTCTAACCCGTTTTTTTCCGACGTAATGACTGGACAACATTAAAAACACCAGAAGTAGTAAGAAGTAGAATGTGTGTTTTTTGAATGGTCACTGTCGATGTAGGTTAAAGGAGGTAGCGTAAACATTAATTAGATACTTACATATATTCAGAATAATGTCGAATATGTCAATAAATTTGGCGCTTCTCTCAAAATAAATCTTGATTATTGAGAAAATCAAAGCGTAAAGCGCTGTGGTCAGATTAACAATCCTCCAGCTGTAAAAATAAATCTTGTATAACAGCGAGTCGTTTTCTTGCAATTTAGAGTATGCTAAAACGCGCATTAGCAGACAATTGAATCGTAGGATAACGTATTTTGACATTGTATTAGTCAGATGTAAATGTAATATGGGCTGTAGGCGTTATATGTATACGCTTCGGTGTTAATTAATTTAGGGCGACGGGTTAAATTAATGTGAGAAAGGGATTAGTTTACCAGCTGCAGTCGTGGCTTGCTGTTATTGTTTTAGGTTATAAGTAATCAAAATTTAATCACTACTAATTGGTAGATTGGTTTGACACACGAATTGTAATAAAGTATGTATACAGGTGTCTCAACAGTGCGATCTCGGAAGATTGTGCCTCTGTTAATGAAGATATTGTAAAACTGATTTCACTCATATATACAGAACGCCGAGGCCCACTTTTTCGAATTATTAGCGTGTATGTTCCATACGATACTACCAACCCAAACGTATGTCATTTTAAATGGAACAACCTATTTTTCGGCACAATTTTGAATTCATCGCTAAATTTTACGCCAATGAAACATAACATTACCTACACTCAGTGGCGGATACAGAAAATGCTCAAGGGGTGGGGGCGCTAAAAGACATCTTGAGCTATGAGTAGAGTCATCAAGTCTGATGCAAAGCTTAAAAAACTTTATTCATATAACTGTTTATTACAATTAATCGAATAAAAACACACATAAGAAAAAGTAACAATTTAAACAATAAATTCGACGCGCCTATTTTTCCTTGCAAATTCGTTTATTACGTCGTCGATGGGACAATCAATGTCATGGTGAGTATCCAACAGAGCTAACAATTAATTCAGTCCTCCGTGATTGTCGATCTTAGCCATGTCTTCGTACGCCGCAATATTGAAAAACTTCTCTCTACTGTAGCAATGGATACAGGTAGACGGTTCCGAATTGAACAAAACCAAAACAGTTTACTGTAGTGCCATCTAGCGGATATTAGGTGACACACGTTGTCTCGAACCTATAAATGGAAGTGCGAAAACAACAAACTTAGACAATACATCTACGACTCCACTCCAGGCAACGAATCAGCGAATCTACATAGAAAAAACAATTGATTTATAATAGAAACATGGAAAATAATAGTATATTACTTGACGAGCACATAATTAAGGATATAAATCGCGAGTATGAAGTTTACACGCAAGCCGTAAGCGAGCGTGTAATCATGCGAGCGATTTATATCCGTTATGTGCGAGTTAAATACGACGCTTTATCTACGACTCATAAATTACATTTTAAGCAAAATATTTTAAATGTATTTGTCAATGATGGCGAGGCGAACTGTCAAATAACTGTCATCCACGTAGGTTTTGACAGACTTTGACACTAGCGTTGTATAATGATGACAGTTTGTATAAATAATGAGGCTATTATTTGAACGAACTGTCATTACTATACATAGCAGTGTCATTATAATCGCGTATAATGATGGGGATTATATAATCATAGATACGTATGCAATGAACTTATTATATGTGAGTCGTAGATAAAGGTAGATAATAATATAAAATGAAATAGGTGTTATAAAATTATTATGTATAATGTATTAATTTTTAGAAAACTAAAATCATGACCGTTAGGATCATGTCTACTGTACCCAGACATTTGTTTTTACCCCTGCAGTTAGCAGAAAACTAATAGACTTACATGGAAAATATAAGCCCAACGTTGGGACAATTATCAATTATTTTCCAGTGAGTGATCTCTCTAATTACTATAAAGTAACTATAAGTGCAGACAAATGTGAAAATAAGTGGAAAGCATCAGAAAGAAACTATAAAAAAACGCTTGATAACAACAACAAAACGGGTAGATGATTAAGATCAGTCGAATTTAAAGAGGAATTTAACAACATATATAAGCAGAAAAGAAATATCAATCCTCTGACATTATTGTCGAGAGCTACATCAATCCCGGTAAGTTAACGGAAGTGCAACTGAACATACCGGAAGTAAGCGACGATGCCTCATCGTTGGCTACACCTCTTATTAAAACACCTGCATTACCACCGCTACGAAAAAGATCGGTACAAGTCAGCACAAGTACATATAAAAAGAAAACGAGATCTTGAGTGCCATTCGTGAAAACGCAAAAAAAATATTATGAGGAAAAACTAGTAATAGATCGTCAACGACTAGAGGTGAGCCGGGAGAGACTCGAAGAAAGTAAGAAGAAGAGAAAACTTTTAGAAAAACTTGCCTATCTACATTCATAAAAGTCCTATCTACATTCTCGCAAAGGGCACGTATGTGGTCGGCCTGCGCGGTAGATCATTGCGCAAGTTATTACTGTCGTTTTGGACAATAGTGACAGCCGCAGCGGTCAACTGCGGATTCCGATAACGAGTAACGTATCCATTATGACTTAATGTATAGATAGGTACCGTGAGTTAAGGCTATTTTGAACAGGAGTCTAACTTTGAACAATTAGCCGCCATTTGTTTTTTAACACATTTCTAAAAAAAATTATGCGCAAAGGATGTTGCACCATTTAAACCTTTGTTGTCCTTTGTTAACCAATTTTTTTTTATAAATGTAGGGAAGTACAAATGGCGGCGAATTGTTCAAAGTTAAACTCCTGTTCAAGTAGCCCCAACTCACGGTAAATTAATACATTAATAATGAAAATAATGTAAGCCTCATGTTAAAAAACTATTAACAAAATGTATTTTGCTTTGTTTAAGAATATTTATTTTTTAGTTATGTAGATGTTGGAAAAGAAAAAGTTGTTACTTACTAAAAGTTATATTCATATAATAAGTACCTGTAGTAATAGTAAGGTAATAAAACTGATAAAAATATATAACATCTATCTATTCTTTTTTTTTTTTTTTTGTTCAAACACAGAGTGTTTGTGGCATAACACCTAGTCAATGACTAACAAGTTATTTTCACTTAACCTAGACTGATAATATAATGAGTATTTATACAATTTTGCCCATTGGCCCAAGTTGTTTTAGTCTGACAGTTTTTACCACTCAAGTAGACGGCGGTTGTTTTCACTTACACTTGTTTTCACTTTTCACATACTGTGAATACACTACGGGTGCTCTGCTTTTAATCACTCCCGCACTAGTTCGAATGGTTTAGTTCTTTTCAGCCGACGCACTAGCGCACTGTTGTCTAGCAGCTGGATGGCTTCAAAGTTGTCGTGGTGGAGTAGACGATCCTCGTGCTTCTTAGCAAATTTTGATATTTCGCTAGTTACCATTTCCATGCGGAGGTCCCGATGAAGACTGGTGTCTTTGATGTACCATGGTGCACCAACAATGGACCTTAGTACTTTATTTTGGAACCTCTGAATGAGGTTGATATTGGACTGCTTAGTGCACCTCCATAACTGTATTCCATACACCCATACTGGCTTTAATAATTGCTTGTATAGTAGGAGCTTATTTTGCACTGACAGGGCTGACCTCCGTCCCATTAGCCAATACATTTTGCGGAATTTTAGGTCGAGTTCGTTCCGTTTTTTCTTGACATGTACTTTCCATCTAAGCTTGGCATCCAGTGTCATGCCAAGGTATTTCGCTGTATCCGCGTATGGAATATCGTTCCCATTAATGGTTACTGGAATATAGTTATCTCTCTTATTGGTGTAGTTTACATGCGTGGATTTTCCTTCATTTAGTTTGATGCGCCATTTCTTTGTCCAAAGGTTGATTTTGTTTGCAGCTATCTGTAATTTTTCAGTTGCTTCTTCGACACTGTCACTAATCGCCAAAATAGCCGTGTCGTCTGCAAATGTTGTCACTGTGGTTTCTCCCGGATCAGGAATATCATTAGTATACAGTAGGTACAAAAGAGGTCCCAATACACTTCCTTGTGGTACTCCGGCATTGATATTGCGTAGCGAGGAGTATTCGTCATCCTGTTTCACCCTGAAGTGGCGATCTTTCAGATATGATTTTAACAGTTCTGTATATTCACTAGGAAGCTGCTGTTCCAGTTTCACGAAGAGTCCATCATGCCACACCTTATCGAAAGCCTGAGCCACGTCTAAAAATATTGCTGAGCAAATTTTCTTTTCCTCAAGAGCCTTTTCTATAACATCGGTAATTCGGTGTACCTGGTCGATTGTTGAATGTCGAGCTCGAAAGCCGAATTGATGTGATGGAATAGTTTGATTTTTCTCAAGAATTGGGTATATTCTCTTGATAAGTAATTTTTCAAACAGTTTTGAAATGGTTGGTAACAAAGATATAGGTCTGTAGGAGGCTACATCATTTGGCGGTTTACCGGGTTTGGGTATCATGATGACCTCAGCCACTTTCCAGAATGAGGGCTCATATCTTAACCTAAGTGCAGCGTTGAACAAATTTAACATCTTTATCACGACTTTTCTCGGTAGCTGCTTCAGCAGGGCTCCTGATATCAGGTCAAATCCCGGTGCTTTTTTCGAACTGAGGTTGGTTTTGATTTCGGTCATTAGTTCTTTTGGTGAAATATGGGGTATAGGCTTTGACGCCAGTGCTGTCCAGGTGATACCCTCGGAAAGTTCAGGGGTATGAGTTTCATTCGGTGTAAATGTCTTTTCCAAGTGATCGGCAAAGATATCGGCCTTATCCTTGTTACTTCTGGCCCAAGATCGATCTTCCTTTCTTATCGGGGAATTTGCATTATCGGTCGCTTTATGTTTTTGGTGGTTTTCCATAGAGAGTAGTCCGTAGCAGAGTCATTGCTCAGCCCCTCCAAATGCCGACCAATAGTTTGTTGTTTGATTTCTTCGGTAAGTTTGCGAAGTTTCCATACCATATTATTCAGTTCTGTCTTAACGATGGGGTCTCTTGTAGTTTGCCAACGTTTGCGAACTTTTCTCTTCTTTGCTATCAATTCTCTGACTTCTAAAGGATAAATGTTGCTATTCTTGATATGGTAACTTATTTGGGGTGTAGCTAACCACGCAGCTTCCTGTATATCGCCGTGGAAACTCTGCACTGCGTCTTCTAATTCTTCGGGAGTTTTGAGTGAAACTGACAAGTTGATGTTCTGCTGTAGGCTTGTTTTGAATGCTTCCCAGTTTGTAGCTATAGTTGTCAGAGTTGGTCTTCTTTCTTTTCTAATTACCGATTGACTTAGAGTTAAGATAATTGGTGTATGGTCAGAGTCAAGATCTAGTTCCTCGGTTATATCAATGAAGCTAGATGACAGATTTTTAATTACAAAAAAGTCTATTAGATCTGGAATCTTATTTCTGTCAGTAGGCCAATAAGTTGGCTTGCCTGTTGAGTGGACTTCGCATCTGTAGCTTTGGATTGCATGTAGTAATTCTCTTCCCTTTGTTGTAGTTAGCCGTGAACCCCAATATGTATTATTGGAATTAAAGTCTCCCCCAAGTATGAACTTCCCAGAGAAAGTCTGCAAAAGATCCAAATACTGTGTTCTCTTAATGTTGTGCCTTGGGGGTGAATAAAGAGCTCCAATCGATATTATTCCACATTTTGTTTTGACTCTAACAGACGTAACTTGAAATTGTTCTTTTTCGATTTTCTCGTCCTCATAATGAGATATATTATTTTTAATTAATACTGCGCTTCCTCCTCTTGCGCAATTGCTGGGGTGAATAGCGTGATAAAGTGTGAAGTCTCGAAGTTTTAGGTAGGATTCTTTTGTGAAATGAGTTTCTGATATTAGGCAGATATCAATTTTATGTTCAGTTAAAAATGTGTGTAAGGTATTTGTATGTTGTAATAGCCCGTTGGCGTTCCAGGAAAGTATGCGGAGACAATCAGCCATTTTTATGGAATTTTTCAAGCTTGTCGAGTCTGGCAACAATGGAGTTAGTAACATTTTCTTGTTTATTCAGTTTTTCCAGTATTAATTGCAGTGTTTTGCTGATTTCTGGAAGATTGTTTACGGGTTGGTCCATTTTTACCTCAATTCTTTCTATTTCTACTGGCTTAGCACTAGAGGTCGACTTACCATTTACCATGTTGGCATAAGATTGTTCACCAGATACCTCTTTTGCCATGATAACTTTTCTGTTTACATGCTTTGTTTTCTTCTGTTCCGGGGAAGAGATTTTCTTAAAATTGGCGTTTTTAATCTTTTGAAGTTCAATCGGAACTACACAACCCCTGTAGTTTGCAGGATGACCTTTACCGCAATTATAGCATTTTGCGGGTTCCTCTTTTGACTTTGTGCAGTTCTGGGTATCGTGCTCCCCAGCACATTTTACGCATCTGGGGTCTTTGTGGCAGTATCCACGAGTGTGACCCCACGCTTGGCAATTCTTACATTGTGGCAACAATTTAGGTTTTTTTAGTGGAGATATTTCGACTCTCATTCCCATTATATCAGTTATTCCAAAGATTTTGTTGATATCTTCGGTCTTGTCGAAAGACAGCATGAAGATCGGTAAAGGATCTTATGTTTTTCGTTTTAAAATATTAGTTACATCTAAAATTTTATATTTTTTTCGCTTCAGATCTTCAATTATCTTTTCCTTACTGCAGGTTTTATGCAGTTTTTTTACTACCACTTTAATTGGCCTATCTTGCTTATTTTCGTAAGATGACCAGTTTAGTTTTCCTTCCTCGAGAAGGTTGGTGATTATCTTGTAATTGTCGATTGCATCAACATTAACTTTTAGTACGCCACTGTTTAGTAACGTTATTTTATACTTGTTCTCAATTTTGGTATTTAGCAGCTCATATACTTGCTCATATTTAGTTACATCGTATATCATTATCGGTGGAGGTTTGTGTTCTCTCACCTTCTTTTCCTGTGCGTTTTGTTGTTTTTTATCTTGATTTTGTTCTGATGAGTGGCGTGGAGGGGTTATAGAAGAATCTGAGCAAGTCGAAGTATCCATTTTCTTCCTCTTAGTAGTTTTCTCTTTGCCCCGTTTAAGAATCCACTCAGTTTCCTTCGCTACTTCATCCTCATCAGTGAAATATTCCATTACATCTGGTTTCAGTGGTACCGCATTTTCTGCGCCCTTCTTTTCTATGTCACTGAATTTCTGTTGGAGTTCATGGAGTTGATCTTGCAACTGCTACAAAGCAGATTCCAACTCGGTTTTAGCAGATCTTTCTTTTTGCAACTCTTGGTATAGCAAATGCTCATTTGCTGTTTTTATTTCGATGGTTTGCGACATAATTTTTTACACTTTAAATTGCACGCGTATTAAACGCGTACTCAGCACAACACTTAGCAGTTCATTAACACAGCTTGGCACACATTCCGAAGAGCGATTTGTTTACGCACGCAGTTACATGATATAAGTTTAGTTATATTGCTGATTGACAGAAATATATTCTTCGCTCACAAACAATTAAACTTGATTGCAAAACACGTCCGATCGCTTCGACTGCACGATTCAAACTTATCTATTGTCTACGTCTATTTTCAAATAACAAAATGGCTAAATAGTTTCTGAAGTTTTCACCTACGGCATTACTTTCTACATTTTCATTGGCGTTTCCATTTACAGGTTCATCAGAATCATCAGTAATTTCTTGCATTTTATATTCATCATTCAGGGAAAGATTATGCAAAACACAGCATGCACGAATAAAATGGCATATTGTGTTTATATCCTTCAACGTTACATGGTATAGGCTCCTAAACTTTTGCTTTAATATTCCAAATGTATGTTCTTTTCGATCACGGCGCGGCAGTGGCTTACTTTTTCATTGATTTGTATCTCTTAAATACGTATTTGAGTAATATTACCTTTAAAACATTTGAATTAGCCATCTTGAAGCAAAAGAACTAACCACAGGACCGTTGAACCGTTGAAGCAAATACAGCTGTTTCAAGTTTAAACAGCGCCAGCGCGAACTAATAATTCGGAATCGGTACTCGCTGACAAGCAAGATCTGCTAGAACGGTTCTAGAATCATTCCGAACAACTTCCGTAAATAACCAAAACATCGGATCGATAATTCAGAACCAGTTCTTATAAAACCAAAACGCTAATACGCATGCGCAGTAGTTCCAGAACTGCGAACCAAAACAAACCAATTGACGTCCTTGTCATAGGATTTTGGAGTTGGATAATAACAAGTAAAAGGGGTATAATTATTCAGTGTTTCAAATGAAACCCAACTCTTGAATAATAAAATTAATGTACTTGAACGGTGAATTGGCATCTTCAACAATATCGGCATTCTTCAACTCTTCAACGATTCCCTTTACATGTTGCCGCTCTGAGTAAGAAAGCCTATAAGGTCTTTAATAGACTGGAACATCTGAATTCAACTTTATATCCATTTCGGTTCTATTTGTACAAACCACTTGATAAATATTCCTTGAAACTAAGTCGCTGTATTCATTCAGCAACATTTTTAGATTGTCTTAGTCTTTTCCCTCAATTCGGTGTTGATTTCATCTACGTTGATTGGTCCACTGTCTCTCAATTAATCTACTTCCGGTGCTTCAATGCATTCTTCACTGGTAATATTTGAACCCTTTCTGATTTTAAGTCAAGCCCGGAGATGTTCATTATGGGTAAAACGGACTTTCCTTCGTGGTTGGCCTGTATTAGACACACTGGAATTGCGTGGCTTTCTTCTCGAATTCCACCCTCTATACATAATTCACGGTTGGTCAAATCACCAACAACTGTTATGTGTCCTAAGTAACTATCTGCAATTACAGCGTCATCTTCAATTCGAAGCACGGTTTTTGAATTTTCACATACTTCATTGAACGGTAGGTCATTATCGGTGTTCTCGATCCTCAATGCGTTGTTCTTACTCGTTATCTGTATGTTAGGCTGTTCTGTGAATGGATGTCCTTCAATCATAGGAACATTTTGATAACCCTTGTCGACTACATGTAGTTTTACTTTGGCAGTCAGACCGTCAATTGTCACATTTCCTGTGAATAGTCCCAATGGCTTCACCATGCCATTACCATATCCAACTAATGGTATTGTTTCAGTCTCGAAATATGTAAATCCATTCTCAGCTACAACATCATCGAGAATAGTTATACAGCTGCTACTTAAGTCTACGTAACATCGTACTTTTATATTATTCACATAAGCGTCTTTAAAGTATTTTGAATGAGAGTTACTGTCTTTGCCGATCTTCAATACTGTTTTAGTTGTGCCACCGATACGGTTTCTTTCATTATTTGGTTGAACTTCTTTTGCATTACCGAATCCACGTTTTAATGGGCATTCGCGCGCGTGGTGTCCTACATTCGAACACTTGAAACATGTAATTGTTTTTGTTTTTTCGTGTGCTATCAACGGTACTAGAGTCATGTTTTTAACGCTGTTGTTTTCTTTATATATTGTTACATAACGACGAATATAAGCAGCACCTGACTTTAAATCTGCCAAAAGTTCGTTCAATTTCTATCTGCTTAGGGCCTAAGAAATCTCTAAACCGGTTGTCATCCAGTCCATATACTATCCAATCTATGCTCTCTTGGACAGTCATCCTGCAGCGGTTACAACTTGCCAACTTTTCAAAGTAATACTCAACAATATCTTGATTTACACCTACGCTCTTTACCGCGCGAAAGCGTGGCACGATTTCGCGCGGGTAATACCGTGCGTGTAGTGTTGCGAGATGCGCAAAGGAAAGCGCGCAGTGAATTGCATGTGCGATTATACACGCGTCGCAAAAATCATGTTGCTTGCTGACTGCGTGATATCGTGCGCGCCTGGATTGGTGTTTAGTGTGTTTACTGTGGTGTTTATTTACCCTACAATCATTTTCGTGCTCAAAAAGAGTAAGAAAAATGGACACACGTCTTAGGTCCCGTGAATTAATAACGGACATAATAAATATGTCTAAAGATTATCCATGTTTATGGAGAGGACAATCTGAACACTACAAAAACAGAAATTTGAGGGAAGAGGCGTACCAAAAGCTTATTGCGTTGTGCAAGGATCGTGGATTTCCAGACGCAAATCGCGACCTTGTGGTCAAAAAAATTCAGAGCCTGAGGGGATCATTCCGAATGGAACTTAAATAATCAATTCAACGCCAACGTAGTGGCACTACTACAGAAGACATATACAAACCATGTCTGTGGTATTACGCACCTACTATTTACCAAGGATAAAGATATACCAACTGATAGTGTATCCAACATGGACGACCCCGAAATGGACCCCGACCCCAGACGACATGCAAATGACGAAAATTTAGAGGGAAATGAAGATGATACTCCGAGCGTGAGTGAGGAAATAAATAAACCAGAAGTGAGTATCGAAGTTGTTATTTTCTTTTTATTTAAAATTACAAAATCGAGTTTTAAGCTCTTCAGATGCTATCATGCGATCTCGCCATTCTTCCTTGCCTTCCGAATTAAAATATATTTTATAGTTGTCCCTGTTTTGTTTTGCTTCAAGTGTTGCATATCTGTTACCACTCCGTTGTAAACTGCTCAACTGTATTGGATTTTGACGCCAATAGCCGAGTTGCGTTGTACCAGAAACTACGGATTCGGTATAAATCGGTGCATACACGCAAATAATTATGCAATGAACAAATTGCCAATACCACGTAACAAATATTGTCTGGTTTCGTGTTTATAGGTGTATGTAATATTCTAAACTAGTTGCGATTATACCAAATGCGTTCTGAACTACGTTTCAAGCACGGTATAACCTATAGTTAAAAGCTCGTTTCTCTCCATCCAGCTCTGTCTGTGCGTATGGTTTAAGAAAATTTTTGTCTAGTCCAAAGGCTTCATCGCCAAGAAATACAAAATTAAAATCTTTCACGGTTTCGTCACTCTCAGGCAAATTTAACTGTCCATTTTTAAGTTTGCGGAAAAAATCTGTGTACTCTAACACACCTCCATCTGACAATCTCCCGTTTTTCTCTACATCAACATATATAAACTCATAATTTGGACCCACCAAAGCCATTAAAACAATACTGTAAAAATTCTTGTAGTTGTAATAAGTCGCTCCCAAATGTGGTGGTGGTACTATGCGAATATGTTTTCCATCCATAGACCCTCCACAGTTAATAAAATGCCACATATTTTGAAACTCGCGCGAAATGTTGGGCCATTTTTCTTTTGTACTGGGAAACTGAAATATTTAATAGTTTTATAAGTAATTTTTTTAAATTTTATGTTGATACGTCTTGTAAGTCAGCAACACGACCGAGAAAAGGGAAGATTGGTAATGCTCAGACTGAGTTCTTAACCGTCTGCACTGCAACATTACAGACTAATATGAAACCGATAAATGAATATGATGCGACTGGAGTAACTGTGGCTAAAAATTAGAACGGGTGGATCCCATTCAAGCAATCTATGCAGAATCGTTGATAAACTCCATTTTACAGAAAGGTTTATTAAAGAAGTTGACTGAATATAGTGATTTTTGCGGTGGCAATTGCAAGACTACCACAGAAAGTCCATCGTCGTATCTTTCATCGGAACTATCGTCCTTGCATTCACCGGTGGTACTACACGATTCTCCGCATTCATCTTCCTCACAAAGACAACAAGAGCCGTTATTATTGCAGTCATGTCATTTGCAACAAGAAAATGAATACAGTGAACTGCGTAGATATTATGAATCTCAAAATTATTATTAGAAGCAGTTTATTTGTATTTTTGTATTATTATTGTATACTTTACTATTGTTTAGATTAGTTATACTTATGGAAGTGCGCTTAAAGTTATTTTGTAGGAATTTTATTTGAGTTCATATTTATATGTAAACAATAAAGATAGCGAATGTGTAATTCAATATGAATCACCTTACCTTCATATAGTCCATCTTAAGAACTTCATAAATGGCTTTGCATGTTTCTGGTATGAGTATGGACAGAGATGGAGCTGATATCCCTGAACTGCACTTTAAATCTTCAAAAGATCGCCCTGTGGCCAGGAATCGAAGTGTTGCTGTAAGGCGTTCGTGCGCACTTATGCTTTTTCTCATTATAGTATCTTGCTTTGTAATTTTTCCTTTTACCATATCCAATAATGTATCAAATGATGAATTATCCATTCGTAAATAATTTTTTAAATCATCAGGGTAATTTTCACGTAAATGATGTAGTAATTGCATATGACTAAAGCGTCGTCTGTATTCTTTGGTCCAAATTCTTCGTTTCTGCTTTTTATTTTCGTTAAAAATTACACTTAGACCGGCCCAAGCTACAGTTTGTATAAGGTTTCTCCTTTGTATGTCCATATTATAATTACTATATTTTATTACAATAAAATAAACGAGACACGCTGGTTTGCGTGACAACAAAACTTCACACTCTTGCAAAACCGTTGACATGCAGAACGCTCCAACACGCGCCAGGTTCGCGCTGTAATGAACGCGTGATTACTCTTTAGACGCGCAATCCCGTCACGCGCGCTGTAAGAACTTGCGCTTTCGCGCTATTCTTCGGTTGTAAAATTTGCTAGCAAACGCCTGGCGCTAGGGATTGCACGCGCTTTTATCCACTTAATTGCGTGTACGCTCCTAGGCTCGCGGTAAAGAGCGACGGTGTAAACGCCGCTAATGCCTTCAATAAAACTATTAATTTCTTGAGAACGCTTTATTCGTACGTTGAAGTATTGCGTGCGTGTTCGTACATTTATGTCTTGACATATGTCTACTAGTATTCACAACGTACTGTATTACAACTATCATATCACTATTGTGAGTATTGATTGTGTTCTTTGTTCGTTTTTTGCATTGTTTGATTGGTATTGGTTATTTTTCTTTATTTTGTTAATATTTCAAACGGTTATAACTTTATAAGGATTTGAAAAACAATTAGGTCCACAAAAACAGATTAACGCAGAATAACATTTACATTCTAAAAATTATTTTTGCGGAAAAAAGTGGGACAGCCTGCACATGTATTTATATGTGAAGTGAAACTGACTGTTTATAGGAATATATTTTTTTTAAGTAACTGTTAAAAATAAGAGAATTATATTCATTGAATGTTATTTATTGGCTACTTATGCACACAACAATATTTAACTTTATATTTAATTAATGACACTAGTTTGCAAATATTAACTTTTTTCAATATACCAGGAAGCTAACTAATATCAGTGGTGCCGGTGTCACAAAGTAAATATTCAGATTTTTATTCGATAAACTAAACAAAACTATATCAAACACAATCGATCAGGTGCGGTTTGAACCGGAAGTTGATGTTACTGCTACCAACTTGACAAATATCATATAGTAAGCAGGTCGTGTGATGTATAACACGAAAGCTCTATTAAAGTCATATACGTGGGCAAATGAATTAAATGAAACTTTATTGCAGAGAACCGTAAGATAGTATCATGCGTCATAGGATACCTAATTGAAGTCATTAAATCACATTTTATATATCTTTAGTGCTTCTTAGAACAGCCAGGTAGCTACCAGAGGATTTCATCAACTAAAAAAACATATTTTCATTTTAAGCTTGTGTTATTTATTTAATACCCTACATATGTATATGCCTTGAGATCCACCGCTGCAAACCCTGACATAGTCACTGCTATACGCTTCTTTGCGCGAAAGTGTGCCATTTTCAACAAAGTCCTGAAACTTCTTTGACATAAGTACCAGGGTGCACAATAGATGGCGGTCTGAACTTGTTCACTCTGTAAAATATTTGCTGTTATTAAATTCTATTTTACTGCTATCACATATAACATGATATTATTTAAAACTAAAAGAAAAAGGAAGAATGACACTGCTATATTTGCATGTATACGTAGTACTATTAAATCAAGTAGCAGTATATCGAGTTTATTGAGTTTACAATAAAAAATGTTCTTGAGTTCCAAATAGTAACCTAGTTCTGTTTAAATTAGCTAATCGTATTTTCTAATCGATTTTACCTACGACAGTGTGAGCTCTGCGGTAACTACAGGCTAATTGCTATTATTCCCGCACTTGGTAAGATTTTCGAAAAATGTTTGAAGACGCGCATAGCGAATTACTTTGAGATAAATAACTTATTTAATGACAGCCAATTCGGATTTAGAAAACTGTTTTCGACCACTAGTGCAATATCTAAATTAGTTTCAATAATTGATGAGAGCCACAATAAAGAAACCACCGGCAGCTTGTTCTGTGCCCTGTCTAAGGCTTTCTTTTGCGTGCCTTAGACCTTGACATAAATAGTTATTTAACCAACAAGTATATTAAAAAGAGCGATTAATGATCGAGACTGTTTAACGCGCGAGCGAAGCGAGCGCGTTAATTGTCGAGATCATTAATCGCTGTTTAATATTCGAGTTGGTTACAAAATTTTTCCGTCGATCGTATTCTTCTAGCGTCGTCTACATAGATTTTTCTTCGCCGATGTCTTTTTAGGTTATATGACCATTTATGTAATTTGACACTGACAGTTCTAGAGAGCGGTATGTTTTGATTGGAAGGTTTCATTTCACATATGTTCGACTGGCCAATCAAACGACGTCATTGCGTCTTGTGATTGGCTATAACAAATCATGCATTAATAGAAATCGTGCATTAATGTAGTACTTTAATAAACGATTTCCTATTCACTAAACTGATTCATAAATAAACGATCGACGGCAAAGCATTAAACTTTTCAATTCTTACCTGCATGATCGTCAACAATGTACGCGTTTTGGGAGTCCTACAGTGTGTCCAGGAAAGTTCGCATCATATAGAAAATATTTTTATTATCCATTTCTCAGAAAATATTATTATTTATAAAAGTTGGTGGCTTGTATAAAACCTATACGGCAACAGTCAAATATGTAAATTTTGATACCATATCCCAAGCAATTCAGATTCTTATCAATTTGTGATAAGAGTAAAGTACCTTTATTTTCATTAGTATCGAAAAACTTTATTTGGAAATGTTGTTTAAAAGTAAAAATTATATTCAAATATGAAATCACAGCAACCTATCGTGAAATTTTTCTTTTTTGTTTGTTTTTTAATTCGCACTTTTATAGTTAATATTAGTCAATGGCAGTGATACTAAAATGTTCGCTTAAATCTATTTTATTAAAATTTGAATACATTTTTTACATTTTAGATTATTTTTGTATGATATCTACTGTTTATTTAGAACTAGCGCAAAATTGCTCATCTACAGAAAAGCGATTATCTTGATGTTGCTGATATTTTCAATGAAAAACACCCGACCAACAAAATTGCCCATTCAACCATTCCTAGGATAATCAGAAAATGCAAGCAGACTGGGTCTGTTGAAAATCTCTTTATGAAACACCACAAAAATATATTGCCGAAAATAAGAAAGTAAGTTTACCAGTGCTGCAAGCGGTAATCGAGCATAGAACGACTTCGGTTGGGCAAATTGTTTCTCACACCCAATGCAGTAAGTCAACAGCTCATAACTTACTAAAACTGAACAAATATCATCCTTAAAAACATACGAAATTTATAACTACACTAAAGGAAGGGACACTATGGCATCAGTACCATACCTATGACATTAGAGCTGATGCTATAGGTATGAGTTCGCAAACTGGTTTGAGTGGGAAGTGGAAGAGGACGATTTTTTTGTTAATATTCTATGGATAGACGAGTAGACGTAATAATTCCACCTTCTCGTTAAGTTGTAATAAAATCATGGCACTTTTGAATTGTGTTTCTGCCTCAATCTCAGATACATGCAAATATAGCAGTGACTATTGTTTTCTAATGGGTAGTGGATTAATTTTATAGCTCTTGAGTATCGGGTAGTGCTTACCTCATTTGATAGCGCTTCTCCTGACAATGTAATCAACCAAATTTCAAGCAAAATGGGTATAGTGTATTGCAGCTGTCTCACAATTCCAGAAAAACTTGTGCTCTGAAATATATTATCTTATTCATAGACTCACAATTTGCGCTCTTAAGTTACCATCAAGATAATAAAAATACTGAACGTGGAGTAAGCTTGAGTAATAATTATCATTGGTAATAAAATAAATGACCAATAGTTCTCCATTTTTGAGCAAAATTTTGTTAATCTATTTTGAAATGTCAGCACGTCGACGAATTCCTTCAAGATAATCGCTGTGTATTCCTTTGACTGCATTACGGCAGTAATTTCATCGTGTATTTCTAATTCATTTGCTTTCGTATTGCTGAAAGCTAACGATTCCTGAAAAGTAGCAATCAAGTTATTGTTTACGCCGTATTTCAGCAAACTCCTGTAGCATATGTTCTCGAACTCCCATGCTGAAAATGTGCAAAATTATTCAACTGTTATCACTACTTGCAATTGCTTAAAATTAACGCTATCAATTCGATGTTCCAGGTATTAATAAAGGCGTGGTAAAAACAAAACAAAAATGACTTTAATATATTATATTATAACTTACCCAATATTTTGAATTGTGCTGATGTTGCGAGGGCTAAGAACGTCCAGAATGTGTCAGTTGTGTTCATCGTCAGTACCATGACTGCCTGACAGAAAATTTGTAGGAGGTAGGTGATCTCATAGTACGGAGATTCCTCCACATTGTAAGGATGCCAGAAAGCCATTGGAAGTGGACTACAATTTTAATTACTGATATAACTTACTTAAATGTACACAAATCTAAATTTAAAAGTATTAAGGCAGGAGCTAGGGTACGGCGCGAGTAACTATGACTCGCCCGGGGGAAGGGAAGTCATGGGTGTTCCGCCCCGGCGCTGCTTTTAGCAGCGTTAAGGTCGTTAGGTTGCTGTGCTAACCCCGCAGCAATCGGGGGTTCAGCTCGGTCCCCGACTGATGAACTCAACGTCCGTAGTGCACCTCCTTGTGGTAGCGCTAGAAGTCGAATGGCGGGGTAATCCGCCGGACGGTGAACTAACGCACTACGGCCCGCCCCGCGGCCCGAGAACTTCGCCAGGGTCGCGGGTTTTCCCATCTTGCCTAGAGAGGTGCCGGATAAGTATAAAACGGGCCTTTCGTTTTTGATGGATCCACGAAAACAGAAAGAAGCCTCGGACCGGTAGGAAGCCTAGGGTCCGGCTCTCCCGGAAGCATCAGGCACCTGTCAAAAACAACCGCTACGTCCACGGAGATCTAGCGGAAGTACCCAGTCTTCAACTGGAACCATTCCGAGAGTGATAGCATCAACATCCAGGCTGTCACTACCCGGGTTTTCCCCCGGAACAAGCACCCGGGGTTCCGCAAAACCCTTACAGATTACGGAGGCCAACACTCATTCTGGTTCTCCGCGGAACCCCAACCCGAAACCGGATATCCCAATTGTCCAGCCGTGCGCGGCAAGCGGCGAGCGGCAGGCGGCACTATTGAACGGCAAAACGATGCCGCTCTGCCGCTTACTGTATCGTAGCCGCTTTGCCAACAATCAAAATGCATTTCAACACGGGAGATGCTAGAGCAAATTTATTATGCAATTTGTGTGAGTCTTACGGTCTAAAAAAATCTAATTGCCATCCCACCCGAAATACTGCTTGTCTGGATAATATTTTTACAAACATTGATTCCAGTTCCTATTTGGTATGTGTCATCGACCCGGGCATTTCAGATCACTTGGCTATATCTTTTGAGGCACAAATGCAACAATCAGATTCCAAGAAAAAAGTTAAGATATTGTGTAGACCCTTAACTCAGAAAGGCCTATTAAATTTTTATAATCTCGTTGAAAAAACTGATTTCTCATTTGTTGATGACGCTCATCTACATGTGAACCATAAGTTCAATATATTTGCTGAATTGCTTGCCCAGGCTCACGATGTATGTTTCCCTGAAAAGGTCATTTCCGGTAGCAAGATTGATTCTGCTGCCCCTAGGATTCATTGGTTCAATGACAGTATTAGAATGTTGAGGGATAGACTTCATACACTTACGTCTCTTTATAGGCACGACCCACCTCTAATTTCCTCAGAACTTTTAAAAGAAAATAGAAAACTATACAGAGATGCTATTGCAAACAGTAAAAGGTCAGCTAACAGCGCCTATATTAACAATGCGCAAAATTTTCAGAAAGCGAGTTGGACCGTAATAGCCAACAACAAACCAACAAAAAAAAATAACGTCTCCACTAAACTTCGAGCTGTCGATTTTAATGACTTTTTTTGTGGTATAGCCGACAATATTATGTCATCTGTCGCTGCAACTGATACTCTGGGCAACTCGCATGTTGCATGTTCTAATCTACCCTCCTATGAGGGTCCATCTTTTACACTTGGGGAGGTATCTTTCATTAAAATGAGGAGCATAATTTCGGGTTTGGGTGGTAGTAACAGTAGGGATGCATTTTCTTTGAATGCTAAACTAATCAAGACGGTCAAAAATTTAATCGTGATGCCTCTCTGCAAGCTGATCAACCAAAGCATAAGATCTTCAATCTTTCCGGACTGCTTGAAGGTGGCCAGAGTCGTGCCAGTACACAAAAAAGGCTCATTGGATGACTTTTCTAATTATAGACCAATATCAATTATTCCAATACTTGGCAAAATCTTTGAAATAGCACTGAACACGCAAATCTCTGACCACCTAGAAGCAAATCATCTGCTGAGTGACGCGCAGTTCGGATTTAGGAAAGGCAGGTCGACAGCGGCAGCTATCTGTGCCCTGACTGCTCGTATTCAGAACTGTTTTGAGAATAGACTGCTAGGAGAGGCATCGTTCTATGACCTCACGAAGGCATTCGATTGCGTTTGCCACGAGTTTCTGCTCCGCAAGCTGCTTTCTTTTGGATTTGACCTGAAAAGCAGGAATCTAATTAAGTCGTATCTCACCGGACGAAGGCAATTTGTAAGTTTTGACGGGGAAGTCTCCAGTAAATTACCCATTAAACATGGAGTGCCACAGGGTTCCGTGCTGGGCCCCATTTTGTTCTTGTTGTATGTCAATGACTTGCCGGCTAGCTTGGGGGATGTGACGCGCACAATATTGTTTGCTGATGATACGACTACCATCAGTGTGTGCGGTGCATCCCCTGGGCTGGAGCGGTGTGTCGTTGACTCACGTGCCAGAGTTGTGAACTGGTTTTCGGTCAATCGCCTTAGTATGAATGACACCAAGACACAAACACTTAGGTTCTCACTTCGCCCGCTTGGCTCCGATCATTGTAATCAACCTGTCAAATATTTGGGAGTACACATCGACCCCAAATTAACTTGGGAAGAACATATTTTACATTTGAGTAAAAAGTTGAGTAGGAGCATATATTTGATTAGAAATTTAGTTAAGGTTGTGCCTTCTGAGACATTGATGAAGGCATATTTCGGTTGCTTCTATTCGCATATAACGTAGGCGATATTATGTTGGGGTCACTCTGCACACACTATTCGAATATTCCGTATTCAAAGAAGATGCGTAAGGGTCATGACCGGTACGCGATTTTCGGAGTGTTGCAGGGAAAAATATGCCCAATTAAATTTATTAACAGTGCCCTGTATTTATATTTTTAGTTGCTTGACCCATGTTAAGAAAAACCTAGACAAATACACAAAGAGCAGTAACCTCCACCATCATGATACACGCGGCAAGGAAAATTTTACTACATGTTTCAGTAGGACTGATAGAGCAAGAGATGGCCCTAATTATTACGGCGTCAAATTTTTTAATGTGCTGCCCCCAGATGTGAAATGTCTTACGCTCGCTGATTTTAAATCAAAGATAAAAAGTTTTTTAATTGCCAACGCATTTTATAGTATGGACGAATATTTGCAGAGCGGCTTTGATTTTGCTTGCGGGGGCGTGGAGGGCGCCCGTGCGCGGTGCCGCCCGCGGTTGCTGTAGCGATCGCGATGCTGTTGCGTTGGGGCGGCCGCGGTCGGCTCGCGTCCGGGCGTTTCTATTGTCGTTGGCGAGCAAACTGTGTAATGTCATTATGTCCAGTCTGAAAATTGTGATTTCTGACTGACCAAATTGTAATTTTTTAATTTTAATTTTTTTGTGAGTGTGACTACCGAACAAAGACTGTTGTACCTGTGTATGTGGGACTGTATATATCTATTATGTATATTGTAAACAAACATCGACGTGTGAAAATGCTCTATAGTATGAACCTCATCAATAAATATTATTATTATTATTATTATTATTAAACATATAACATTTGCGGCGCCGCTGTGCCGCTCGCCGCTCGTATTCTAGCCGAGGCCTAAGGTCCCGGCTAGGATACGAGCGGCGCGAGACGCGCGGCGGGCGGCGGGCGGCGTGCGACAGAGTGGCGCCTGGCTACGATGTAAGCGGCACCATGAGCGGCACGACAATTCGTCGTGACAATTATTAGTAGTTATGTCGTCGTCCGGTAATGTTGTCAAACTGCTACCCACGGAAAATTATAACCTTCGGTTGAATAAGATCCGTAAGAGCCTGTATTTAATATACAGGTTAACCAAAATTACCGAAATAGTACCCCAACGGTAAGAAATTTAAAAAAATTGTTCATTGAATTTGTTCGCTTTTTTTCGTTGGATATTTTTGCAATTTGAGAATTATTTCGGTGTTCCGGTAATTTTGACTATTTCTGGTTAATAGCGTATACCGTGTGTTCATTTGAAAAGTATCCACCCTTAATAACTCTTGCCCTGATGCGATTATTGCTTTGAGTGAAAACACGTCAATTTAGATATTGAGGGGGGAAGTTCAAAAATGGTACATAGAGGATCTTAGGTTTCATCCCTTCGCCCCCCAGCCATCCCACTTTGAAATTTCAAATGGCACCCCCTATCTTGATACATCATTTGAAAGAGCACAAAATAATCTACTCAACCATGATAAAAAAATTAAGTCGATCGATTGGTTCTTAATATAGACTACACAGAAGATGGAAGGTATGAAATCAATGGGAGCGTTCAGCGAACGCAACAGTTGACAAGTCAGCGCAAACACGTTGACAACCGTTGACCATTTGACAACCGTTTGAATGTCTAGTCAGCGGAACCGTTCAGCGAACTGCTGCGGCAACTGTCGCAACGGTTGCGTTCGCTGAACGCGCCCATTTATTATTAGCGGAACATTGCGGATTGGATACACTGTTGAATTAAATTACAGTCATAAGATATAAAAATTTAAAATAAATAATAAAATAAGAAATTATGTATTTTATGGTATGTTCGAAATGGCCACCATTATTTGCTAGACAAAAATACATTCTCACTCTTCGCTTGAATCGATCAATTTAATTTTTTTTATCATGGCTGACTAGAGAATTTTATGCCCTTTCAAATGATGTATTACAAGTCCCTGTATCTTGCCGTTTAAAATTTCGAAGTGGTGTGATTGGGGGGAGATGGGATGAAACGTAAAATTCTCTAGGTACCATTTTTGAACTTCCGCTCGATATCTTAATCGACGTGTTTCCATTCAAAGCAATAATCGCATCAGGTCAAGAGTTATTAAGGGTGGATACTTTTTAAATGAACACACGGTATAAGCTATTAGCCAGAAATAGTCAAAATTACCAGAACACCTAAATAATTCGCCAATTGCAAAACTCTGTCAAATAAAAGTCTTTTGGTTTTAAACTTTAAACAACATCAAGTTAAAATATTTTCTTAATATACAGAGTGCCTATTTTATTATAGAAATTTGCAAACCCTTTCTTTTTCTAACAGAACAGTAAGGATTAATTCTAAAAAAAATATGTAGGAATTATTTTTTTATAAAATGCATTATTTTTTAGTTATAAGCAATTAATCAAAACACAAACTTTTACTTGTACCAAACGGGCTAAAAATAAAAAATCCAAGAAAAAAATAACTAGAATTAAATTAAATGTTCAACCTTCTACATTAAAATATATGTATATGTATGTGGGAAAATATTTTTAATTTGAAGTTCAGGAGTTTTGATTAATTATTCATAACTTGGAAATGATGCATTTTCAAAGAAACTTATTTCTACAAAAAGTTCTTTGAATCAAACTTAGAATAAAAAAAAATAAGTATGCAGGATGTTCTGTTACAAGATGTGTGGACATGTAAATGTCCATGTAAATTAAAACTATATTTAAACAACGTTTAACTTTTATTTGGAATATTTTTTGATTTACTTTGCAGCTGGTGAATTTTTTAGGTGTTTCGGTAATTTTGATTATTTTTGATTAATACTGAAATTAAAAAAAACGTAGTAATATATAGACTGTTCTATTAAAAAAAGGAGAGGTTACCAAATTTCTATAATAATAAGAGCACCCTGTATATTGAAAATATATTTAAACGATAGCCTGTTTAAAGCCAAAAAACTTTTGTTTGAACAAGTTTTTGTTCCAGCATGGTGCCGCCTGCCGCTCTGCCGCTCGCCGCTCACCGCTTTGTATCGTAGCCGCTTTCTCAAGATATGGCTTTGAAACAATGCAAACATACAGGGTGTTTCAGAAATAACGGCTAACCTTGAAGGAGCATATTCACCAAGGACAGAGAAGCAATTTTGGTCAAATAACCTATAGTCTATTTCAAAGTTTTCAGTACTAACAAAATTGTATTGAAGAATTCGTCTAAGGCCGGCCCTGGTAAATAGCCGAACGCGCATGACCCGTCTACGGTTACAAAAGTCCGTACAAACAATTAAAAATAGAGAGATTAGTACGTACCTTATCCAGAAATGTGGTGCGGATTTACAAACATTGTGATTATTAAGCGTTATCGTCGAACAAGACAAACCGATTTAACACAGCAACTACGCGTCTCGGCCGATCAATGTTATGTCGCATTCTAGCCATAGAATTGCTATTCATCCGCCTCTGGTACTACACAATCACTACACAACTACACCGACATTAAGATTCCACTTTTGATTCCATTTTTATTGTTGATAAACCAACTAACAGCTGATCGACCGTGACCACGCTTGTGTGCGTTCATATCAACCTGGCGAATGTAGGTCATTGTCACGCTCAGCGAGAAGTGGTGGGAGCCGATATGTTCTCGGCGACGTTGATTTGTCACCAGTTGCAACACAACTGTAGTGGAGTGCTGTCGATTGTCTTCCGCTGGTCAAGGACGGACTCCGTCTTTCTTCATTAATTTTCTCAATAATGCGTTAAGTTAGACCATACGTTATTTGACAAAATATGCTTATTACGTCCTTTGGCATATGCTCCTTCAAGGTTAGCCGTTATTTCTGAAACACCCTGTATAAGAGCGCCGTCGCTCTTCCGCTCGCCGCCCGCCGTTCGCATCCTAGCCGAGACCTAAAGGTACAGGGTACGGTAAGCACTAGTTACAACAACTTGTTTAATTGATGTTTTCAAACAAAAAAAAGTGTGTTTCCATTGTCCGATGTTTAATAATTTTCAGAAGAACAGTTTCTTTTTACTTTATTTACCTGTTTCAGGCCAGAATAATGTTTCTTTTTATGGAGATGGCAAGAGTTCAACTGTTATCTCCAAAGGTGGTGTATTAATGCCAAAATTGCTACTCTCTGCTGTTAGTGTAATAATTAGGGATTATTAATGACCGTAATTCCGACACTCGTGTCGGAATTTGGATAAAATGCGTACCACTAATTGTAATATAACAACCGGTGTAAACTATTTTATTTTCTTGTGTAAATACAGTAATAGAACCATATGTTTTACTTCTAACCATGTACACAATTCCCACACACATGTCTGTTTTAAGGACGTGTGATATTTACATGTTGCTAATTCCGATACACCTAAATTTGTAAAAATATTGGGTAAATGAGTAGTACACCGTATTATTATGAAAATTTAAAGAATTTATAGTCAGCCTAAATAGATATTATTGGAATTTTCCTAATGACCTGTAATCCTGTAGCGATGTAAAAAGAAGACGAATTGCAGTTACCTTATACGGAAAAAAATCAACTTTTAGCATAACACTCAATTATCAAGATCACTCAAACTTTTAAGTTATATTCTGACCGTTAGAACATTGATAGAATAAGAAACGATTGTGGATTAATAAGTGTAATGTCAAATCAACAAACCGGATGTCTTAAAATATAGTTCAATATTGTAGATTTCTTATTTTAACCAACTAAACAGAAATATGTCGGAATTTAGGACAGTGTCAAATTTTGGACGTTTACCTTCAGTGTTACAAAATAAATCAATTTTATTTTGGGCTTATTAGGAGAGTCAAATATTTGGCTTAAGTTTAAAGGCGATCAAATGAAGTAAATCACAAATAATGGTCAATTTATGGAGACGTTGTTGTGTATGGTAGGATATGCAAGATGAATTTACAAAATGTATACTATAAACTGATTGTTTTAGTCACAAAAGTCAGATGCTGGTAACGTACTTACCTTTTCGCCCTAGATAGTAATGGTAGAGTCATATACAACTGTCCGCCGCCGAAGGCAATGCTAAACCAGACCAAATAACCAATATTACACATCTTGATATTATTTTCCATAGTTTTTTCCAATAACCCAGTTGAAGTTTTGTATTTGAAGGACTTGAACATTAAACTCACTAACTCCTCAGTTTTGTCGTCAGATGTCCAAAAGTAGCAAAACCTTATAGCAACACTAATGTAGATACCTACGTGATGTTATATTATGAGATTCATATTTCATTCATACTTATACAGGGTGAGTTATCAGAATACCCGCGATCGATATAAATCGTTTGAGGACGAAAAAATATTTTAAAAATAATTTATACTAAAGTTGTTTGACTCGCCATTTTCTATAACGTAAAATGTGTCATTTATATACGGTGTTGCATTTAGGAGTGACGGAAACTATGTCAATTTTTTAAATGGAAGGTCCTGTATAGTTTATTATATTATGAATACTGCTAAATTTTTTATCCAACCGTGTATGTTACTAAGCCACAGCGTTCATAGTTCCAAAGATATTCAACTGTTTTTACAAAATATGCCCGGTGCAGGATCTTTTAAAAATTTATGTATAAACGGCATTTTTGCCGATTTTGCCTTTAAACTAAAGTCAAAGCCAATAGGTAGATGATAGTATCCAAAGATATTAGATACACTATATTGAACTTTGTTATGTTTTTCAAATTACTTTTTCTCGAGTTTTTTAAATGGAACACCCAGTATAATATGGGTTGGCTGGAATAACCGTTTATTTCGCGCCAATTTAGATCTAGTATGTCATATACCAAATGTTACTAGTCTTTATGATATTTGCAATTTAACGAAAATGTAATGCAATTATAATATTGCTTTGAATATGGTATTTAGTAGTTTGATGTAGTCTTCAAGGGGCGATAGACGAATAATTTAGAAACGCTTTAACCAGCTTGATCCTTATACAAAGTATTACCGTTATCAACATATTAACAATTAATATGAAATTTTGAAAGTATATTTTGCCGTCTGTGGCAACCGATGGCAACCGAACACGCGATTTGAAAATTTCAAATTACTGCTAAAGTAAACACTAAACCCTGTACTTTTAGGTTAACTATCGTGAAAATTTGTTGACTTCTGAGTGTTGAAAATCAGATTTACTTTGATGTGATTTATGTGCTCACACACAAAAAACAAGTATGCAACAAAAACAAACTGATAGGCATCGTTAAAATCAGAATTCCATCCATAGCAAAAGAAAAAGAAACCAAAAAACGGTCTCAGAAACCCAGCGCGTTCTAAATTATAGTGTGATATGCGCAGCTGTGGTTTGTTTGTATTCTCAAGTCTGTCGAAATTCAGTCTATCATTGGCTGAGTTAGACTACACGTCATTTACGGCATTGTAGTGGGGCGTAGAGGTGCGGTACGAGAACACACACGCGTATGGCTACGTTAGACCCAAGTGTGATGTTTACGGCACTTATTTATTTGGGTGAAGTTTACGTGACTGGAACAGCTTAATCGATGAAAATGACATTACCTTTTGTGTTTGGATGATACATAGAGATGAAGTGAATAAGAAAAAAACATGGGGAGTTAAATCTTATCATAAATAGTTTTGTAATAACCTTTGAAATTCACGTATTTTAAGTTATGAACTAGTGGCTTTTTGTAGGGATTTTTTGCTTTGGCTAGTTTGAACGCCTGTTTGAACGGAATGAATTGAGGGAAATTTGTGCTCAACTAGGCGAGTGGGGTGTCATACCCAAAGTAGAGCATTACCCTTGTCCGAAATGTGGCCAACAAATGAGAATTAGTGTTGATAAGTATACGTGAGTACGATTGTCAATGCGTATTTTAAATTTCTAAATCTCATTATATTTTAGGGCTGACGGAGTCCGCTGGTATTGCGGCAACACGAGCCAGAAGGGTCATCGGTGCAAACTCTCTCAAACTCTGTGCAAGCACAGAGTTGGGCTACGTACCTTTTTCTATCGGTCCCGACTTTCCATTTTCTAAATTTTGGGATTTGTAGTCCACTGGGTTTCCTGCACTTCTCTAAAGTTTGCTTGTCAGCAATTTGATATCACGAGAAAACCCGCGGCGGATTGGTCCTCTTTCTGCCGTGAGGTTTGTGTCGAGTTTTTCATTACTAACAAGCATAAATTAGGGGGTGTGGGGAAGTGGGGAAGTACCACCGTGGGCATTATGTTGAAGGGCAGTGGGTGTTTGGAGGTTACGAGCGAGGCTCGGGAAGGGTTTTTATGGTACCCGTCGATGATCGCTTGGCTGATACATTGTTGCCGATCACCCAGGAATGGATTGAGCCCGGAACAACCATCATCAGCGATTTTTGGCGGGCCTATGATTGCCTTTCTTCCGAGGGGTATGTGCATTTGAAGGTCAACCACTCGATTATTTTCAAGGACCCGGCTACCGGTGCACATACGAACGCGATTGAGTAGTCGTGGCGGGCTGCCAAAGCAACAATTTCTGCCAGTGGGCGTAGAAAGGAACACTATTCGGGGAATTTAACTGGGTACATGTTTTTTAAAAGATTTAACGAGCTAAGTTTGAACCAGATCGAGGAATTTCTGCGTTTAGTGGGCCAATTGTATAAAGGTGCGTTCGCATTGGTGCTAATGGCAGTGGTAGCAGACGCCATTATAGTATTTGTAATGGAGAGTTGCTAGTGACTCATGTTTATGTACATGCAAACTAATATGTGTCACTATCACGAGATGTGAGACATACTATAATTTGGTATGCTACCACCGCCATTACCACCAATCGGAACACACCTTAACCCGTTATTACCGCCTTTTAATGTGTTACCTGAAGAAGAAAACCGTACAACCGACGAGTCTGACTTTTCCACCTGAAGACCCGTGACATCTAGCCGCTTGCCACGGCCGTTTTCAGAGCCACCATACAACTTACCCGAAGAGTGATGGATTCGAATGAGTTATTCAACCGAACGTAGCAAACGAGTTCTTTTAATTTCTATGACTGTAATGACAGCTTCAATTTGTAAAATATAAAAATATATCCGTTGGAATACCAAGTTCCCGATGGGGGCAGTTGAACTGTTTCGTTTATTATTTTTCTACTAAGCGGTGTTGGTCGGTTGATCGGTTGGCTTGGTTGGTTTTGTTCGTTGGTTTGGTTGGTTAGTTTGGTTTGTTGGTTTGGTTGGTTGGTTTGGTTGGTTGGTTACGTTTGTTTGGTTGGTTCGTTGGTTTGGTTGGTTGGTTGGTTGGTTGGTTTGGTTGGTTGGTTTGGTTGGTTGGTTGGTTTGCTTGGTTTGGTTGGTTGGTTTGGGGTTGGTTGGTTCGTTGGTTTGGTTGGTCGGTTGGTTGCTTGGGCGGTTGAACCAGCGTTCGTGGCGCCACGAAAGAAACATCGGTGTGTTTTTGAGGTTATGGAGGTTACGTAATAATAATAACCAAAAAACTATGTAAAACCAACTAATTTTTTCTTCTCAGCCTAAATTCGATCAAAAAAAGCAGGTTTTTGAGGGTTTCTAGGTCATTCCAAAAGGGAAAACGTAAAAAACAGCCGTTCCTGTAAAGTAAACAAATTCCATTTATTTTAAAACACTTTGATTATTTCCGTATAATGGCTTCATCAAGCAAAGCAAGCCGTCGTCCATTAACAGAGGTGGAATTAGGAGAAGAGGCGGACAACATACGGACGAATGACGCGGAAGACAACTCGGTAAAGATGTTTTTGGAGGCGAAAATTCTGATGAAGATTATATTGCGGAACAACTGTCTATTAGTGATACTGAACAGAGCGAAGACGAAAATGAAAATGTGTTAAAAGCAATTAGAAGCATTCCTTAGTTTGTTGGGTAAAAATGGGCATCGATGGAGCACACAAGCACCAGCAAGACAAGAGCGTACAAAACGAGAAAATATTGTATTACATTTGCCTGGCCCTAAAAGGGAAGTCAGAACAGTCCAATCTCCTGAACAGGCTTGGAGTTTATTGGTCAACGAACAAATGATCGACATTATAATTTTACATACAAATGATGAGATTTCTCGTAAATGCATGGATATTAGACAACAAAGCTACACAAGGCAGTTAGATTAGACAGAACTGATGGCTTTTATTGGGCTGTTGTTTATAGCAGGTGCATTACGTATATCAATCTGTAATTTGGAAGACCTTTGGTCGGTACAGTTTGGAAATGGAATATTTCGAGCAAGAATGTCCCAGCAGCGATTTCAATTTATAGCATCATGTATAAGGTTTGATAGTAAAGAAACTAGAGCTGAAAGAATGTTAGTTGATAAATTTGCACCTATACGTGAATTATGGGACATTTTTGTAAACAATAGTAAATCGTACTATACCCCATACGAAAACTGCACCATTGAGGAACAACTGGTAGGCTATAGAGGAAACTGTCCATTTCGAATCTATATGGCTAGTAAGCCCGACAAGTATGGTATTAAAATAAGAAAAAAAAACATTTTATATGATAAATGCAATTCCATATGTTGGAAGAGTGACAACACAAAACAAGTTGTCAGCACCAGGGTATTATGTTCGAATACTTTCACGGAACTAAATGAAATATTACGGGAGAAAATTGGTTTACCTTAATTCCACTTGTTGAATTACTGTTAGAAAAATATAAATTAAGTCGTCTTGGAACTTTAAGAAAGAACAAGAGAGAAATACCTACTTCCTTTCTGACTAAAAAAGAGGTGGGTACATCGCTCTTTGCTTTTGACAGAAATAAAACCATCGTTTCTTATACTCCTAAGAAAAACAAAATTGTGCTTTTGCTGTCAACGTCGCATCCTGATGCTTCTCTAAATGCAGTTAGTGGAAAACTCAACCTAATACATTCCTATAATGAGACCAAGGGAGGAACTGATCCATTTGATCAGCTTTGCCATTCGTATACCACCTCACGAAAGACCAGACGTTGGCCCCTACTACTTTTTTTCAACGTACTTGATACTAGCCAAATAAATGCAATGGTTTTGTTTTACCTCGCAAATCCGTACTGGAAGGAAAACAGAAGTAATAATAGAAAATATTTCCTAAAATAGTTAGGAATGGCTCTAATTAAGCCACATTCACAAGAACGTTTGACTGTTCCTAATTTACAAAGACCATTTCGGCAAAGAATCTCTCAACTTCTCGAAATTGAAGTCCCCAGGCAACAAACTGATGTATATTTAACAAAGAAAATTAGATGTTACTTTTGTGCAAAAGGGAAAGACAGTAAAACAAGTTTTGTGTGTTTGTTGCACGCCATCTTGCATGGAGCATAGAGCTCTGCTGTGCCTGGAATGTAAACATTCAATACAAGTAATTAAAATCCTGGCTATGAATACTTAAGACTAATTTTAACAAATGAAATTATTTTTCCTTTACAAGTGTTAGCATTAAGTTGTATATACAAATGATATTTTGATTTTCTTGTTTATTTGTTTTAATAAATGTTCTTTATAGTTTTTCATTACAAAATGGTTAATTTTTATTTTCATACATCATAACACTTAAATAAATAACTGTAAAGTACCAAACTATGATTGAATCCTTTCTAGTCATCCTGTTGATTAGTTATTCTAATAAAAAGAAATATATTAACCTTCCCTGATATTTCTTCTAAACAATATCTTTGGGATTCTGAGGCCCTAGTGTGAAGTGCACGTCTCAAAAAATAAGTGTGATGTTCCAGGGTTAAAAACCTTCCAAATAACCCACTATCCATGCACATTATCAATATTACTCATACTATCATTCTTATTATCCCAATATTGAATTATCTCTCCAGAAAAAGAACCTATTTTAAACCAATTAACAATAGTAAGGAGATATTGCTGCTTTTTGTACTGAATACAAATCCGTTCTCGCGTCGCTCATCAAGACAGGTTTTAGCGTTTCTGTTTGTTTTTGTGTATGAGCACACATACTATTACAACTATGCATCTATTTCTGCTTTACTTCGGACCCCAACTGAAGTTACTAGGACTTCAGGTTCGCTCGCTGTACGTTTGTTAAAATTGCAAAACATACTTATAAAATAGAATTGTGTAATACCTTGATACAAAGAACTTAAGCGACATTTTAATTAGCAAATAATATACAGGTGTTCTAGGTAGAAATCTTAAGAAAATGCCATTTAAAAATGTTTAAAAACTAGTGCATGCTACTATCACCCTGTATAGCGCATTTAATTTAAGATGTCAGCTTGTAGCTATGGATCTAGTTATTATGTGACACAATTTTTAGGACAATATGTGCAAAAATGTAGTCATAACGTAGTTTTTAAAAAAGGCCTGCAATTGCCAATTTTTTGACAAACAATTGAATATCTCAGAAACTATTTACTTTACACAGGTACAACTTACACAGTTGGAAAGACAACTTCCTTAGTGTTCTTAGTATGATATCATACAGAGTGCCGTTCCATTTAAAAAAATGTACTGACTTTCCGTCACGCCTAAATGCAACACCCTGTGTAAATGAAAACAGTTTTACGTTATATAAACTAATGAGTCAAACAACTCTTATATAATAGTTATTTATTCTACTCCCTTGTTTTATTACGATATTGTTGTGTAGGATAAAAGATTATGTATGCACCACGCCCAGAAAGTGGGTTTCCGGGGCTCAAGAAGTGCCTAGGCTCGCTACGCTCGCCTGTGTAACTCTTCTCTCGCCCAGGAAAAGAACCACTTTCTCGGCTTGGTACACAATATACTAATTCAATACAAAATCGTCACTTTTCCCGGTCACAGAAAAGAAATTGTGTATTATACACGGGAAAAAGTATTAAAAATATACTTTATTCCCTTATAAAGTATATTTTTAATACTTTTTCCCGTGTTTAATACACAATTTCTTTTCTGTGACCGGGAAAAGTGACGATTTTGTATTGAATTAGTATATTGTGTACCAAGCCGAGAAAGTGGTTCTTTTCCTGGGCGGGAGAAGAGTTACACAGGCGAGCGTAGCGAGCCTAGGCACTTCTTGAGCCCCGGAAACCCACTTTCTGGGCGTGGTGCATACATAATCTTTTATCCTACACAACAATATCGTAATAAATTCACCCGTTTCTAAAAACTAATCTCTGACATATTGGCTTTTGACAAATAAAATCCGTTGACGTTTTAATCACAAATGTCAAACCGAATCGAAAACTGTTTTTTATCGTACACGATGCGAAAATGTCGTTTTCGCGTCTCTATGGAGACCCGAAAGATGCTATTTGCCAGCCAGCCCCAGCTCGGCCTGTAATGAACACTTTTCGGGGCTAGCCCGGAAAATGCAATATCTCTGTCCAATCAGAACACAGTTTTGAGTCGCTTTGACGTTTGTGATTAAAACGTCAACGAATTTTATTTATTATTATTATTTATTTATTATGTCAGAGATTAGTCTTTAGAAACGGGTGATTTTATTACGATATTGTTGTGTAGGATAAAAAAATATGTGTGCACCACGCCCAGAAAGTGGTTTTCCTGTCCTCAAGTGCCCACTCTTCTCTCGCCCGGAAAGCAACCAATTTCTCGGGTTGGTACACAATATACTATTGATTGGACAAAGTTATTGCATTTTCCTGGCTAGCGCCGAAAAGTGTTCATTACAGGACGGGCTGGGGCTGGCTGGCAAATCGCATCTTTCGTGTCTCCATAGAGACGCGAAAATGGCAGTTTCCAAACGTGTAGGATAAAACATTACTACAATATATTATAGTCAACCGATGTGACATTTGAATTTTTAAACTGGTATGCTGTTGTATACAATTAGACCTGCGTTGCTAACGAAATGTCTACTTTTACTTATGTGTATAATGTATATACCTATATATATCCGGGAAAAAACTACTCATTTTTTTCCCGGGGAAAAAGTAATTTCATAAAAAGTGACATTTTATCACCTGCCAACAGAGATAAAATGTCAAACTTTTTTCCCGTCAAGGAAAAAAACATGTTTTTCTTTCTCAAACGATATGATGACTATCGACCGCCGGGATACTAATAACTCACCCTGTATAGATTGCACTTACTGATATTTGTAATCATTGATGACAGTTCCATGATATCAGAATTTCTATTCAAGTACAGGTTGACAGCGAACCCAGTGATGACGTAGAAACAACAGAATAAGTTTAGACATCTCCAAAAATAATACCATACCGAATAAATGCTACTGGTACGCCGCTGTGTTGATAACAATGTAATGAACCGCATCATTCTCAGATTATAGTAAATATATTTCGGTTGTTCCATTCTTGTGATTATCACCGTACCACAAGTATCATGGTTTAACTTATTTCGAGGATTTGTTTATATAGTCGTCGCAAACAAATTAATTATAAAACTAAAAAGTCATAGGTGTGAAATTACTAGTCCAGTTGTGTAATTATGGTATTGGTAAAGGGAGGTAAAAAGTGGGTGTGGAAAAAAATTAATTATATGGTGGACTACGTGTATTCGAGTGCTTCTAGTACAATATTTATATATTGCTTTCTTTAAAGAACATTCAGCGTCACCTTAGTGTAGATAACGTGTGATTACATATTCAAAAATCATTTAATATTCTTTGCTTATCAATTGTGTTACTGCACCTTATGGAGTCCCTGTTAGAGCCCCGTTAGGACTTTCAAACTTTTGCTATTTTATATGTATGTATGTGTAATGTATGTATGTATGTGCTAAAGCAGGTGTATGATATTCTTCAAAAGGAAAACAAAGTTCTTCTCTGCTCAAGTTATTTATTTGGTTACCGATTTCACTATTTTAGGGCATTATCAAACCACCCAACCCTGTAAAAGTGCAAAGTACAAAAAAATATAATCATAAATAGCAAAATGAAAAACAAAAACAAAACTGAAGGTCTAATAGTAATCAGTAGGAACAAAGAATCGTACAAAACAGTAGTAAATGAGAGAGCCCCCATGTAATTGAGTAAAATCTTGTTTAAGTGGCTGAAGCTTAAGTGGCAAAGCAGTTGATTTTAAGATTTTGTTTTTAAGACAAACGAACCATACAAAACAAAACACTACGATGTCGCGCGTGGACTGCAGATGGCGTTGTTTACAAGTAGAATTCACGCTAGTGGTAAGCAACCAGATATACACCGGACACTAAGAGGTGGCCGAAAATTTAAATTCTGCGGAAAAAAAATCAGAGGCACGCTTTGCAGATAGATTATTTCCCCAGGTCTACTTGATCATTCAAAATCGCTAAGGGTCTTGTCTTTGATGCTCTCCACTGAGTGTACTGTCGTCATCTTTTTGAAGCGAATGCGAGACTTCTCGAATTGTTAGGTGAGAAGGAGTGGGGATCTCGGCGGTTGCTCTGTGTTTGGAACGTATGGGCGTGGCGCGTGCGTTATTATTCTTAGCGACAAGTAAACTTGCTCATAGATACGTACCAAACAGAGGGCAACCGCTGATATCCTCACTCCGTCTCACCTAACCATTCGATAAGTCTCGTATTTGCTGCAAAAAGATGCCGAGAGTATCCTCAACCCTTTTCTTGTTTAAGTAGAAGTTGTATGTTGTTGTTATCACTGCTGTTATGTCCAGTCTGCAAAAATGTTATCCAAATAGAAGGCATTACAATCGTCACACTTAACGCTGTAGACACCGCTGGATTTTAATTTATATTCGATATCATCAGTTTTTCTAGAATTTAGTAAGGAAAGAATAGAATGGTTAGTCTTAAGGCTCCGTTGTAAAAACATCGCAACTCCGACACGAAATATTTCGTGTCGGCGTTTTTTTCTTGCTGGATGTGATCAGCCTGTCTCCCACGAACGTCAATCGGTAGTCCAAAAGTTATAGGCGGTGTTTAAGCATCTGACGTTTGATGTCTACACCGGGCAACAGTAATATGGGCCAAAAAGTACATTTCTGGCAATTACGCTTTATTATCTCAATTATAATGTTTGGGTTAAAATTGTACTTAAAAAAAACAGAAATGTAGAAGTTAAATTAATTTTTATCTTTCCAAAAAGGTATTTTTCGTCCAGCCCAACTCGTTATTTATCTAAGAACTTACACTGAAAATTTTATAAACTTTGAATAATAAATAAACGAAATAAACGAAATATTTCGTGTCGGCGTTTTTTTCTTGCTGGATGTGATCAGCCTGTCTCCCACGAACGTCAATCGGTAGTCAAAAGTTATAGGCGGTGTTTAAGCATCTGACGTTTGATGTTTACACCGGGCAACAGTAATATGGACCAAAAAGTACATTTCTGGCAATTACGCTTTATTATCTCAATTATAACGTTTGGGTTAAAATTGTACTTAAAAAAAAACAAAAATGTAGAAGTAAAATTAATTTTTATCTTTCCAAAAAGGTATTTTTCGTCCAGCCCAACTCGTTATTTATCTAAGAACTTACACTGAAAATTTTATAAACTTTGAATAATAAATAAGTTGTTATTTGAAAACGCGTTTTAGGAGAGGTAGAACTGGGTCTTAAAACCACATCTGATGTTGCGGTTTTGAATACGCGACTTAATTTAACACAATACTCTTTATAATAGGAAAATCTTCTCCACGTCTCTGTGTCTTCTGACAGTTTTGGTGAACAGAAGCGCATTCTTCATTCTTTCTCTCTCTATTACTCTATCTATTGAGTTAGCAGTATGTATATCCATTAATTTTGGCCAAAGTTTTAACAGCATTAATTTCTTTTATTAGTTCAGTTTCTTTTAGGAGAAGACGAAACTGTCTTTGAGCCATAGAGCTGAATGCTGCAAATTTGTGGGTGTGATGCTGACATGAATCTGCAGGTATCAGACCACTACAACTCGTAGGTTTCCTGTAAATTTCTATTGTGAACTCTCCTGGGTTCGTTCTAATCGTTATGCCCAGGAAATTTAGTGATCTATTTTCTTCAAGTTCAGTAGTGAATTCAGTGAGTTCAGTAGTGGTCTGGTTGTAATGTGTTGATGTATGTTTTGAACATTTCTAAATCATCTAAGTTACCTTTCCACAAACAGAAGATGTCATCCATATATCTAAACCATGATATTATTTTGTCTCTGAATAGGTTATTTCGGTTCCTAATATTTTCTTCCTCGATATTGTTGAGGAAAATGTTGGCCAGTATTCCCGATTTTGGAGATCCCATCGGAAGCCCTTTGCTTATTTTGTAAGCTTGGTTGTTGAACATACAATAGTTGTTTTCTAGAATGTATTTCAAGTATTTCAAAACGTGCCATTTGACAATCGACGAAGTCAACCTGATGGTGGAGGCGTTCATTGTACCCAACTTTGCACAAAGCGAACCAATCATAGTTGGCAGAAGTGCTTTGGATCAACCAAAGGTTCGAGTGGTCAAGGAGCGTAACTCACTGATGGTAATGTGGAAAAAGAAGGAAGAAGAATCTCACAAAATAGGAGTTGAAGAGTCTCAGATCACACCTGTGCTACAAATCGAAGAGCAAGCCGTTACCAGTACAGAACAAATGAAGATAACCAAATGCGAGGTCGATATAAATGAACTATATAGGGAATATGACGTAAATAGAATCCAAGTGAGAAGTAATTTTTAAAATTAATTAAAAGGATACGGTCTCAGCCCGGATTCGAACCGGGGCCTTCTTCCATGCCAGGGAATTGCTCTACCGCTGAACTACTGAGCCCTGCACAGGATATAGATTGATATAACTGAAGACATTGAAGAAAAAGAGAAGACCGAAGTATATGATCTACTTAGTCGGTACGCATCAGCTTTTGCAGATAAATTCAGTGAGATAGGCTGCACGGATCTTTTAGAGATGAAGATTGAAGTCACGAATAGAGAACCGGTAACATGTCGTGCAAGTCGAATACCATTTTCGCAGAGAGGCATAGTTGGTGGCCAAGTCGGAGAATTGCTGAATGCTGGTATTATAAGTCCATCGACATCAGCTTATGCGAGTCCCGTAGTACTAGTGAGTAAAAAGACTGGAGGCGAACGATTGTGCATCGACTACAGGCTGTTGAATGACATAACGCGGAAAGAGCATACTCAAATGCCGTTGATAGATGAACAACTAGACCAGCTGGCAGGTAAAAAGTATTTCACAACGTTAGATCTTGCAAACGGATATTACCAGGTACCGATTGCTCCAGATAGTAGGCATTTAACTGCATCCGTAACCAATCAAGGACTCTATGAGTTTAATAGGATGCCATTCGGATTTGCAGGATGATAAGCATCATCATAAGGAAGTTAGGATCAGGTATCGCTCTAGCGTACATGGATGATATCCTTATTCCGAGCAAAACTGTAGAAGAGGGCATAGAGAAATTAGACTTAGTATTGAAGGCACTAAAATAAGTTGGATTGACCTTGAGACTCAGCAAATGCAAGTTTTTATATCAAAGATTAGATTATCTTGGATTCGAGATAAGCGAAGAAGGAGTGAGACCAGGTACAGGGAAAATTAAATCCGTAGAAGAGTTCCGGAGACCAAGTAATGCTCACGAGGTTAGACAGTTTATAGGGTTGACTAGTTTCTTTAGAAGATTTATAAAAACACTTTTCGGTTATTACAAAGCCATTAAGAAAGGATATGCCATTCCAATAGACAGAAATAGAAGAAAATGATTTCCAAACACTGAAAAGATGTCTATGTGAGAAACCTGTCCTAGCCATGTATAATCAAAGCGAAGAGCATGAAATTCACACTGACGCAGCAAGGTAGGACTAGCAGGTATATTAATGCAGAAAACAGACGGAAAATGGAGACCAGTATGCTATTATAGTAGACAGACTTCGGAGAATGAGGCCAAGTTCCATAGTTATGAACTAGAAGCATTAGCAGTGGTCGAATCCTTAGAACGATTCAGGGTATATATCTTAGGAAGCCGGTTTAAAATTGTTACGGATTGCAATTCATTGAAATTAGCTATGAAGAAGAAAGATTTGTCACCACGAATTGCGAGATGGTGTCTGAAGTTGCAAGAATATGATTATATAATAGAACACAGAAGTGCGATACAAGTGCAACATGTGGATGCACTCAGCAGGGTCCCACATGAAGAAGCGACTGACACAGATATTGCTACTCTACAAGTATTCACGACGACAATACACGAAGACGATTGGTTAGTTACTATGCAGCTTCAAGACCCCAAGCTAAGAGAGCTTAGTGCAAAACTTAAAAGCAAACCAACTAATAACGAAGAGAAGTAAATTCATGTTGATTATGAGATGTTGAATGGGAGGCTTTATAGAAAATTAGGAGATGATCGACGATGGGTAGTGCCAAAGGGAGTGATATGGAAAGTGATTCACCAGTCATGACAACATGGGACATTATGGGGTAGAGAAAACACTGAATCACATTAAACAACATTTTTTGGTTCCCCAAGATGAGAAAAAGAGTCACCAATTTTATCAAATCATGTGTAGACTGTGCATACAAGAAAATTCCTGGAGGGAAAAGAGAAGGTTAGATGCACAATATTGAACGGATACCGGTCACTTTTCACACAGCTAATATGGACCATTTAGGTCCGTTTCCAAGGAGTACGAGAGGAAATACCCATTTGTTAGCGTACATAGACAACTTCACTAAGTACATTGTTTTAAAAGCAGTGAAAAATACGAAGACTGAACCTGTCGTGGGGATGCTGAAAGAAATCAGTAGCATATTTGGACCACCTGGTCGGATCATTACGGACAAGGGAACAGCATTCACATCCAGGCGGTTTAAAAATTATTGCCTTGATAACCAGATAGTACATGTACTAAACGCTACCGCAACACCACGTGCTAACGGGCAAATTGAAAGGTACAACCGTACTTTAATGACAGCTATAACTACAATGACGAAATATGAAGATGGAAAAGACTGGGATAAACAACTGAGAGAAATTCAACTGCTCTCAACTCTTTAGCAAATAAGACTACCAATAGAAGTCCCCATGAATTGCTGTTTGCATATAAACCAAGAAATGCCTTACAAAATCAACTAATATTAGCACTAGAAGATGAAGAGCAACAGGTAATTGACATACAAGAAATCCGACAAGAAGCGTTGAGGAAAATACAACAGCAGCAAGAAGCTCAGAAGATACGATTCGATAAACATAGAAAATCACCTACTCAGTACGAAGTTGGAGATCTAGTACTGGTACGATGGGAAGCACCAGCAACAGGCGAATCAAGGAAATTGAAGTTGGCATATAAGGGACCTTACCTAGTCAAGGGAGTTTTACCAAATGACCGCTATGAATTAGAAGACATTCCAGGCGCACCCAGAAGTCAGAGACCTTATCGATCGGTCTTTGCCTCAGACCGAATGAAGCCTTGGAGTACTATTCCAACCCTAGATACTAATGATAATGAGGATGTAACCGATGATGACTCAGCAGAGAGTGGAGATAATGACGAAGACGATGACCCAACAGCATATGGAGGTGAAGCGATAGAACTGGAAGATTCTGAGAAGAAATCCAGGATCAGAGACGATCCAGATGGTAGCAAGGCCGAATGTGAGAAATATTCAAATCCTACGAACAAACACGACGATCGACGGGTGGGCCCGAACGTACCATGCTCTTCCCGGCCAAAGAGAGCAGTTAGAAAGAAGCCTCGCTACGATGCGGATGTGTGGACCAGTTAGATTATTTTAAATACCGTTTCATATTGTTACATTATTGAATAAAAGTTTAAAAGACATTTAGTTTTTGAACTAAATCGGATGTGTGTTCGTCCTTAACAATTGTACTATATAACTTATTTTAATTTTAACTTTTTAGGGAGCCGGTAGGACCTCTGCACAACATGCTCAACGTGCTTTCGTTCAATAATACTTCTGCATCTATTAGATGTTTGAAATTGTCATCTATTAGTGTAAGTAAATTTACTTTTTTGCCTTGAAATATAACTTTTCCATTCTCTAAAAGTGTATGTTGTGAGGTGTCAGTAAGGTCAATTATGCTATTTCTCTTGTAAATATTTTCCTTATATACATCAGAGAAATCAATTTTCAATTTATTAGCAAGAGGGTCACCGTGATTTGTAATGAGAACAATTATTTATTGCTTGACTTGTTTTTTTAATTGTTTATTTAGAAAAACGTTCAAATTTTTGTATACTTTTTCTTCTTCATTCTACGGAGAATTGCATTCTGCAACTATCAGTAAATTATTACTTCTTAAACTAGAGGCCTGTTCTACATGATCTTGTCTCCGAAACAATGAGCTTAAATTAATAAAATTATAATAATAATAATAATAATAATAATAATAATAATAATAATAATAATAATAATAATAATAATAATAAATGCCTTTATTAACCTCCAAAAATAGGTGTAACAAAAAATATACAAAACAAGCTTAGATTTTAGGAGGTTAATAGGTGCGGGTTAAGGAGAACAACTCCTTTTCTTCCACCCGGGCCCTTCACCAAAACATAATACAATTAAAATAAACGCAATGCAATTACAAAACTTGAAATAAAAAAAACTTAACTATAGAAAAACAAGACTCTAGGCTCACCTCAACCAACGATAAACCAAAGATAAAAACAAAACCAAAAATAAAACAACTCAGCCCGGTACCAACCGCTGCTCGGTTAACAAGGCTCTCCCGTAGCGCTTACGGAATCTTCCCATCCCGTCCCCTAATTCACGATCCCGCAACAAGTTCCAGGCCTGAGCCATGACGTACCGGTATGCCCTAGTGCGGACAGCCGACATGCAAAAAGGCAACTCCATCACCAACCGATGCCTTAGGTTCAGATGATGCACATCGGACCTGAAACGGATCTTCTCGTGCAGGTAGCGCGGCGACTTTAGCACGACAACTCTAACAATCATCGCACCACGATGCAGTTTTCTCCTATTCGCCATAGTAAGCCACCCACTATGTATCAACCATGCACGGATCTTTTAGAGATGAAGATTGAAGTCACGAATAGAGAACCGGTAACATGTCGTGCAAGTCGAATACCATTTTCGCAGAGAGGCATAGTTGGTGGCCAAGTCGGAGAATTGCTGAATGCTGGTATTATAAGTCCATCGACATCAGCTTATGCGAGTCCCGTAGTACTAGTGAGTAAAAAGACTGGAGGCGAACGATTGTGCATCGACTACAGGCTGTTGAATGACATAACGCGGAAAGAGCATACTCAAATGCCGTTGATAGATGAACAACTAGACCAGCTGGCAGGTAAAAAGTATTTCACAACGTTAGATCTTGCAAACGGATATTACCAGGTACCGATTGCTCCAGATAGTAGGCATTTAACTGCATCCGTAACCAATCAAGGACTCTATGAGTTTAATAGGATGCCATTCGGATTTGCAGGATGATAAGCATCATCATAAGGAAGTTAGGATCAGGTATCGCTCTAGCGTACATGGATGATATCCTTATTCCGAGCAAAACTGTAGAAGAGGGCATAGAGAAATTAGACTTAGTATTGAAGGCACTAAAATAAGTTGGATTGACCTTGAGACTCAGCAAATGCAAGTTTTTATATCAAAGATTAGATTATCTTGGATTCGAGATAAGCGAAGAAGGAGTGAGACCAGGTACAGGGAAAATTAAATCCGTAGAAGAGTTCCGGAGACCAAGTAATGCTCACGAGGTTAGACAGTTTATAGGGTTGACTAGTTTCTTTAGAAGATTTATAAAAACACTTTTCGGTTATTACAAAGCCATTAAGAAAGGATATGCCATTCCAATAGACAGAAATAGAAGAAAATGATTTCCAAACACTGAAAAGATGTCTATGTGAGAAACCTGTCCTAGCCATGTATAATCAAAGCGAAGAGCATGAAATTCACACTGACGCAGCAAGGTAGGACTAGCAGGTATATTAATGCAGAAAACAGACGGAAAATGGAGACCAGTATGCTATTATAGTAGACAGACTTCGGAGAATGAGGCCAAGTTCCATAGTTATGAACTAGAAGCATTAGCAGTGGTCGAATCCTTAGAACGATTCAGGGTATATATCTTAGGAAGCCGGTTTAAAATTGTTACGGATTGCAATTCATTGAAATTAGCTATGAAGAAGAAAGATTTGTCACCACGAATTGCGAGATGGTGTCTGAAGTTGCAAGAATATGATTATATAATAGAACACAGAAGTGCGATACAAGTGCAACATGTGGATGCACTCAGCAGGGTCCCACATGAAGAAGCGACTGACACAGATATTGCTACTCTACAAGTATTCACGACGACAATACACGAAGACGATTGGTTAGTTACTATGCAGCTTCAAGACCCCAAGCTAAGAGAGCTTAGTGCAAAACTTAAAAGCAAACCAACTAATAACGAAGAGAAGTAAATTCATGTTGATTATGAGATGTTGAATGGGAGGCTTTATAGAAAATTAGGAGATGATCGACGATGGGTAGTGCCAAAGGGAGTGATATGGAAAGTGATTCACCAGTCATGACAACATGGGACATTATGGGGTAGAGAAAACACTGAATCACATTAAACAACATTTTTTGGTTCCCCAAGATGAGAAAAAGAGTCACCAATTTTATCAAATCATGTGTAGACTGTGCATACAAGAAAATTCCTGGAGGGAAAAGAGAAGGTTAGATGCACAATATTGAACGGATACCGGTCACTTTTCACACAGCTAATATGGACCATTTAGGTCCGTTTCCAAGGAGTACGAGAGGAAATACCCATTTGTTAGCGTACATAGACAACTTCACTAAGTACATTGTTTTAAAAGCAGTGAAAAATACGAAGACTGAACCTGTCGTGGGGATGCTGAAAGAAATCAGTAGCATATTTGGACCACCTGGTCGGATCATTACGGACAAGGGAACAGCATTCACATCCAGGCGGTTTAAAAATTATTGCCTTGATAACCAGATAGTACATGTACTAAACGCTACCGCAACACCACGTGCTAACGGGCAAATTGAAAGGTACAACCGTACTTTAATGACAGCTATAACTACAATGACGAAATATGAAGATGGAAAAGACTGGGATAAACAACTGAGAGAAATTCAACTGCTCTCAACTCTAGCAAATAAGACTACCAATAGAAGTCCCCATGAATTGCTGTTTGCATATAAACCAAGAAATGCCTTACAAAATCAACTAATATTAGCACTAGAAGATGAAGAGCAACAGGTAATTGACATACAAGAAATCCGACAAGAAGCGTTGAGGAAAATACAACAGCAGCAAGAAGCTCAGAAGATACGATTCGATAAACATAGAAAATCACCTACTCAGTACGAAGTTGGAGATCTAGTACTGGTACGATGGGAAGCACCAGCAACAGGCGAATCAAGGAAATTGAAGTTGGCATATAAGGGACCTTACCTAGTCAAGGGAGTTTTACCAAATGACCGCTATGAATTAGAAGACATTCCAGGCGCACCCAGAAGTCAGAGACCTTATCGATCGGTCTTTGCCTCAGACCGAATGAAGCCTTGGAGTACTATTCCAACCCTAGATACTAATGATAATGAGGATGTAACCGATGATGACTCAGCAGAGAGTGGAGATAATGACGAAGACGATGACCCAACAGCATATGGAGGTGAAGCGATAGAACTGGAAGATTCTGAGAAGAATTCCAGGATCAGAGACGATCCAGATGGTAGCAAGGCCGAATGTGAGAAATATTCAAATCCTACGAACAAACACGACGATCGACGGGTGGGCCCGAACGTACCATGCTCTTCCCGGCCAAAGAGAGCAGTTAGAAAGAAGCCTCGCTACGATGCGGATGTGTGGACCAGTTAGATTATTTTAAATACCGTTTCATATTGTTACATTATTGAATAAAAGTTTAAAAGACATTTAGTTTTTGAACTAAATCGGATGTGTGTTCGTCCTTAACAATTGTACTATATAACTTATTTTAATTTTAACTTTTTAGGGAGCCGGTAGGACCTCTGCACAACATGCTCAACGTGCTTTCGTTCAATAATACTTCTGCATCTATTAGATGTTTGAAATTGTCATCTATTAGTGTAAGTAAATTTACTTTTTTGCCTTGAAATATAACTTTTCCATTCTCTAAAAGTGTATGTTGTGAGGTGTCAGTAAGGTCAATTATGCTATTTCTCTTGTAAATATTTTCCTTATATACATCAGAGAAATCAATTTTCAATTTATTAGCAAGAGGATCACCGTGATTTGTAATGAGAACAATTATTTATTGCTTGACTTGTTTTTTTAATTGTTTATTTAGAAAAACGTTCAAATTTTTGTATACTTTTTCTTCTTCATTCTACGGAGAATTGCATTCTGCAACTATCAGTAAATTATTACTTCTTAAACTAGAGGCCTGTTCTACATGATCTTGTCTCCGAAACAATGAGCTTAAATTAATAAAATTATAATAATAATAATAATAATAATAATAATAATAATAATAATAATAATAATAAATGCCTTTATTAACCTCCAAAAATAGGTGTAACAAAAAATATACAAAACAAGCTTAGATTTTAGGAGGTTAATAGGTGCGGGTTAAGGAGAACAACTCCTTTTCTTCCACCCGGGCCCTTCACCAAAACATAATACAATTAAAATAAACGCAATGCAATTACAAAACTTGAAATAAAAAAAACTTAACTATAGAAAAACAAGACTCTAGGCTCACCTCAACCAACGATAAACCAAAGATAAAAACAAAACCAAAAATAAAACAACTCAGCCCGGTACCAACCGCTGCTCGGTTAACAAGGCTCTCCCGTAGCGCTTACGGAATCTTCCCATCCCGTCCCCTAATTCACGATCCCGCAACAAGTTCCAGGCCTGAGCCATGACGTACCGGTATGCCCTAGTGCGGACAGCCGACATGCAAAAAGGCAACTCCATCACCAACCGATGCCTTAGGTTCAGATGATGCACATCGGACCTGAAACGGATCTTCTCGTGCAGGTAGCGCGGCGACTTTAGCACGACAACTCTAACAATCATCGCACCACGATGCAGTTTTCTCCTATTCGCCATAGTAAGCCACCCACTATGTATCAACCATGGAGAAACGTGCGCCCGACCACGTAGACCGTAAACGTAGCGAATGCAAGCATTCTGAACGCGCTGGATCCGCAACGCATCCGCCTCAACAATGCAGGAACCATAAACTGTATCCGCAAAGTTAAAATGTGATAAGACCAGCGCATCGCAGAGAGTGCGCCTCGTACGAACGTCAAGCCATTGCCGGTATCCATAGAGCAATCTGAGGTTCATATATGCCAACTGTATTTTCTTGGAAATGTGAGTCCGAAAACGGAGATCACGATCAATGTACACCCCCAGGCTCTTGACGACTTCAACCACAGGAATCGCTCACCCGTCAACCTCCAAGTCAATAATCGCATCATTGCATAACCTCTGGCGACCAACCAACAAGGCACACGACTTCTCAGGATTTATTTTTAAGGAATGAGACGCAGAGGTACCAGCAAGAGAGGCTGTGACGGTGTTATTGATGGTGGCAAATCCGTGTAAGCCTTTAATGTTATTTCATTCTGTTTTATTTTTGACTTTGCTACACTTTGCTTTTGATTTAAATTTAGCTTTTCACTCCTGCATTTGGTATAAATTACATATATTTTTACATATATTTACATATATTGGTATATATTTGTTTTGTTATTACTGCTCTTTGCTTTCGTCGTTTCCGCTAGCTGCATTTGACTGAAACGTGTCTAGTGTTTAGTAGTAATAGATATTGTAGTGTAGTTGGGTTTTGGTTTGTGGTGAGGTTTACTTTCTTTAACGTTTTTTATGATGTTTACTAGCAGCAGTTGATTATATCTTTGAGTTTCTGCATTGTAGTAGTAAATTTTGTAAGCATTACTAGGGTCATTACTGGGAATGGGTAGTTAGTAGTTTAAATTGTTTCCCTTTTGTGCAGGAGCACATAACTCGAGATGCTGCTCTATTATTGAAGGAGATTTTGCACCGTGTTGATGTTGTATACAGGGTGTTTCAGAAATAACGGCTAACCTTCAAGGACCATATCCGCCGAGGACAGAGAAGCAATTTTTGTCAATTAACCTTAAGTATATTTCAAACTTTAAAGTACCAAAAAATTGTATTGAAGAAATCGTCTAAGGCCTGTCCTGATGCATAGCCGTGCTTGCATGACTGAAATACCATTGCAAACAACAAACATTTACGACCATTTACCAATGGAAACATAGAGAGATTAGTACGCACCTAATCCAGATGTGATGCAGATTTACAAACATTGTGATTGCAAAGCGAAATCCGTCGAACAAAAATCGATTTAACAGATCAATTGCGTTTCAAAGCCGATCAATGTTGGCTTATGCGACATTTCTAGCCTACAATTGTCATCCATCCGTGTTTGGTACTACACAAATCACTACATAAACACACCCCATCAAGATCCCACAGTCAAAACGATTATTATTGTTAATAAACCAAGAAACAGCTGATCACTCTTATACGTGACCTACGAATGTAGGTCATTGTCGCTCTGAGCGAGAGCCGGAGTGGAGGGGGGCCGATATTTTGGCGGCGGCATTGATTTGTCACCAGTAGCAACACAACTGTGGCGGAGTGTAGTCCATTTTCTTGCTCTTAACAGGGGCGGACTCCGTCTTTCTTTATTAATTTTCTCAAGAATGCGTTAAGTTAGACCACACGTTATTTGACAAAATATGCTTATTACGGCCTTGGGCATATGCTCCTTGAAGGTTAGCCGTTATTTCTGAAACACCCTGTATAGAGTGGTGAAGCTTTATAGTATTTTGTTGAGCGTTTATTGGGTCTGTGCGGAAACATTATTTATCTATGTCAAATTTATTTAGTGTATATCATTTAAATGTTAGATCGCTGCTGCCGACCTTGGGTGATTTTAAGTAATTGCTGCAGACGCGCAACTATGACATTGTATGTATTGGGGAGACTTGGCTTTCTTGTGGCATTGCCTCGGACGCGCTTATGATACCTGGGTATAATTTTATTCGGTGCGATAGAGGATCTAGGGGTGGAGGAGTGGGAGTATACATTAAACATGAAATAAATATTACCGTCCTGAGTTCGCCGGATTCCATAGAGCAGCTGTGGTTTGGTTTTCGTGTTCGAGGTATCAATTTTGCCATGGGGGTAATCTATAGGCCACCAAATTGTAGTGTGCCATACTTTTTAGGTGAGCTCGAGACGACGCTGTCTACTATCATACCGACTGCTGACATAACAGTGTTTCTCGGTGATTTAAATATTGATATATTGAATCTGGGAGCTCCCGCAGTGGCAGCTCTGTCTGAATTGTTAGACTCTGTGGGGCTCATACAGGTTATAGATGAGCCGACAAGGCTCACAGAGAAAACTTCATCGCTGATAGATGTAATTTGCCTCTCTGATGAGGGTTTGTTTAGTAGTGGTGGAGTCGTGCACGCTGGTGGGGTTTCTGATCACAAGCTTGTCTTCTGTGAACTCCGAATTAGGACACCTCCACAGTCCACAGGTACCCATTTATAAGGCAATCCGTTCTTACAAATATTTTGATTCTGACCTATTTAGTTATGATGTGGCACGTGCACCGTTTTGGCATATTTTTGTGTTAACGGACTTGGATGATAAAGTGGTTTGGCTAACAAACACACTGTTGGATATTTTCAATGTGCATGCACCGCTGAGGCGCTGCAAATTCTCAAGGCCTGCGGTGCCGTGGATTACGGATACTATAAGAGCAATGCAGCGACTAAGGGATAAAGCGTTCAAAAGGTTCAAGCTTAGTAAAGCCCCCGAAAATTGGAGTTATTATAAACAATTGCGGAACGATGTAAATGGTGCGATAACTCGCGAGAAACGGGCATACCTCGATCAGCAGATTAGGCTCAACTCGGGTAATATTTGGCGTGGCCTAAGCAAGATCGATGTTTTTAAAAAGAAAAGTCACGATATCCAGCCTCACTTAAAGCAGCCCGCCGATTTAAATTCATACTTTGCGGGCAGTTCTGGAATCCAGGCTGCTCTTGATGAGGAATTGTGTGCCTTCTACATGACCAACAAAATGGTCGAGAAAAACTTTAATTTTGAGCTGGTAACAGGTAGTCAGGTAGAGGAGGCGATAAGATCGCTTTCAAGTGATGCGACGGGGTGGGATGGGCTTAATGTGACAATGATTAAAATGGGAGGTAGTCTTTTGATACCGTATATTCGGCACCTTGTTAATACTTGTATAATCACTGGGTGTTTTCCTACTGCATGGAAAAAGGCTTTAATAAAACCGCTGCCAAAGATTGCTACTCCGTTGTCATTTACAGACCTTAGGCCTATAAGTTTACTGCTAATTCTTTCAAAGACAGCGGTGAAGATTTTGTGGAGGCAGCTTAGCAAATATGTCTACGATAGCGGTGTACTTCCTGATACACAGTCGGGGTTCAGGGCGGGGTTTAGCTGCACAACTGCGCTCTTGAGTATTGTGGACGACATCGTGAGAGCTACTGATCGTGGGGAAGTTACCGTACTCTGCCTGCTTGATTATTCAAAAGCTTTTGATCGAGTCAACCACATGCTATCCTCTGCTATACTGTCTCATGTGAGAATTAGTGCCGGAGCAGTTACACTTTTAACCAGCTATGTGGTCGGCAGGCAACAAGCGGTGCTGGTCGGGGAGAAGGTGTCGTCTATGTTGCATGTTGAGTCTGGGGTGCTGCAGGGGTCGGTGATTTCTCCGCTGCTGTATACTATTTACACGAGCAACTTTAGCAGGGCCTTCACGCACTGCCGGTTTCACTTTTATGCGGATGATACGCAAATCTACTACTCGTTTCCAGCTTGCGAAGTGGATGGGGCTTGTGCGCGTGTTAATGCGGACCTTGATGCGTTGGTGAATGGATCCCGGCAGCACTCACTTTCAATTAACCCATCCAAAACCGAAATAATTTTATTTGGGCCGAAAGGACCTAAAAATATGGTAAGGGATAAAATAAACATATATGTGGACGGACAAAAAATAGAGCTTAAGGACTCTGTAAAGAACTTGGGTGTTGTTGTGTACGAAAATCTAAAATAAATAATTCTCACATTAACATATGTGTCCGGGTTGCGTACGCAAGTCTGAGATTAATATATAACAACCGGAATTATCTTAACTATCGTACTAAGCGAACATTGTGTGAGGCTCTCGTTTTATCCAGGTTCAATTACTGCGATGTATTGTATTCTCCATTTATATCTAGCATCACCAAAAATAAAATTCAAAAAGTACAGAATTCTTGCATGAGGCTGCTGGAATTAAGTGACGCGAGCACATAAGTCATAAAGTCGTATATAGAGTCGTAGGCTTGCACATAGTGCCACTTTGTATTTTAGAATCGTGGTGACTGGGAAGCCTCCCTACTTGTTTGTTAAACTGCGGTTCCGATCGGATATGCACACGGTAAATGTTAGGTTTAGGGGTCTACTCACGCCACCGATACATCACCTGGAATTCTTTAAGAATTCATTTACATACCAGGTTACCAGGATTTTAAATGACGCGTTTAGACAGTTTGGTGTGTGCGCCTCTGTAGCGGAATTCAAGACATTGTATCGTCGGTTGTTGTCGCGGGCTGGGGAGGGAGTGTGAAGTGTAATCAGTGATCACTGAACGGGTCGGCAGTGAGTGCTTTGCTTTGTTTTGTTTTGTTTTGTTTTTTTTTTGTTAATTTGACTTGATTTGTGTTTCTGCAACTTACTTTTTCGTTAAATGTACATTGGTTAGATATAAGTTAACTAGTTTAAGCTGATTTTGCAAAATAATTTTGTTTTAAATTATACTATTAAGTTATGGTTTGGTGTAAGAGCAACATAATATGTTGAACCACGCCATAAGATTGCTACTTTTTGTCCAAAATTGTATCTTGTTCATCTATCATTTATTGGCAATAAGGACATTTATTATTATTATTATTATTAATGTGTTCATTATTTTGTAAGAGATCTGGCCTTGGTATTCGAGTGCAATAAATTTACGTTTACTACTTAAATGTGGATATATTTCTCTGTTTGTCATTCTATGGTGCATGCTGTTGTATATTTGTTGAATATATTTTACGTCATAGCCATTGTTCACACCAATCTCAATGCTGGTATTTATTTCCATGTTAAATTTATCAATATGTAATGGTGTATGAATTACGCGATGAAAAGGTACTGGAAAACAGCTCGTTTATTGTTGCCACTATTAAAGGCGGTCTTAGGTATTATGCTTTCGGTACATGTAGGTTTTCTATATCAAAATGGAGTCTATTAGTGTTTAAATTTCTCGTAATCTAAAGGTCCAGAAACGAATTCTATTGTGTTTCTCTTTTTCCCGGGTAAAATTTAAAATTCCTAAGTTGTTGAATATATTATGCAAAGCAGTGATGTGTGAGTCACTGCCGTTATAAATTATCAGAATGTCATCTACATATCTGCCATAGAAAAATATATTATCTGTTATCATCCTATACTTATCGGAGAAAAGTTGTTTTTCTATCTCGTTAACATAGAAATCGGCCATGCCTGAAATGGGGGATCCCATAGGCAACCCATCTTGCATGCAATAGAAATCTTTTCCGAAAGTTAGAAAGTTTTGTTTTGTGATGACATGTAGTAATTCTATTAAATTTAAGACATCAAAAAAGTCTATCAACTCATATTTGTGTAAGTTGTCTAGTAAGAAATTATTAACAATCTTGATGGTATCTGATACAGGCATGTTGGTATATAGGTTTTTAATGTCGAAAGAAATTAATTTATGGGTCTTGAGAATAAGAAAGTTTTTTATTCTTTCTATAAGTGTGGTTGAATTTGATAATGTGTGTTCAGGTTTAAATTCAAAAAAGTGTTGTATGATTTGTTGCAGGCATCGTGCAAGTTTGCCAGTTGGTGTACCAATATTACTAACGATGGGCCTAATGCTTTTTTCAATCTTATGAAGCTTTATGAGTCTAGAAAGTACTGGTAGTCTAGGATTCATTTCAACAATATCATAATTATTATTAATACAGTGCAACCTCGATTGTCCGGACAATTAAATGCAAGGCGGGTGCCCGGATAATCGAATTGTTTGGATTACCGAATATTGCTTCCAAATTTCTTAAATAACATTATCTGAAGGTTTGATCAATTTTAAGTCATGCATAGAACCAGTGTTGACGACTTTTAGTGTAATTATCACTAGAATTTTTACTAAACTGCGCAAATGCCCATTTCTATCGCCGTGGTTGAATGCAGTTCAGTAGTTAAGTAATTCCCACTAAGGTCAGCAACACAGAACTCATGCACTTAGGTACTAATTTTAAACGATTATGAAAAGATTATAAACAAAAATTAATCTTTATTTAGCAGATAAGTAGATACGTATAACTCAATGAAATATTGTAATAGTGTACAAATAAATAAATATATAAATATAACTATGTATTTACTATCCTAAAAAATAAAAAATATATTTTAATTTTCAAATAAAATAACGCATATTATTATTATAAAATAAATTATGTGTTTTATTTTATCGAAAAATAATCTGTAATGGTTTTTTGCTTCTTACTAGTCATCATAAAATTTAACGTCTCCTTGCGGAGATCACGCAGCAAAAGCATTTTATGGGCTGGTATACCATTTTCTGATGCCCATTTCATGCAGGTGTTGAATGAGAATACAGCTTCTGTATGCATTACATTATTGACATATATTTCATCGTCGCTAGTGCTATGATGATCTGCACATTCTTGAATTATGTCGTCATCGGTGAAAAATACTTCAGTTTCATTTTCACCATTTACCCATTCTTCGATTTCTTTAGTTGTAAGCGTTTCGCCATTAATTATATTACTTAACTACATTATTTTTTCCATTTCATCTTAATGCTCGTTAGTTTCGTTGCATTTCTTTGTCAGAATAGACCATGGAATGTCATCCTCTTCGTCAGAAGTACGTTCTGGAATTTCTGGCAATACTTGCTTCCATGATTTTTTTACAATAGTATCACTTACGCGTTGCCATGCTTCATCAATATTGTAAACCACATCTCTTAAATTAATTCTCTTTAATGCCGTGCCAATGTCAGTTTTAATGTCCACAAGAGATTTGAGCAACTTTTTTCGGTAAAACAATTTCACAGTTTGAATAACGTGTTGGTCCATTGGTTGTATCAAAGGTGTACAATTGGGGGGCATGTACATAGCGGATATTTGACCATCATCACTAACTAAATCTGCCGGGTGACCCGTGGCTATCCAGAATCAAAATTGCTCTTTGAGGTAAATTTAATTCACCTAGTTTGTTTCTCACTGCTAGAACAAATTCGCCGTGAAACCATCCACACAAAATTTCTTTTGTCATCCATCCCTTTTTCTGGCCTCTATAATATACTGGAATAAAGTTGTTTGAAAAGTCTCTGGGTTTATTTGCTTTTCCAAGTACCAGAAGCTTTACCTTATGACTACCCGAAGCATTACCCGAAGCACACGGCATAAACGTTATCCTTTCCTTGCTGATCTTTCGAGCAGGAGCAGACTTTTCGCCACTATGTGCCAATGGTTTGTTGGGTAAACACGCCAAAATAAACCGCTTTCGTCGACGTTATATATCTGATCTAATTTAAGATCCATTTCTACTATTTTTTGGCGTAATTTCTCTTAAAAGGTTCCACGGCATCTATGTCACTGGACAGCACCTCCCCACAAATACTTAATTGCCGAATACCAAACCGTGCTTTAAATTTTTGCAGCCATCCGGAACTGGCCTTAAAATCTTCACTTGCACTCCCGATTATTTGGTTGTAAAATAACTTTGCTTTTTCGCAAATAATGTCTCCTGACAAAGGAGTCCCTAATAGGAAAATGATACGTTAAAATCCAAAAAGGAATTTGTGTAATATTAAAAATACAAATCTAAACAGTAAAGTACTTACCTTTAGCTCTTTCTTGTAGAAACCAAGTGTACAAAGCCTTTTCCATTGCTGGGTGTAAACTAAATTTAAATGCGTTTCTGTTTAGTGGAACAGAATCCGACGATGAAACATAGTTGACTAGTTTGCTTTTATTTTTGTTTATATCGGAAATGGTCGATTTTCTAACGCCGTATTGCGCAGCAATCGCTCTAATGCTTTGTCCATTATTAATTCGTGCAATTTTATGGGCTAGGAATTTAGGATTTTTTATCCCATATTCTGTATTTTTTTAAATTGATTTTATATTCTGAAACCGACTAAAAATTTTTACGCCTTCCCAGAACGCATTTTCATTTATCAACATTTCTTTGATTCTTTTGAAACGTATGATGTTAAACTTAAAATCTCCCTCCTTATAAACGATTTTTTTTAATACTACATATTTATCAAGTGGTTTCTAATAACTTTCATACTGTTATTCGGTAGCTCATTATCACTTGCTGTCAAAAACTTAAGAGTTGAATTGTATATCACCATTTTTTGCAATAAGTGGATACGTACTTGCAATAAGTACGTATCCTGCTAATTTATCAATGTTATCATGTATAACTTTGTATATAACTATTTAATGTCTAGTTTACGTGCCATTTTTTTAGCAAGAGATTCAGGATGGTGTATCTCATAATCAGTATTTATGCATTTCCTTTCATTTAAAAATCCTTCTTGAAACAAAGCTTCACGTAAACTAATAATCTGCATAGATAACTCTTGCCCATTTATAAAATTGTCGCGGAATTTATTTGCTTGAATTACGTTTTGTTCTACACTTTATCGTGAGGATTTAGAAATTCGCCTGTTGAAATGCATATAGGTTCATTATTTAATACACACTCCTCGATCGTTTGCGCCAGTCTAATTAAATCATACGAACCTTCTAGATCTGCTATTATTCTGCTTATTCCCTTTTCTTTTTTATCATAACATTTTTCAACTTCCAATATTCGTATCTTTTATTTTCTGTATCAAAATCACTTAATTCTAAAACAGAAATGTTAAATTTTAGTATCTCAAAAATATCCTTTAAATTCTCATCTAAATCACTATTTGTTGCAATGATTAAGTTCTCTACTTGTTCCTCATTTTTATCTTCGTAATACTTTTTTTTAATTGATCGCGATAGGAAATAAAGTATTTTCCTAGAGCAAAAGGCTAGATGCTCCAGCTAGATGCTACATGTAAACGATTTAAGGGTGTCTTTTCCTTTTGTTTTGGTTTGAGCAAGTCCTCAATAGTAATTCTTTGATCCGCATCGAACATGTTTGGCTTGTAGGAAATTATATTTCACTTGGTTACCATCTTTGTATTGCCAAACCACATCATCAAATTTTCCAGTATCTTCTTCTTCTGTTTTAAATTTAAAACCACTAACGCCACCATTATATTGCGCTTTTCGCATACTTTCCAAAGCGACTATCATCATCTATCGAATTTGGTAAACCACACCATGAAAACATTTAAGTGGGCCTGTACGTTTCGTTGTTCTCCATCGTCTTGCCTATCTGAGATCCGATGTGAAGGTCCAGGTTGTACATCAACTTCCATACATTGATAATCTATATTAGAACTTTTCATCTTTCTCGAATCGCTGTCTTCTGGCTTATATTCTACAGAACCAACTGTAGTTCGTTTTCGCTGTTTGTGGAACATTTAGGCAAGTATTTCAACTTGTGCTAATTTTTTTTTAGAAAGTTTATAACATTTCAATGACTCTTCAATTTTTGGATTACTCTGTAACCCAGTATTTTATCATTGTATTTATCATCTTGATGTTCAGTTAACAGTTTCCGTTATAATTTCTGTATATTTTTCGCTTAACGTATCAAAATAATTATTCTGTTATCCAATACCTAAGGAATCAATATAATAAGCAGAAATTTTTTTAGTTTCGACATGACTATGTTCCACAATGAAGGTTAAGCTCTGGTATCAGTGAATGTCAGTAATTATGTATTATAGGTCACCGACAAAATCGACGAAAGGTGACAGAAAAACTCCAGAAACACTGAAGAGGCCAAAAGGCATACGCGATTCCCCAATGCCGAGTGGATCAATGACACCAGAGAACAGGACAGCAACAATAAGTGACGAGGAAGACGAGTCAGCAGCGCGATCGTCGGTATCAAGTCAAGAAGGAATGAAGTGGGATGAAATGGACCTTGATAGTACCATCAGACCAGCAAGAAGAACTACTTCGACTGAAATTCCAAGATACTGGTCTATTCCAGGTCTGGAAAGCATACCCCCCCCCCCCCCCCCAGAGGCTCGAGTCCAGAAAAAAAAAACAGAAGAGAAAGATAAAAACAGAACATCAAAGAAAGAGCTTAAAAGAGGAAAAAAATGGGAAGCAGTGAGGATACAAGATGGAGCGGTGAAGAGTAGGGCAGACAAAGACATAACGAAAGAGCACCGTGAGCAAGCAACAAAACTGAACAGCGCCATTAATCGAGTACTAGAACTGATAAAGACACTGAAGTCCAATGAGGAGCAGAACACGAAAAGGGAAATAAAAAAAGCAATACAAAAACTTGAAAGAGGATTACTGAAGAGGGGAGAAACCCAAGATTGGCTCAAGAAACAGACAGAAGTGAAGACGGCACACACAATAAGTCCAAAAGAAACAAGGGAAATAGAGACACAGACAGAAACGGAGGAGGAGAGAAGGCTGCGATCGGAAAGAGAAATGGAGGACAGAATACTAAACATCCAAACTTATGCAGACTGGAAAGATCTGGAGCCAGAGGAGTGGAAGGGGAAATGCTTCTGTTACACACAAATAACAGGGGGCAACCCTATATACCAACAACAGACGGACACGAGGGTAGTGCTCATTGAAGAGGATGATGAGAAGATGAATAACAGCATAAAAAACAATATAAGAAAACATACCCAATTCTTGAAACACTGTCGGAAACTACGAAGAGATAGAGATGACAAGCAGAACAAGGACAAGTTACCATGAAAAAGAGATAAATCAGAGAATAATTAAGATAAATACAAAGGGAACCGAGGAAGAACTCTGGGTAAAACTGCAGAAACTGGCTGACGAAACATACCTAGAAAACGCAATAGCACTACACCACCTTAAAAAAATGACTCTTACCAAAATGAGAAAAATGACGGAAGGCATTTTCAAAAGAAAGACCACTAAAGTATACATATACACCACTAAAGAAAAGATGGGGGAGGAGTCCGGAGAGAGAAACGTGAAACGAGAGAGACTAACATACGCGCTGATAGTGGAGAATAAAGGAAAACAATATGAACAGATTGTGAAGGAAATAAAAGAACAACTGAGAGGAAACCCAGAAATAAACCAAATTGAGGGAATAAGAAAAACTAGACAATATAACCAGAGATATCTGCAACAAGGTATTTGGCAGAAAGTAAAGCACCCAGACAAAAAAAATGTGCATTTACTGGCGGAGCGAGGAAATTGCAAAAAAAGACGAAAGTGTAACCAAAGAAGGGGATAGTACACAAGACAACATTCACATAAGACAGCAGATATCGAGAATAGTGGGGACAGATATACAGAAAGTAGCACTGAACAACGCCATCAAAAAGGCAAAGAGAGAGGCTTGGACCAGACTTCTAGATGACCTGAACGGAAATGTCTGGGGAGACGCTTACCAGCTGACATGTAAGAGACTTAAAACTCTCCCGCCAACGAAGATAGATGCGCAGAAGGCAGACGCTGTGATTGCGGAGCTCTTCCCAACGGCCCCAGTGATCGTGTGGAAGAAGCCTAACAGACAACAACTGGGGATCATAAGACGGTAACGAAGGAAGAGATCACACAAGCGGCAAAAGACCTCAAAGTGGGGAAGGCGGCGAGCCCGGACGGAGTACCGGCCGACATCGTCAAGATTATGCTTGTACAGAAGCCCGAAATCTTTAGAGTTCTCTTCGATAAAATGCTCAGAGAAGGACAATACCCACAGCAATGGAACCAGGCAAAACTCGTGGTTATAGAAAAACCGAAGAAAGACATGGAAGAGATCAAATATAGACCGATATGCCTTGTAAACGCATGGGCGAAGGCGTACGAGATGATTGTTAGAAATCGACTAGTCCTTCAACTGGAAGATGGAAAACTATCCCCACAACAGTATGGATTCAGGAAAGGGAGATCCACCATCGACGCAATCGAGCAGGTCCTAAAAATCAACAAAGACTGTGACAAGTGCAACAGACGAAAGAGGAGATACTGCTTGTTGGTAATAATCGACGTTAAGAACGCCTTCAACTCCATTCGGTGGGAGAAAGTGACACGCGCCTTACAAAAAAAGAAACATCGCAATACATCATCGAGTGTACGAAGAACTACCTGAAGGATAGGATAGTTACCTACAGGGGGAAGACGTATCACTTGAAGAGGGGCGTACCGCAGTGCTCTGTGATGGGAGCGACGCTCTGGAACGTCGCCTATGACGACCTCCTGGACATCCCGGTTTTGAGCAATGTCCATCTACTGGCATATGCGGACGACCTGGCGGCGGTGGTGCAAGGGTGGAGTGAAAAAGAGATCAAAGAGGACACTGAGGAGGCTCCAGAAACCATCGAAAAATGGTTCCGGGAGAAGGAACTACAGATCGCCTACCAGAAGACCGAGGCCACCGTCATAAAAGGAAGGAAAACTATTTATAAACTGGAGTTCCAGTTTGGAGGACACAACGTGACAACGCAGCAGTCACTTAAGTACCTGGGGGTCGTCATCGACCGCAACGTGACGTTTACTGCACACGTGTTATACACGATAAACAAGGCTGAAAAGAGCGTAAATGCCTTAAAACGCATTATGCCCAGAATCGCGGGTCCGAGTAGCCGGAAGAGGCGAATAATAGCTACTGCGGCAGAAAGCACGCTGCTATACGCGTGCACGACATGGGCGGAAGTACTAAAACACCAAAAGTACAGGAATATCCTCCTAAGCTCCCAACGCAGACTAAACATCTTGGTGACCAGGACAGTGTCGACGGAGGCCCTGTCGGTCATTGCGGGAGTAGTGCCGATAGACCTCCAAATTCAAGAAAGGCTGAATCTAAGACAAAACAGCGGTATATTAAAGAGGGACGCCCGGGAAGAAACGCTAAGATCTTGGCAGCGTAGATGGGACAATGAACAGGCAAAGGCACAGTGGACGAAGATGTTAATCCCCGACATTGGAGTATGGTACCGGAGAAAGCACGGGGAGAACGGGACACGGAGCTTTCGGCACCTACCTACATAAGATAAATAAGAAGGATGACAATACATGCCGAGTATGCGGGGTGGTTGATGACCCAAGGCACGCGCTTTTTGAGTGTCGGGAGACTGAGGAAGAAAGAGCGAGGCTGGAGTCTGACATGGGCCGCAAACACGTTGGTGCCAGGAATGTTGGAGAGCGAGGAATCGTGGAGAATGGCGGAGGAATGGATGGTGTGAGTGATGAAAAGAAGGTCAATGGAGGAGTGAGTTCGGCGCATGTGATAATGTGTTGTGACTGCAAAGTGTGTGATGGGTGAAGTGAGGTGATGAAATGACGAGTGGTATGAGTGAGTGAGTGAAAAAAAAGGAAGGGAAATGGAATTAGAGAAGAAGAGATAGCAGCGATGAAAGCAAAGGATGAATACCGTGTCTTTCCTGCACAGACGAAAATAAACCCGTAAGAGTAGTACCGCCTGCGCCTCTTAAGGAAGAAGGGGAAAATGGGGGAGGAGTTTTAGTGGGTAGGAGTGCCAAGAGGCAAACTGAGTCCCACACTCCCGGCCGAAGTGTTTTCCGATGAACACCTCTATAGCGCCAACAGTAGGCCGGGGTGCGTAAGACATTTCTCCTTCCCTAGTGCAAAAAAATCTGATGTGGCCAGGCACATAACTTTATCATACAATATATAAAATTAATAGTTTAGCTGCATGAGAATCTATGTTATTGGGATAAATCGTAAAGCATCGTCAAAGCATCAGCATTTTTTATATTTCTGTATAGCAAATGTGAGGTTGATACAACTTCTACGAAACGGCAAGTTTAAAAAGCTAATTCAAATTCTGACAGATTTATATTCGTTCATGTCACTGTAGATGTCACATCCGTACCAACATACTAAAATAAAACTACACTCATCGGTATACTTTATTTACAATTTTCTCAATTGATCGTTTTTAGAATGAGATATAAAGACGGGTTTATATTTCTTATCAACAAAAAATGAAATGGTGATCTCATTTTATTTGAAATTTGTATTTTGTACTTTGCTGCACTAGAGCGGCAACGTTCCATAGCGGTACTCCAACCTCTGATGAAATCAACTGTTTTCGAGTGACAGCACTAAAAAATATTTGTCAAAATTCTGGCTACTATGTACTTAGTTTCATATCAATGCAGATGCCACCGATATCGATCAAGCAGAATTTGCTCTTGCAGCTAAACTACTAATTTTACCAAAAAATGTCATAGGCATAAATTATTCAAAATTTCCTCTACTCTAATTTTTTAGCATACTGCGTATGATAAAGTAAAAAAAAAATATGTATTATAGGTATTATTATTACAATTTTATTATTGTACTTGTTTGGGCAGTTTCGATGGAATAACTGTACGTAGGTAGATTAAGCAAAAATGGAAAAGTCTGGAAAACTCTTCAACCAAATCCACGGCGCTGGTTCAGCACGGATAACACTCTTTCAATTGACCTGGTGATAAAGAAACACTTGGTATGGCCAGGGGTTGACCACACGTAACACTTTGGGGTCGCGTTCTACGCGAAAACTATATATCGAGACGGGTTGGGCGTGTATTTGGGACACTAAACGATGCAATGAGTCTGTTTTCTATAGGTGAGCGAGTTGGGGTCATGGGAAATTTGTGGGTAAGAGAAGATAGGGAAAACTGGATTCCAAACATTCTGGTTCCAATAATGCAAAATACTTAACTAATAAATAAACCAAAATTCACACTGTTGCGCCGCAACAATACTATTATGCCTTTATAAATTCTCAGCTAATCCAATAACTTTAAATATCACATTATCAATTTGATGACTTCATGACAAAAGAGCTCTTGATGCCTCGTGACTGAAAATGTTCTACACAAATTCAGTCAGATATTGGAAAGAACAAAAATAAAAATGCTGTTGAGAATTGACTTGCTTGACAACGGAGAACTTCCATGTTTGTTAGTTACTCCACAGCTTTTCGAATACAAAAAATGAGAAACATCATTTTGATTCTCCCGTTAACATTTTTGTTTCAAAATTACTTTGGTACACAAAAGATTTTTTTTGGAATATAAGCGCTTTTATATAGAAGGAAAAACTCCATAGTTTTCCTTTTTTTTTAAAAGCGCTTATATTCCAAGTTTCTATAAACGCACACAAAAAAACAGAATTGGAGAAAAAATAAAAAATCAGAAACAAATCTATTTTTATTTATATTTATTGTCATACAGAAAAAGAAACATTTATTTATACATAGTTATAGAAAAACGGTGAAACAACAACAACAAAAGGTTAATAGTTTGAAATAAAAATAGGTAGATTTTTATATATGGAAAAGCTCCTTCTTACGTCTAGTAATTGGCGCAAATTTTGATTTATTAAAACGGACGTATTAAAAAAATATTTACAATGTCCCCCAAAATACAATAAATCAAAGTTTAGTATTATTGGTATGACGTTCCTTTAATTGTGCAGGTCTGTCAAAATGCAATTTATATTTAATTTTTTTTGAAAGAAAAATTTTTGCCTTCCTTATATCATTAAAAGAACATAACAAAATTGGCTTCCGCTGCCTGGTGTTTAGGTCAGTATTTTGATGTTGCAGAGTTTGCAACCCTACTCACAGTACTTACGTGATCTTTATAATTTAAAATTTAATTTTTAATTGTATTAATGTAGTTGATCCAGTAATAAAAAACAGTGGTAAATTTATAGTATAAATATATTGAAAATAAAATAGTCTATGGAACACAACACAACATAATCACAATTCGCAAATTTCTTTAAAATATCAATTATATATGTTCTAACAGGTCTTAAGATGGATACATGTTACTTAATGCTAATACAGGAATTATTAAGCAAATATAATACAAACTCCATTACAGATATTAAGTCCACTTAGTTAAACAAAAACAAATATGTTAAAAGTATGGCACCTAAGAATATTAATCTATCTCCCCAGAAATCAAGCATACTCAAAATTTAACACAACAAATAGCAAACTACTTAAGTATTATCAATGACACCGTCAAATACACAATATAAGTCTATCTTTTTGTGTGCTTTTTCTCTAATGTAAGTGCCTATTGACCTATGGAGTCAAGGATACAACACAATTTTTCAATCTCTCTCTATGAAGGACCGAATTATAACCAAAGGTACGAACGAAAATGACGAAGTTTGCTGCATAGAATTAATGATCCACGAGATAAAAAGTGAGAATCTCATCATATTTTCACGAGTTCTACTTTTCGCCAGTGATAGAGTAAATGTTTGATTTTCATTTTCTCCAATTATTTTTCGTATCGTTATAGCGCTGAAACTACTGAAGCGATTGAAAAACTATGAAAAGATTTGTTGATGATACGATTAGCTTTAATTTGATGTACCGAACGACCAGATTGGATGTTCCGAACTCGCGATATTTTCCAAATACTTAAATTACCATATACAGGGTCTCCCACGACGAGCTGCCATTAGAAGTATATGGAGAACCAAATGAAATGACAGATTGAAAATTTGTGGACTTAAATTGTTGGACACGATCATCTCAACTAAAATATTTTGAGTTTTCGGTTACTTCCGGTTACACCGGAAATGATGTCATCTTTTATATTTCAAATGGAACACCCTGTATTTTATCGCATTTTTAAAATCTTCATTAAATTTTAGATCAATTTTATGTTACATTCCCTATACCTAACATGTGTCATTTTTGAGAAATTAATTATTTTCATTAAAAAATGACAGCTGCACGGCTACTTTCAACTACTTATAAATTATCTCCTTTGACCGTTGAAAAAAAGTCGTCCGGCGAAATTGTTGTGAAGGTAACGTATTATCGACACATCGGTAGAACTCTTCTAAAAGTTATACAGGGTGTTCAAATTATAAGATCAAAGTTGAATTCGAGAAAAGTACTAAAAGTCGATTTTTTTCAAATGGCAACCCTAACATATTAATACATTTCTCAATTCTATGGAAAATTTTAGATCAACTTTGTGTACAATGTCCTATACCTAAAATGTACTTGTACCTACTGAAATCGATTTTTAAACATCACAGTAGAAATTGCAAGAATCGCCAAATCTAGATTGCGTTGAAAACAACTGAACAAGTTGGAATAAACACAACTTTATTAAACACGTTTCTAGGTAATTTTTCATTATAATTAATTTAGTAATTATAAAATGATAAGCCTACAATTAAACACAATGTTAAAAATAAAACAAAATCGTAAGGTAATACAAAATGCTTAATTCAATGTCAGTAACTGTTCAAAAACGTTGCCGTTTTCCGCTAAACATGCTTTAATTCTTTTAACGCATTATTGTTGGTGGCGTCCCTGATTGCGTTAGCACATAACTCATTGCAAGCAGCTGGAACTCTATCTTTCATGTTCTCCTTATCAATTATTGGGTTCTCATAAACTACGTCTTTAATAGCTCCCGAAATTAATAAATCCATTGGCGTCAAGTCGGGGGAATGCGGTGGATATTTGTATGGCCTATTAAGCGCATTCAACCGATCGCCGATTATCGCTCGTTAAGCAAACCTCTTATAGCAACTGCTATCTGCGCTGGAGCACCGTCCATTTGAAACCACCCTATAATGTAGGACCCAATAACTAATAAGGAGAACATGAAAGATAAAGTTCCAGCTCCTTTCAATGGGTTATGTGCTAACTCTATCAGGGACGCCACCAACAATAATATGGTAAAAGGAATAGTAGCATGTTTAGCAAAAAACGGCAACATTTTTTAACAGTTACTGAAATAGAATTAAGCGGTTTTTTAAAATTTTCTTAACGTTTTGTTTTATTTTTAATATTGTGTTTCATTGTAGGTTTATAATTTTATAAATACTAAACCAATGATAATGAAAACTGACCTAAAAAAGCTTGTTTTATTAAAAAGTTCTGTTTATTCCAACTTGTTCAGTTTTTTTCAACGCAATCTAGATTTGGCAATCTGTGCAATTTGTACGGTGATGTTTAAAAATCGATTCAGTAGGTACAAGTACATTTTAGGTATAGGACATCGTACACAAAGCTGATCTAAAATTTTCCATTGAATTGAGAATTGTATTAATATGTTAGGGGTGCCATTTGAAAAAATCGAGTTTTAGTACTTTTCTCGAATTCAACTTTGATCTTATAATTTGAACACCCTGTATAACTTTTAGAAGAGTTCTACCGATGTGTCGATAATACGTTACCTTCACAACAATTTCGCCGGACGACTTTTTTCCAATGGTCAAAGGAGATAATTTATAAGTAGTTGAAAGTAGCCGTGCAGCTGTCATTTTTTAATGAAAATAATTAATTTCTCAAAAATGACACACGTTAGGTATAGGGAATGTAACATAAAATTGATCTAAAATTTAATGAAGATTTCAAAAATGCGTTCAAATACAGGGTGTTCCATTTGAAATATAAAAGATGACATCATTTCCGGTGTAACCGGAAGTAACCGAAAACTCAAAATATTTTAGTTGAGACGATCGTGTCCAACAATATAAGTCCACAAATTTTCAATCTGTCATTTCATTTGGTTCTCCATATTCTTCTAATGGCAGCTCGTCGTGGGAGACCCTGTATAAATATAAGATTATATCTCGAAAACGTATCCATTCAATTTTTTCTTAGTTCGTATTTTGAGTTTAACGGGCCAAAGTATCAAATAAAAAATAGTGGCACCTAGTCTAAGGTTTTTGGATATTGAGCCAAAATTAGCAAAAACTTTTTGTGCAGCATTTTATAATTATTATTTTTATACGAGAGCTAATATTACGAAATCGAGACCGTTTTGCGGTAAAAGCCGCAAAAATGTATATTACAGTAACAGCAACTGATATTTGCTAATAATAAAGTAAATAAATGAATTCATTTTGTACTTGTTGCTGTCTTGTTTTTGCACATATAATGATCACCTAATAATTAACAATCAATCTTCGACACGATCATTATGTACTGCTCTACGTCCAACTTGCAACTTCCAACTGCTCGCCTCGGGATTTTGATTTCATTTTTTGCATCAAAATGGTTACATTTGCGAAAATAATTAATTTCACGAAAACTTATTAATGCATACCATATTGTAGTGGATCTTGTAATTGAAATTTTGAACTACAATTTAGTTATTTTTTCCTGCAGATAAATCATATTTTAACAAATTGAGAATCTCGTTTTCGCTTTAACTTGCTGCTGTTACACTTTTACACCACTTGACGCTTTTTTTTCGGTAAGAAATTCTACTGCATTTAATTGACCATAACGATCAGCAAGATCCTGTGGAGTGTTACCACTATTGTCAAGAGCGTCTAACTTAATATATTTCTCGCTAGTAAGGTATTTAACTATCTCTAAATGGCCATGCATAGCAGCCAAATGAAGAATGGTACTCCCGCCATCAACAGTTAAACAAGCCATTTTTTCTATACGTAGTTCAGAAGTAGTATATAAGTACCTAACTATCTTCAAGTAACCACATGCAGCTGCAAAGTGCAGGGCAGTATAGCCATATTTATTAGTAATATATACATTGGCACCATTGTTTACGAGATATTGTACAGTTTCCAAGTGACCATTCGCAGCAGCCAAATGCAGAGGAACAACCCCATATTCATCCTTATGATTAACATCTACCTTTTTATTGCCAACAAAATACTCTACTACCTCCAGGCTACCCATTTTGGCAGCCAAATGTAGAAAATTAGTAATATTAAGATCTACCTTTTTATCATCTACCAAATACTTTACTACATCCAGACTATGTTCTTCGACAGCCAACTGAAGTGGAGTCTTATGATGAGCATCTATAATATTAACATCAACTTTTTTACCGTCTACAAAATACTTTACTATATGCAGTCTATTTTTTTGAGCAGCAAAGTGCAGAGGAGTTCTTAGGTCTTCATTAAGAGCATTAATATCAGCATTATTTCTTACTAAAACCTTCGCAAACTGTAAGTAACCTTTCTTAGCAGCGGTGTGTAATAAACTTTCTTCTCTCCCATCATCACTAATGGTGCCTATAGCTACAGGCATATCACCACTATTTGCACCTTCTTGTAGAAGTAATTCAGCTATATTCCAGTAACCACCTTTATCTGCATATCTTAAAGGACTCCAAGTAAATAGCTTATCTTTTGCGTTTCTGAGCTTTTTGCGAGAGTTAAACTGTGGGTCTATTTTTAATCTCTGTAATAAATATTTGGCAATCTCTTCATAACCGTAACCAACAGCTAAATGAAGAGGTGCTCTTCCAGCTTTATCAGTACTATTCAAATTCCCTTCATTTTTTAGTAAATGCTTAACTTTGTTTTTATCGTTATTCAAAACAGCAACATGTATCTTATATTTATTCTCCCCTTGCGCATCTTGTGCCATCATATAATCAAAGAAATTGCGTATTACTTTACCTTTTTCTTCAAAAATATGGTTGGTTAAAAATTCTACTACCGGTCGTTTATTTCGTTCAAACCATCTCGAAACAAGAAAGCATGCAGCAAAATATTCGGCAAAAGTTTTATGTACAAAAATTGGTTTATTATTAACAATTCTATCAATGATTCCTATTTTTTCTTTACCTTGGTCGATGGTTTTCATTATACCATATATAGATTTATCTTCATTCTTCCCATTACCCCTTAATTCCCCAGGTAGTAATTTGTTGACTCCATCTTCTCCAAATAAAGCATAGAAAGCTAGCTTCATGTGGGTTTCGTCAGACTCCTGACGGGTTTTGATAATATTTCTTTTCGTATCTACATTATGTCGATCAGCATATGTACCACTACTTTTTTCCTTTAAATAAACGTCATTAAACAATATTTCAAAGAAGTCATCATACAGAGTAGCCAAATTTAACTTTTCAATAAGATTTTGCTTTTGTTTGAAAGAAAGTTGCTGTTAATCAGAATCATGAAATTTTTTAAACTGTCCTTGAAAAACAATAGCTGACATTTTTATTAGTAAAGGTATACTAACAAACTTTCTTTGTTCATCTTTTGTAGACTCAGAAAACCTATCCAATAATTCATAGATAAAAGTTTTAGAAATGGCGCTATCAAACTCATCTATGTTTAGACTTCTTTCCGAAAAATGTTTTAAAAATGTTTCTTGTGTTTCTCTAGAAAATGGCTGTAGTGAATACGAAAATACACTTAACGCATCTTCTAATTTACTTAAAATGCCGTAAGGACGAGTAGTTACCCATACTCTTTCTACTTTAGTACATTTTAAAACTCTTAGTAACTCGATTACTTTATCTTTATAATCAGGGCTGATCTCATCAAAACCATCAAACAACAAAGCAATCTTGCCTTTGTTATAAAAGTCATAAAATAATTCTATTTCTAAAAAAATTAAACCCCTGCTTTCTTTATTTTCTGTATATATTTTATCAGTCTTAGACTTACAAGTTTTAGAATTAAAATGATCTGATATCTTTTCCTCCTTGTTCCTTTTAAGAATTTGAAACCCTGCTGTTCTATACAGAAAATTTATAGCATCCATTTCGTCAAATTCGGTTCTCTTCACTTTTCGGATAGATAACTCTGTTGAATGATCTACTAAGTTAATTCTTACAATCCATAAACTAGGGTACGATTTTTTTATCTTCCTTGCTAAATCAGTCAATATTGTAGATTTACCCATACCAGGCTCAGCAGCAACAATCACTATCTTATCAGTTACACTTGTAGCTTCCCATATCTCTTCATCATACTGTATAATGCTTTGTCTACGATCTAATCGTGGAATCACCCATTCACGTATGTTAGATAAGGTATCCCCATGAGATTTTTTCCAAAGATATTCATTACTTCTTGTTTTAATCCAATGAATATTATGTTGGTTGTATTTATTGCATAATTCCTCAAAATCTCTACCCGTATCAGAAATTAACAATATATCTTGACCTTTTCGAAGATTTGGTTCTATAACCTCGGCATTACGACTAATTAAAAACTTGGATGTTTCTTGTTTGAAACTTTCTTTAATTTTTACCTGTCTACTCAATGTTCGAGAAATATAATAGTTTTTAGCTTCACCTAAATCTTGAAGTGCTTTGCCTATCTCTATGTTTTCTTTGTTAATCAGTTTTGATAATACTTCTGCATCTATTAGATGTTTGAAATTGTCATCTTTTACTGTAAATAAACTTACCTTTTTGCCTTGAAATATAACTTTTCCATTCACTAAAAGTGAATGTTGTGAGTTGTCAGTAAGGTCACTTATGCTATTTCGCTTGTCAATTTTTTCCTTATATATATCAGAGAAATCAATTTTCAATTTATTAGCAAGAGCATCACCTTGATTTGTAATGAGAACAATCCTATTGCTAGTCTTGTTTTTTATTTGTTTATTTAGAAAAACGTTCAACTTTTCGTATACATTTTCTTCTTCATTCTCATTCTTCATTCTTCTTCAGTACTATTCAAATTCCCTTCATTTTTTAGTAAATGCTTAACTTTGTTTTTATCGTTATTCAAAACAGCAACATGTATCTTATATTTATTCTCCCCTTGCGCATCTTGTGCCATCATATAATCAAAGAAATTGCGTATTACTTTACCTTTTTCTTCAAAAATATGGTTGGTTAAAAATTCTACTACCGGTCGTTTATTTCGTTCAAACCATCTCGAAACAAGAAAGCATGCAGCAAAATATTCGGCAAAAGTTTTATGTACAAAAATTGGTTTATTATTAACAATTCTATCAATGATTCCTATTTTTTCTTTACCTTGGTCGATGGTTTTCATTATACCATATATAGATTTATCTTCATTCTTCCCATTACCCCTTAATTCCCCAGGTAGTAATTTGTTGACTCCATCTTCTCCAAATAAAGCATAGAAAGCTAGCTTCATGTGGGTTTCGTCAGACTCCTGACGGGTTTTGATAATATTTCTTTTCGTATCTACATTATGTCGATCAGCATATGTACCACTACTTTTTTCCTTTAAATAAACGTCATTAAACAATATTTCAAAGAAGTCATCATACAGAGTAGCCAAATTTAACTTTTCAATAAGATTTTGCTTTTGTTTGAAAGAAAGTTGCTGTTAATCAGAATCATGAAATTTTTTAAACTGTCCTTGAAAAACAATAGCTGACATTTTTATTAGTAAAGGTATACTAACAAACTTTCTTTGTTCATCTTTTGTAGACTCAGAAAACCTATCCAATAATTCATAGATAAAAGTTTTAGAAATGGCGCTATCAAACTCATCTATGTTTAGACTTCTTTCCGAAAAATGTTTTAAAAATGTTTCTTGTGTTTCTCTAGAAAATGGCTGTAGTGAATACGAAAATACACTTAACGCATCTTCTAATTTACTTAAAATGCCGTAAGGACGAGTAGTTACCCATACTCTTTCTACTTTAGTACATTTTAAAACTCTTAGTAACTCGATTACTTTATCTTTATAATCAGGGCTGATCTCATCAAAACCATCAAACAACAAAGCAATCTTGCCTTTGTTATAAAAGTCATAAAATAATTCTATTTCTAAAAAAATTAAACCCCTGCTTTCTTTATTTTCTGTATATATTTTATCAGTCTTAGACTTACAAGTTTTAGAATTAAAATGATCTGATATCTTTTCCTCCTTGTTCCTTTTAAGAATTTGAAACCCTGCTGTTCTATACAGAAAATTTATAGCATCCATTTCGTCAAATTCGGTTCTCTTCACTTTTCGGATAGATAACTCTGTTGAATGATCTACTAAGTTAATTCTTACAATCCATAAACTAGGGTACGATTTTTTTATCTTCCTTGCTAAATCAGTCAATATTGTAGATTTACCCATACCAGGCTCAGCAGCAACAATCACTATCTTATCAGTTACACTTGTAGCTTCCCATATCTCTTCATCATACTGTATAATGCTTTGTCTACGATCTAATCGTGGAATCACCCATTCACGTATGTTAGATAAGGTATCCCCATGAGATTTTTTCCAAAGATATTCATTACTTCTTGTTTTAATCCAATGAATATTATGTTGGTTGTATTTATTGCATAATTCCTCAAAATCTCTACCCGTATCAGAAATTAACAATATATCTTGACCTTTTCGAAGATTTGGTTCTATAACCTCGGCATTACGACTAATTAAAAACTTGGATGTTTCTTGTTTGAAACTTTCTTTAATTTTTACCTGTCTACTCAATGTTCGAGAAATATAATAGTTTTTAGCTTCACCTAAATCTTGAAGTGCTTTGCCTATCTCTATGTTTTCTTTGTTAATCAGTTTTGATAATACTTCTGCATCTATTAGATGTTTGAAATTGTCATCTTTTACTGTAAATAAACTTACCTTTTTGCCTTGAAATATAACTTTTCCATTCACTAAAAGTGAATGTTGTGAGTTGTCAGTAAGGTCACTTATGCTATTTCGCTTGTCAATTTTTTCCTTATATATATCAGAGAAATCAATTTTCAATTTATTAGCAAGAGCATCACCTTGATTTGTAATGAGAACAATCCTATTGCTAGTCTTGTTTTTTATTTGTTTATTTAGAAAAACGTTCAACTTTTCGTATACATTTTCTTCTTCATTCTCCGCAGAATTGCATTCTGCAATTATCAATAAATTATTACTTTTTAAACTAGAGGCCTGTTCTACACGATCTTGCATCCGAAACAATGAGCTTAAACTGATAAAAATATAACTATCATCAATTTTATAATCTGATATACCTTTCAGAATTTGGAGAATCTTGATAGAACTTAATTCATTTTGCTCAGCAATGATATTAAAAATTTGTTTATTGTATTGACTCGTTAAAAAGTCACCTAATCCCAACTTATCAACGGCATCTTTTCTAAAATTGATATTAAGTTCTTCGATCTGTTTGCGGAAGTCTAAAGTAGGGCCAATAAGTATCAGTCGATTAATTTGTCGTTTTGCTTCAGCAAAAAATAATTTAACATCTTCATCAGTTGAGATGTATTTATCTTGAGTTAAATCCAATGCTTTAGCTATTTCATCTCGAAAAGAACGTGCCAAAATATACGTATTAATCAAACCAAATTCATTTCCCAATATACGTTCAATCACCTTATTCAAACATTCTTTGGAATAATTTACTGCAAATACAAACTTATTAAAAAAATCTTCTATATCAGTCTCTATATCATTTAAGCTATAGCCCGGTAAATCCTTGCCATCTTTACCTTCACAGATTTTAAAGTCTTTGATTTTAAACCTAACTTCTCCAAGTTTATCTATCGTTTCTTTTTTAATAGTATTCATTAATTCGTTCCGAAAGACTATTATACTATCATTCGGTTGCTCTTCGGCAGTTGCTGTCAAAAACTTAGGGTTGAACTGTATATCATCATTTTTCTCAACAAGTACGTATCCTGCTAATTTATCAATATTGTCTTTTATAATTTGTTCTCTCCTTTCAATCCTAACAACACCGATTTGACTGTCCTGTTTACGTGCAATTTTCTGGGCTAGGAGTTTAGAATTTTTTATCTCATAATCTGTACTTTTTTTAATTGATTTTATATTCTGAAACCGACTGAAATTTTTTACACCCTCCCAGAACGCATTTTCATTTATCAACATTTCTTTGCATGTTTTAAAACGTGTGATGTTAAACTTAAATTCTCCCAGTTTATAAACGATTTCTTTTTTAATACTATTCATCAAGTGGTTTCTAAAGACTTTTATACTGTTATTTGGTACCTCATTATCACTTGCTGTTAAAAACTTAGAGCGGAATTGTATATCACCATTTTTCTCAATAAGTACGTATCCTGCTAATTTATCAATGTTATCATTTATAACTTTTATTTTCCTATCAAAACACTAGATTTACTGTCTAGTTTACGTGCAATTTTTTCAGCAAGAGATTCAGGATGGTGTATCTCATAATCAGTAATTATGCAATTTCTTTGATTTTTAAATCCTTCTTGAAAAAAGGCTTCACGTAAATTATTAATCTGCATAGATAACCCTTGGCCACTTATAAAATTGTCACGGAATTTATTTGATTGTATTACGTTTTGTTCTAACACTTTACTGTAAGGATTTAGAAATTCATCTGTTGAAATGCATATAGGTTCATTATTTAATACACATTCCCCTATTGTTTGTGCCAGTTTTATTAAATCATACGAACCTTCTAGAACTGCTACTATTCTGCCTATTTCCTTTTCTTTTCTACCATAACATTTTTTCAACTTCCAATATTCGTATCTTTTATTTTCTGTAGCAGAATCATTTAGTTCTAAAACGGAAATTTTAATTTTTGATATCTCAAAAATATTCTTTAAATTCTCATCTAAATCACTATTTGTTGCAATGATTAAGTTCTCTACTTGTTCCTCATTTTTATCATTGTGATACTTTTTTTTTATTTGATCGCGATAGGAGATAAAGTATTTTCTTAGAGCGAAAGGACGTTTGTCTGTTTTGCTAGATGCTACATGTGAACGATTTAAAGATGTCTTTTCCCTTTGTTTTGGTTTGAGCAAGTCCTCAATAGTAATTCTTTGATCCGCATCGAACTTATGTTTGGCTTGTAGGAAATTATATTTCACTTGGCCACCAGCTTTGTATTGCCAAACCACATCATCAAATTTTCCAGCATCTTCTTCTTCTGTGTTGAATTTAAAACCACTAACGGCACCATTAAATTGCAATGTTCGCATACTTTCCAAAGCCACTATCATCATCCATCGAATTTGGTAAACCACGCCATGAAAAGATTTAAGTAGGCCTGTACCTTTTTGTGGTTCTCCATCATCTTGTCTATCGGAGCTCTGATGTGAAGGACCATGTTGTACATCAACTTCCATACATTGATAATCTATATTAGAACTTTTCATCTTTTTCGAATCGCTGTCTTCTGACTTACATTCTTCAGAACTAACTCTAGTTCGTTTTCGCTGTTTGTGGAACATTTAAGCCAGTATTTCTTCTTGTCCTAAATATTATATAAAGTATAAATACCATTTCAAAGACTCTTCAATTTTTGCGTTAGTCTCCTACCTAGTATTTTATCATTTTATTTTGCATATTCTAAGGAGATAAGATTCTAAGAATCAGTATTTATTAAGATTAATCAGTATTAACAGTATTAATCAGTATTAACAGTATTAGTTTTAATTACTGTATATTTTTCGGTTAACGTATCAAGATAATGAAATTATTCTGTAAACCAATTCCTAAGGAATCAATATAATAAGCAGACAATTTTCGAGTTTCAAAAATGATATGACTATTATACACAATGAAGATTAAGCTAAAGCAGTGATTCCCAAACTGTGCGCCGCGGCGCCACGGGGAGCCGCGGCGTCTTCACAAGGGCGCGGCGAAATATTGTAAAAGTTTCATAATTCCAAGTGCCTTTGTCTAATAAGTTAATAACACAGTTAGTCAAAGGATACAAAATCATACACAGTACGTTCTTTGTGACAGTCCCATTTACATTTTTAACTATTTATTGCTAATTTATTCTTTTATATTTACACCAATTTTATAGTGTTTGTCAATTGTAACATATGTGTGAGTGTAACCACAGTTTTGTTTTATCTTTTTGACACGTAAGGGATTTTTACTTCTTCATGTTAGGTTAATTGAATTTGTATGTGTAATTTGCAGGAGAGTCTGATGATGCGCAACCGAAACTAGTCACTCTTAAGATTAAATAAAAACCTTACACGAGAAACAGTGTCTATTGAGTAGTTATAACACAATAGATGAGACTACGGATAATAATAAAGATGCAAATTTGATATGCTATATACGGTTTATAGATGCATTTAATATTAAAGATCTTCTGTTTTGTAAAAATATCACTCCAGGTGCGAAGGCTCAGGACCTGTTCGAGATTCTTATCTGAAAACAATTTGAATTGTCCTAAATACGTTGGTAGGTCTCCCGCAGGAGGCCTAAATACTATAATTTTCTTTAAAAATTCGATCTTTTTATTGACTGATTAAGTGATGTTGCATTTTCAAGTAGAAAAAGTTTGACAATAGGGTGAGAATTTAAAGTATACAAAAATATAATACAACATTTAGATCGCCTGCAGTTTATTTAGATTCATAGAACTTTAGAAAATGACTATTTTCTTATAATTTAAAAAATATGTTTAAATGTTGATTAAAGTTTATTTATCATTAAATATTTTATTATGTGCATCTCTGCGGGCTTTAAGGAACTATAATCTCTTAATGTTTCATTAAATAAATATGAAAAAAAATCGAAGAAAATACAAACAAAATACAAACTTTGGCCTCCTGCGGGAGATATCTTTTTATCAACTTGAAATTTTGAATTTCAAAATTTTTTGTTCTTTCCATACACACTATTATTCATAGAGAAGCGCTTGCGTCAAAGCATCTGAATCCTCCACTGATTCAGGTGTTTCAATGTATGGTGAAAGTGTTAAATTTAATAAAATATCGTCCATTGAAAGAATGGTTTAAAAAACTGTGGGAGGATATGGGAATCGAACTCTTCTTTATCGTTATAATAAAGCAGTGCAGGATGGCTCTTTCGGGGTAATGTTTGAGTATCTTTGAATTGCCGCCTGACATTTTTATATTCCTTAGAGAAGACGGATACAATGATGCAAAATATTTGGCTGGTGCTAATTTTTCTTATAAAACTGGCATATTTATTCAACGTTTTTGAAAAGCTGAATTTCCCTAATTTCTCTCTGCACGAACATGCACCTTTTGAAATCAACGGGAAACTTCTATAAAAAATCCGATGTGGCTAGGCACATGACTTTATCATGCAATATATAAAATTAATAGTTTAGCTGCATGAGATTCTATTTGATCGAGATCGGTCGTGTCTGCTTTAAAGTAAAACAGGTAATCAGGATTTGACAGATATTTTGATTGATACTATTGATAGTAGGTGTTTTCAAATCAGCGTTTGATACTACGTACCGTCAGAATGAAAATAATTGTCGAAATCCTGGCTAACTAAGTTTTAAAGCAGACACGATCTCGATCAAAAACAATTTGCTCATACAGCTAAACTATTAATTTTACCAAAATATGTCATAGACATAAATTATACAGAATTTCCTCTACTTTAATTTATTATTTAACTATTTGGACAAAATTACAGTAATGGCAGCTGCAAAATCCTTGAAAAATGCTTAGAGGAAACATCCAGTTCCTTTGGACCCCTTTGAACAAAAAGCTTTTCAGGTCTAAGTTTGGTCATAAAACTTGAACTAAATTTGAACTTTCATCCCGATACCTTTAGTAGTTTCTCCGGAATCATCGCCACAAAAATCGGGTACACTCATACGCACACAGAGACATTTTTGGTACCTTGGTCAAAAATGATCAGCGGATCCAAAAAGACTTATAACCGCTAAAATAAAAAAAAATTTCGGCACGATTACATTACCTACATACTGCGTATGATAAAGTAAAAAACGTATACAGGGTTAGCCAAAATTATCGGAACATCCAAATAATTGTCCAACGGTAAGAAATTTAAAAAAAAATCAAATAAAAGTTTTTGTACCTTAAACAATCCATCGTTCAAACATATTTTTAATATACAGGTGTTCAATTTAAAATAGAGATTACGTAAACTTTTTTCAAATGGAACACCCTGTATATTTTTACATTTTGTAATTTTAGGAGTAATTCCAAACATTTTTTTATTAAAATAATCCTTCTACATTATGCACCATTTTTGAGTTGTAAACAATTAATTAAAATTAGTCAAAATTACCAGAACACCTACATAACTCTCCAACCGCAAAAAAATTCTAAAAAACATTCAAGCAAAAGTTTTTTTACTTTAAACAAGCTATCGATCAAATATATTTTTAATTCATTAAGTTCTTTTTACTATGGAAACTTGGAAATGTTTTTAACAATGGAACACCTTGTTATAATATATTGTAATGATAGCTTGTTTAATGTCAAAAACTTTTGTTTAATTGCTTTTTGAATTTTTTTACGATTGGAGAGTTATGTAGGTGTTCTGGTAATTATGACTGATTTTAATTAATTGCTTAGAACTCAAAAATAATGCATTTTATAAAAAGATTATGTTAATAAAAAATGTTTACAATTATATTTTATTTTACACTGTGCTCCATTAAAAAAAAGTTTAGAAAATTGATATAATAAAATGATATAGGTATTATGATATATTAAAAATATATTTGAACGATGGATTATTTAAAGTAAAAAAACTTTTGTTTAAATTTAATTTGAAATTTCTTACCGTTGGAGAGTTATTTAGGTGTTCCGGTAATTTTGGCTAACCCTGTATATAAAAAAGTATGGAGAAGAAAACTGAATGTGTGAATGCAGTGCTTAGCAAACTTAAATTTGGTATTAATAAGGTTAAAACAAGAATAACAATAAACAAGTAATAAAATTATTATTATTTCTTACTAATAGCCATCCTTTTACTGAGAGTAGGGCGTCATGGAAGTATTTTAATTGAAAAAGGGCGCCCCTACTAGGAAAAGTGAAGGGAACCACTGACCTAAGGTGTCAATGAATGTCAGTAATTATGTATTATTATTACAATTTTATTATTATATTATTATGTCTTTATAGACGCTCAGCTGATCCAATAACTTTAAATATCACATTATCAACTTGATGACTTCATGACAAAAGAGCTCGTAATGCTTCGTGTCTGACGAATTTTTACTCCGCAAAGATATGCTTATTTTCTATACAGTTATGAAGTAGTTTACCTAACTTTGTTTCAAAATTGTTGTTTTTTTTCACCAAATACACATATCTAAAACTTATAATGAGGCTAAAGAGATTAATTTAATTGATAAGACAAGGGAATATCCTAATAATTGGTAGTAAAAATAAAAGAAGAGTAATAAACAAGAGGATGTACTACCTACTATGCTTACTTATAATCCTTGTAACTAGTATAGCAATAGTGGCAGTAATATCTGCTTGAAATAACTGATAACTGATAGCAGTGATAACCCTGACTATATTTTTGTAGCTCTTCTAGTTTTTAACTTTTACTCAACCCTAAACATCCTTCTAAACATGTGCCTGTGTAAAATGCCTGTGTAGAAATTTAGGTACTTTGATCATATCTAATCATACATTTGAAACAATTTTTTACAAGACAAAACCTATAATTTATAAACTCCAATAATTCAAAATAATACCATCTTTTTCTCACCTTGCAATGTCCGTATAAGACTGATGCACTGGTGTCGTCGTATTCGTATACTCATGCGATGACGTGTCAACACAACTTGTTTCATAACATTGTTTAGAGAATATATAATTTTTTAACGGATAAAACGACTCGGCGGCCGCACGGTCCCGCTTAGTATATAGAACTGAAATAAGCGTAAATTGCGCCAAAAGAGGTTTATCTATACCGTTTGTTTTCCGCATCTTTCTGTGTTATCAAGAGAGAGTCGACAAAATGGTAAGTTGTGAAGGCCGCCTGCCTAGACGGTAGTCGACCAACTGAAGCAACAGACATTATGTTCTTCGCCAGCACATTCAAAATACAAGTGCGTCACTACGGCACGTTCGTCGACTTCCTGCGGTATCTTGCAATTATTTTGCTAATCTTCATTCTGTGTCACTTACGATCCTGTGCTTCCCTCCACCAAACACTCCCACCTTCTTTCTTTATTTCATCTCTCCACCTAGTATATTGTCTTTGTTTATTTCGTTTTAATGTATTTTTATGCTCAGTTCATTTTTAATCTATTTTTAGGGCATGTAACGCCCTCTATTAGCTACTTTTTATATTAGGCTCTTATAAGTCTACGAACACGCACCCTGCGCCTCTAGCGGCGAAATCCATAGGGTAGACAGAAGTGCTTCGCTAGTCACAGAATGTAGACGCTTGTACCGTTCACTCAAGTTGAGAATAAAAGTTATAAAAATTAAGCCAGTGTATTCATCAAACTCTACAAGAACGTCTTTTGGGTATCATTCCCAACATAAAATTGGTCCGTCGAGCCGGATAGAACGGCAACAATAAACAAATTCAATCGCAGATCTACGCAGCACGCGGTCAACAAGTGTCGAGGCATCTCGCTCATCTCCGTCACACACACACAGGTTAGTGCGCGCTTCTCATATCCTTATTCACTCCCTCTTCCGCATGCGGCTCTTGTTTGCGTCAAAACACGTCTCTTTGCTACCTACGCTAGCTCGTACCACAACGCATCTACATTATACGCCCAAAATAAATAATTCACACCAAATTTCTCCACAATGGACGATCTCAAGTCACTAATTCGCAAAAGAGGCATAATCAAGGGTCAGTTAACCAGGTTTATAACCTATTTAGATAAACAAACCGCCGAAACACCTGACTTAATTCAGCTAGAAAACCGTTTACGCGACATAGAAAATTTAATTCACAAGTTTGACGAATTACAAACAGAAATCGAGTCGTTGGACGAAAACACGTCTGCTCAAGAGCACGAAAATGAACGCGATAGCTTTGAAAATTCTTTCTATAAAACTACCGCCCACGCAAAGCGCATTTTAGCACAAAACGATGAGGCTATCTCGGTCATTTCTGATGCTCGAATCTCAAATAATTCAAACAACGGCAATAACATAACAAATCAAGTAAAACTTCCTACACTAAGCTTACCAACCTTTAACGGTGCATACACACAATGGCTCTTCTTTAGAGATACATTCAAATCCATCATTCATACAAACGAAAACATTTCAAAAATCGAAAAATTTCATTATCTCCGTTTATCCCTAAAGGGTGACGCGGCTGAGGTTGTCAATACGCTTGAGATTTCTGCAGCTAATTATGACACTGCATGGGAACTGTTACTGGAACGGTTTGAAAACAAATCATTACTGATTAATAACCACATAAAGGCAATTTTGCACCTCACACCAGCCTCAAAAGAATCTTACAGCAATCTTCGCACAATTTGGGACAATGCATTGAAACATGTTCGCGCCTTAGAGGTTCTAGGCCAACCAGTAAAGCAATGGGATGCACTACTAATAGCCATAATCATTGAAAAACTTGACACAACTACCAAAAGAGAGTGGGAAGAAAAACACGGGAGCGAAACTCCAAATTTTGATGATTTTTCTACATTCTTAAAATCCAAATGTCGGCTACTAGAAAGATTACAGATCAATTCAAAGGTTATCTCGGAAACAACTGCTCAACGAATAAGAAGTCATGCATCCACCGATACCAACGTCTGCATAAAATGCAAAGGGAACCACTTGCTTTACAATTGCAAAGAATTTGCAGATTTGTCTCTCGATGCAAAATGGGAGGAAATCAAAAAACTTAATGTCTGTTCCAACTGCTTACGGCAATTTCACTCAGCAAAAAATTGTAGATCAACCAGTTCATGTCGCAAATGCCAGAAGAGACATCACACGATGTTGCACAAAAATTTCTACACAAACACATCGCACAATGAAAAAGCGCATCAACCACATAAACCAAACACTCCAGATACAAAACAGGCAACATCCGACCAAGCTCGCACCTCATCCAACCTTTCTTCACACAACGAAACCTCTCAAATATTATTATCCACCGCACTAGTTCAGATACAAGATCGGTTTGGACAAATTCATGAATGCAAGGCTCTATTGGATTCGGGATCGCAATCAAACTTCATGACAGAATCTCTTTGCAAGAAACTCCAATTAGATACAACCAATGTACATTTCGAGATCTCCGGAATCAATAAAGCAATATCCAGCGTAAAACGCAAATGCCAAACGCGAATTATGTCACGACACAACAATTTTCAATCCAAAATCGTCTTTCTAGTGCTTCAAAAAATCACAGATGATTTGCCGCATATCTCTTTCAACAAGGACACATTAAACGTTCCTCAAAACATTGCTTTAGCGGATCCTACATTTGACCAAACCAGCCAGGTGGACATCCTAATCGGAGCCGAAACCTTTTGGGATTTACTAAGCGCCGGTCAAATCAAGCTAGGAAAATTACAACCAATTCTTCAGAAAACACAGCTAGGATGGATTATCTCCGGTCCTCTCTCCGCACAACACTGTAACACTCTAAATCATTTTTCATGCAGTTTTATATCGAACAAAGACTTAGATCAAAATTTAACAAAGTTTTGGGAGGTAGAAGAAGTGAACCCAGAACGAATCTCGTCACCGGAAGAAAACCTATGCGAAAATCATTTCATTTCAAATCTTACCCGCGATAACAATGGTCGTTTCATAGTAAAAATTCCGATGAACAAACCTACTAATACCCTTGGAGAATCGAGACAAATGGCCGAAAAACGCTTTTACGCCTTGGAGAGAAAATTGAACAGGGAACCTGATTTGAAGAAGCAATACTGCAACTTTATGCAAGAATATGAAGATTTATCTCACATGACTTTAATTCCATCGCCAGACTTACACATCAAACATTACTATTTGCCACATCACGGAGTCACTAGAGAAAATAGTGAAACCACAAAATTAAGGGTGGTGTTTGACGCGTCTGCAGCTACTTCAACGGGCGTCTCCTTCAACGACATTCAAATGACAGGTCCAGTGATACAGGACGACCTCTTGGCAATAATCTTAAGATTTCGCAAGCACAATTTTGTAATATCGGCTGATATTGAAAAAATGTATCGCCAAGTGTTGGTAGCTCCCGAGCAAAGATGTTTGCAGAGGATTTTATGGCGCACTGATCCAACGAAGGAACTATCAACGTTTGAATTGAACACAGTCACATATGGTATGGCCGCCGCATCGTACCTAGCCATAAGATGTCTTTGTCAACTCGCAGAGGACTTCCAAGACAAGTATCCTAAAGCATCCAGCGTAATAAAATCCGATTTTTACGTCGACGATCTCCTCAGTGGTGCAACCACAATCGAAGAAGCAAGAATTTTGAGCCAACAAATCACCGAAATATTAAAAACCGGTAATTTCGTGCTTCGAAAATGGCGCTCTAACGTACAAGAAGCTATCGAAACCGAACCTCGCGATCAAAACTCTAAAATTCTTAATTTTGGCTCGAATAACAATGCAAAAACCCTAGGACTTACATGGTGCTCAACAGACGACACTTTGCGATACGACATCGAACCTACCACAAATCGTAAGGTCACCAAAAGGTCCATACTTTCCGATACAGCACAAATATTCGACCCGCTGGGTCTATTGAGTCCATGCACAATAAATGCAAAAATAATTATGCAAAAGCTCTGGCAGAGCAAACCTGCTTGGGACGAATCCATTCCGTTACAGCTACATACTCGCTGGATAGCGTTCAGATCCCAATTAGATATCTTAAACGACATTTCAGTACCAAGACACGTCATATGTCGGAAACCTAAAACTATACAATTACACGGCTTTTCCGACGCCTCAGAATCGGCATACGGTGCTGCCATATACATTAGATCAACTGATGAAGATGGTACGCAACATGTAAATCTCCTATGTTCGAAAACCCGCGTCGCACCACTAAAAGGATCAACAATACCTCGCCTCGAACTCAGCGCTGCTTTATTGCTAGCTCGGCTATCAAACAAGGTAACGAACGAAATGAAGATCAACTTCGACGATATTTTTTACTGGAGCGACTCCTCAATCGTCCGAGCCTGGATACACTCTACGTCATCGCAGTGGAAAGTATTTGTCTCAAATAGAGTCTTCGAGATTCAAACTTCAACTAATCCACAACAGTGGCACCACGTGAGCACAAAGGAAAATCCGGCCGATCTGTTAACTAGAGGAATCGAACCTGCAACACTGAAGGACAATCAGCTATGGTGGCATGGCCCAAATTGGCTTGCCAACCCATCATCGTATTGGCCTCTTAAGGCAGATCTAATAGAAGAAATAACCTCTAAAAATATGGAAATGGAAAGACGAAAAGGCACGACAGCTTTAAATGTTACAACACTCGATTTTGACCTATTTGAAAAATATTCATCACTAACTAAACTGCAACGAGTCACATCTTATTGTTTAAGGTTCAAAACAAACAGTCAAATAAACGCGAACCGACGACAATATGAAGCGTTGACACCGACTGAATTACGAACTGCTCTTCATCGATTGATAAAGATCACACAACAACATTACTTTACAGAAGAAATATATGACTTGCAGAAATCAAAGTCCGTAAAAGGTAAGAGTCAACTTAATTCGCTTTCCCCGTTCATAGATGACGAAGGAATAATTAGAGTAGGTGGAAGACTGATGCACTCAGAATTTGATGCAGAAAAGAAACATCCCATAATTCTACCGGGAAAGGCAACTTTCGCACAACTGCTCATCAAACACGAACATGTTAGATTACTACACGCAGGGCCTCAAGCGCTATTGGCTAACCTCAGAGAAAAATACTGGCTTATTGGCGCTCGGAATTCAATTAGAAAAACTATTCATAAATGCATAAAATGTTTTCGTTTTAGAAAAACCAGCGTTCAGTATCAAATGTCAGATTTACCTAAATCTCGAGTAAGTCCCGCTAGACCTTTTCTAAACTGCGGCGTGGATTATGCTGGTCCCGTCCTAATGCGCGATAGAAAAACCAGAAATTTCAAAACTATCAAGGTTTATATTTGCCTATTTGTTTGCTTGGCTACTAGAGCCGTACATATAGAACTCATCAGCGATTTAAGCTCGGAAGCCTTTCTAGCCGCTTTCAGACGATTCATTGCACGACGCGGAAAATGTGCAAACGTGTTTTCTGACAACGGCACGAATTTTGTCGGTGCATGTAAAGAGTTAAATAAATTCATTGCTTCCGAGGCTACTCTCGCTGAATTAGGTCAGGAAGGTGTCACCTGGCACTTCATCCCTCCGCGAGCTCCGCATTTTGGCGGACTATGGGAGGCAGGTGTCAAATCTGTCAAATACCACTTAAAGAGAGTCGTAGGCAATTCAAAACTAACTTTTGAGGAATTAACGACAGTTTTGACGCAAATAGAGTCATGTCTAAATTCTAGACCACTTTATCCCATATCCTCTGATCCAAATGACACCACTCCACTTACCCCTGCGCACTTCATCATCGGGAAATCATTGACCACATTTCCCGAACCAAACTTGATGGAGGTCAGAGAAAACTGCTTGACAAGGTTCCAAAGGCTGCAACAAATACTCCAGAACTTTTGGAAGAGGTGGAGCAAAGAGTACATCTCAGAAATGCAAGTTCGCACGAAGTGGAAATCTCGTCATTCAGAAATCTTAAAGCCAGACTCGTTAGTAATAATCAAGGAGGACAATGCACCACCACTCCAATGGAAGCTGGGCAGAGTCGTGGAGTTACACCCGGGATCCGACAACACTACGAGAGTTGTGACAGTGCGTACTTCTAGTGGTGTGTTTAAAAGGCCTGTTGCAAAAGCGTGTGTATTGCCGCTTGAAAACGACACTGATTGACTATGTTTAATGTTTAATGTTATTTCTTGTTTAACTTTACTTGCTTTGTCGTAATACTTGTATATTTCACTTGTTTTACCTTTATTTGTGTATTTGTACTTGTTTATTTAGAAAGCCATTTAAGCCTTTCAACGGGGCCGGCTATGTTTATTTCGTTTTAATGTATTTTTATGCTCAGTTCATTTTTAATCTATTTTTAGGGCATGTAACGCCCTCTATTAGCTACTTTTTATATTAGGCTCTTATAAGTCTACGAACACGCACCCTGCGCCTCTAGCGGCGAAATCCATAGGGTAGACAGAAGTGCTTCGCTAGTCACAGAATGTAGACGCTTGTACCGTTCACTCAAGTTGAGAATAAAAGTTATAAAAATTAAGCCAGTGTATTCATCAAACTCTACAAGAACGTCTTTTGGGTATCATTCCCAACAGTCTTCCTCTTTGTCGCTTCCGGTGTACGGGTATCCAGTCAGTTACTAGTCTTGCCCGTCTATCATCTAGTAGGGTGGGCCGATTTCTTACATTTTCAAAATCCCGGAATGTGCACTCATGGAAAAGTTGTGGGTTAATGAATTAAAGACAACGCCTATTTTTTTTTTATTTTGATGTTTTGAACTGCCGCAAAGGCTTTACATTTATTTTAATTTTTGATATTTTTGTTATTTTTTGTTTGTGTTTTAAATATGATATAATTCTGGAATGTGCAATCGTGGAAAAGGTGTGAGTTAATGAATTATATAAATGACCTAATTTTTTTTTATTGTAGTGGTTGAACTGCCGCAAAGGCTTTAAAATTATTTTAATTTTTGATATTTTTTGTTTGTGTTTTAAAATGATATAATTTGGGAATGTGCACTAGTGTGGTTCAAATAGGTAATTTTTATTTAGAAAGCAACGATCCCCTCAAATCGTTTCCAAACACAAAAAAGTAGACACGTATTTTTTTCTCTTTTTCTAAATTTTGATTCTTAATGGCGCCTGTCGAGGCCTTAAATTTACGTAAGAAAACACATGGGAAAAATACATTTCTTGGCATTTTTCGAATAATTGTTCGGGGTTTGGGAAAACTTAGACTAAAGTTACAAGACTTGTAAAGAACTTTCCAAGGAAGAATTTGACCTATCAGACATATGGATTTGATGCCCCAACCCGCGCCCACAGTGGCCTGAAAACAACCCTTAAATGAAAAAATGTAGATTCTTCAGAAAATTGACCCTTCTAATTATTTCATTCTCGTCTTTTCTCATAGAAATCATTATTATAAGTCTAGTGGGATGTTTATAAACATTTGTCAGTTAATTTCCATTTCTTTAAACAATCGTTATTTGTTTAAATAATTCGTTTTTCTCGAAAATCCGTCTGAATTCTGTTTGCTGACTTCCAATTGGCAGTTTATTATCTTAGAGTGACATTATTCATTTAAAAAAATCCTCCTATTGTTTAAACAATAAATTGTTATTCATTTTCAACTTTTTTCTAATTATGGTAGAACATTCAGCTTTTTTGAGAAATTAATTTATAAATTTCATGTTCGAGGTATCTTGCCTATAGTATCTAATAAAACCACATTTGTTTAAAAAAATGTTTGCAATGCACCTAAAATTATTTTTGGTCTATTCATTTTTAGACCGTTCTTCTGGCCAACGTTGTTCTCAAGTGACATCATTTATATGTTGGGATGATTTCTATTATTTAAAAACAATCCTTATTGCAAGTTGCTAGAGAGTACTGGAAACAGTTTCCAGACAGCAACAAATCAACATTATCTTGCGACACACAGTGGTAGGAAATAAGAATAAGAAATGCAGAAAGAAAAATGATTAATAAAATTGGTTGATTTAGGAAATTTTTTATTTTTAAAAGTATAGTAACTCCCCAATTTTCCGGAAATGTAATGATTAATGTACCTCTAAGATAATAAACTACCATTTCGAACTCAGAAAACAGATGTCCGACGGAGTTTCGAGAAAAACGAATTAGTTAAACAAATGGAATTTGTTTAAATAAATGGAAATTACCTGACAAATGTTTATAAACATTCAACTTGACTTATCGTAATGGTTTCTATGAGAAAAAAGAGAATGAAGTGATTAGAGGGGTAAATTTTCTGAAGAATGGACATGTTTCATTTAAGGGTAGTCTTCAGGACACTGTGGGGGTGGGTTGGGGGCAACTATCATCCCCGGTACACCATGAGTTGTGAACACTGCAATCAATTTATATTTGATTTCACCGGCTGTCTTTAGTTTTAAATTTATTATTTCTAACCACTTCAAAATAATCTATCAAAATGAAGTAATCCGTTCTGTTAAGGGGTAATGCCTCTGTAGATTTTTTGAAAAATCGATTTTTTTTGTTGCTTAAATGATGTCTTGAGACGTTAGAAATAAGGTACAATACGTATCATATTTGAAAAAAAATTTAATTGCTTATTTAATGAACATACGGCAAGTGTCTACCTAAGTGTACATGCAAAAAGTTTAGCGTGAGAGTATACAGCCTAGAGACGTATACGCTCTTATCTTATTTGGACGAATTACATCTATGGTGTGAAACATAACATAAAATAATATAAAACACAAAGATTTTGTACAAATATCCTCGGTACGTTCGTTGAAGTGATGCTAACCGCACAATGTTATAGCTGTCTGATGTAACGTGTGTTGATTAGTCTTGGTAAAAAATAGCAGGAATAATTAGTGCCATTCCCGGAGTATATCGTGATCGAATGGAAGCAGCAGGTTTTCAAATAGAACTGTTATGACAAGCATTGCATCGTTTGGAACTAGAGTCTGCCTGATCGTATCCACAGGCCACACCTGCAAAAAAGTAATGTCCATTGAAGATAATTACAATGCTGAAGTTGATGACGTTTAATTATCATCTTTTGAACTTTGTTGCTGTGTTTTCTGCTAATTCACAAGTTGTAGTGTGTGAAGAAAATAGATCTAGGGCACGAGAATTGTCCACATGGTGATTTCATTTTCACTTTCAAGTGGCAAAGTAATAGTGGATATTGCAGGAAGTGTAGCCATATGTGTTGTCAATGATGCATTATCCAACCTTATAAAGATTATGGAGGTATTATGTATGAGCATCGGGCCAAACTGCAATAATTTGTGCGCGAAGGCTGACGCAAGGCGCATCATGTATTCAGAGCCATCGCTGACTGATGCTGCAAAACAGACCCGTCTGTTGTCAAAATCAAACAGAAAGAAGACGAGGCAAGTATTAATTAGAAAAGATAATTATATGGTCCAGGCATCGCAGACTATAGCAAAATATAACAATTCTACAATACCGCGTTTCCTCAAACCGCATTTTTCAAACCGGAAAGATAACTTCAACTGATCTCCGTCAATTCACTTGAAATTTTCTAGGCAGCTTCAGAACAACACTATCTAGAGAAGTACGTACGGGTTTTACGATAAGTTCAAAACATTTTTTAACCTAATTTTGTGCCTAAAAGTGATAAGTTGTGTTCAAACGTGCGCCGTATTGTTTTTAACCGGAATTTTCTAATTTCCGTACGTACTTCCCCAAATAATCTTATATAGAATCACTTTCTTTTTTGTTTTTATGGCTAAGTGAAAAACTGCGTGCAAAATCTTTCCGGCCGTGCAACCCTGTCCGCCGGAAGAGGTTTCCTTTGATGTCCTCTAACGCTTCAATTTTTTTTATTATTGTTTTTTGCTTTAAAGAGATTTTGTAATTCATTTACTATATTGTAAAAAATATACCTACATAAGCTATTTTTTCTCGCACTAGAGTGGCATTACCACTTAAAGTTCATCACATCAATACCTACTTTCTGAAAAGGCAATGTTGGCAGCTCATGTGGTAACTGTTATATGTCTACGGGACAGGTCTAATGCATACGACTACATGTGAGATACTGGTTTCTTATAGAGGTAACTGGCAACATATACGTACAGGTATTATATACAAATGTTAGACAACCAAACATACATCATCACCCTCTTTCAATAATTGATAACAACAACTCAAATATAATGCATTCTTCACAACTCTGTAATTACAATCCAAACACAAGATATACCAAATTTAATACAATAAAATATAACACATTCTTTTACAATTATAATTACATCAAACTGCGGACTCATATCAGTCCGGTATCTTTACGGTACGGCCGGAACGAGTGACATAATCGGATGCGGTTATATTTGTTACATCAGTTGCAATTCATCATTAGTCGCTGGAGGTTTTAAAATCTTTTCATTGACTGGTGCTTGATGTTCATTGATATTTTCAGACTGTTCTGGTTTTGTCTCTATGTGGTGATGGTCATTTAAGGATTTTCTTAAGTGGTAAGTATTACGTCTTAATATGTTTCCATTTTCAGATCTTCCAATATATGAGCGAGGATAATTTGTCGACGATAATATCTTAGCAGGAGACCAGTCTTTACCATTTTGCAGCATGACACTTTCTCCAGGTAAGTAAGTTTGAACTGTTCTTAATTGTTTTCTGTCATAGTAGTTAATAAATGGCACTTCTAGACCCACCGCCACACCGCCACGACACCATCCGACTAAAACCGAGCGCGCCCGAACCGGGGAACGTAAGTGTATGAGTCACACGTCGATTAGAGAGAGCACGCACAGGTCCGCGCGCTAGCGGTCCATCTTTAAAATGCAAACCATTAAAATTTTCGCGCCATAAATTTTAAAGTGCCGCATCATTTAAATATTAGGGTCAAAAATTTTTAAGTTTTAAAATGTCGCCACGCATGCGCAAACCGCCGGTTTAAATTAAATTTATCAGTTTAAAAATCCCGCCCGCTAACGGTGTGTCGGCAGCCATCTTGTGCACCATCTTCTTATATTAAATGGGCTACACAATACCTTCTTATTTTAAATGGGTCGGACGTTATATTTTTAAACGATGCCGCCTTCTTGTTTTAAATGGGGTTTGAGCGGTCATCTTTGAACACCATCTTCTTATTTTAAAATGTCAGCCCCGAGTACCATCTTCTTATTTTAAACTGTTAACTCTTAAACGATACCATCTTCTTGTTTTAAATGGTGTTTTAACAACCATGTTCGAACAAAATCTTCTTATTTTAAAATGTCAGCCCCTTTTGTCACTTCCGGTCGACATTTCCGTCGACACTTCCGGTCGCCATTTTTCATTTCCGGTCCAGATTTCCGGTCGGGACTTCCGGTCTCAAATTTTCATTTCCGGTCCAGATTTCCGGTCAGCACTTCCGGTAGCCATTTTTCATTTCCGGTCCAGATTTCCGGTCGACACTTCCGGTACAGACCCCGTATAAATTATACAGACCCTGTATACAGACCCTGTATAAATTATACAGACCCTGTATACAGACCATGTATACAGACCCTGTATAATCACAACAGAACCTGTATACAGACCCTGTATAAATTATACAGACCCTGTATACAGACCTTGTATAAATTATACAGACCCTGTATAATCACAACAGAAGCTGTATACAGACCCTGTATATCACAACAGAACCAGTATACAGACCCTGTATAAATTATACAGACCCTGTATACAGACCCTGTATAAATTATACAGACAAATAACAAATAAACACCATATAAATAACAAATAAATAGCAAATAAATATCAAATAAATAATAAATAAATAACAAATAAATAGTAAATAAATAAGAAATAAATAGCAAACTAATAACAAATAAACAGCAGATAAATACTAAATAAATAAATAGCATATAAATAACAAATAAATAGCAAATAAATAGCATATAAAAAGCAAATGAATAACAAATAAATAGCATATAAATAACAAATAAATTGGAAATAAATATCAAATAAATAACAAATAAATAACAACTAAATAGAAAATAAATAAAAAATAAATAATAAATAAATAGCGAATAAATATATAACAAATAAATAACAAATAACTAGCAAATAAGTAACAAATAAATAGCATATAAATATCAATTAAATAGCAAATAAATTACATATAACTAATAAATAACCAATAAATAGCTAAATAAGTAACAAATAAATAGCAAATAAATAACAAATAAATAGCAGATAAATACGATAAAATAAATAGCATATAAATAACATATAAATAGCAAATAAATAGTAAATAAATAACAAATAAATTGCCACTAAATAATAAATGAGTAGCAAATAAATAACAAATAAATAGCATATAAATAACAAAAAAAATAGCCAATAATTAATAAAATAAATAGCAAATAAATATCAATTAAAAAACAAATAAATAACATAAATAACAAATAAATAACAAGTAAATACCAAATAAACAATAAGTAAATAACAAATAAATAATATATAAATAACTAATAAATAGCCAATAAATAACTAACTAAATAAATATCAAATAAATAGCAACTAAATGGCAAATAAATTACAAATAAATAGCAGATAATAAATAAATAAATAGCATATAAATAGAAACTAATAACAGATAAACACCAGATAAATACTAAATAAATAAATAGTATATAAATAACAAATAAATAGCAAATAAATAGTAAATAACAAACAAATGAATAACAAATAAATAGCATATAAATAACAAATAAATTGGAAATAAATATCAAATAAATAACAAATAAATAACAACTAAATAGAAAATAAATAACAAAAAATAATAAATAAATAGCGCATAAATATATGACAACTAAATAACAAATAACTAGCAAATAAATAACAAATAAATAGCATATAAATATCAATTAAATAGCAACTAAATTACATATAACTAATAAATAACCAATAAATAGCTAAATGAGTAACAAATAAATAGCAAATAAATAACAAATAAATAGCAGATAAATACAATAAAATAAATAGCATATAAATAACATATAAATAGCAAATAAATAGTAAATAAATAACAAATAAATTGCTACTAAATAATAAATGAGTAGCAAATAAATAACAAATAAATAGCATATAAATAACAAAAAAAATAGCCAATAATTAATAAAATAAATAGCAAATAAATATCAATTAAAAAACAAATAAATAACATAAATAACAAATAAATAACAAGTAAGTACCAAATAAACAACAAGCAAATGACAAATAAACAACATATAAATAACTAATAAATAGCCAATAAATAACTAACTAAATAAATATCAAATAAATAGCAACTAAATAGCAAATAAATTACAAATAAATAGCAGATAATAAATAAATAAATAGCATATAAATAAAAAATTCTATGTGTAGGTAAAAACAATAAATAAGAAATATGTTTTTAATAAAATCATGAGCATTTGCTCGACAAATATAATAATAATAATCAGTAATCATCAGCATCTTAAATCGGCAGATCTAAATTATTAATATGGTCTGCGACTTGATGGGTGAAATTTCCCATCAAACACTCAGAAGTTTATGTTGGGGGATGAGTGGTCAAAACTAAACACAACAATGTACACTGAATTAACTTCGAATGAAGTAGTTCGGAATGGGCGAAGTTCGGGCTTCCAGAATCGTTTTTGGATGATTTGCGCCGCACAAAGAGCCCGCCCGCCCCAGACAAAACTTTGGACGACATCAATTCAAACAATGGTCACACTTTTTGGGATTACTACAAAAGCCTTCGTAATTTGACAACGTCGGCTGTCAGAACCGAAAAAAAGGCGTTTTTAAAAACGGTAGTAAGCACTAGAGACTCTAGGTATATGTGGCGCACATTGCACAGTATGAATGTTGTACAGAAACCAGTGAAGTCTATTCCCGGCAAACTCAAACATTGTAATGAAATCAATAAATATTTTGCGAGTTGTGGGCAGTCATCAACTGCTGATTCAGAGTTGGTTGATTTCTATAATGACAATATACGGTTTTCACAAATTTTAAGTTTACTTGTGTTGACTCGTTGATGGTTGCCAACATAATTCATAAAATTCACTCCACAGGCACTGGAACAGATGGCTTAAACATTCAATTTATTAAATTGTGCTGTCCAGCTATTGTGCCAGTTATAACGCATATCATCAACAGTTGTTTTGAGCAGTGTGTATTTCCCGGTGCCTGGAAGACCGCTTTAATAACCCCACTTCCAAAAACAAATAACCCTAATAATTACGAAGATTTGCGCCCCCTTTACCGACGCTCTCTAAAATCATAGAGAAGTGCACGGAGAGTCAAATGCGCGAGTTTTTGTATAATAATAACATACTACCTCCTATACAGTCCGGATTTCGACCCTCGTTTAGTTGCGCAACGGCCCTATTAAAAGTTACGGATGACATAATTCAGGCTAAGAACAAAAATAGGTGTTCTATACTTATATTGTTAGATTACAGTAAAGCCTTTGACAGGGTCAATCATAAAATGTTGTTAGCAATCCTGAATTATCTATCATTTTCAAGTAATTCAGTTGCTCTTATTTCGAGCTATCTTCTTAATAGGAGTCAAATAATAGTGATTGACGGACAACTATCTGATCCTTTGTCAATTGACTCTGGTGTCCCACAGGGGTCAATCTTGGGGCCGCTTTTGTTTTGCTTGTATACGTCCCAACTTCCAAATTGCACAAAGAACAGCTCCATCCATATGTACGCAGACGACACTCAGATTTATACTTCATTTAACCCCAATGATGTTACAAGCGTGTGCGATAAAATAAACTCTGATTTGGAATGTCTTTTTGAATACTCGAATAAACTGTCACTCACGCTTAATCCAAATAAATCGAAGGTGCTCGTATTTGGGCCTGTTAATGCTGATGACATGGTGGTGTTGCTGAATGGGAGGAGACTGGGGTTATCGTCTGAAGCAAGAAATCTTGGACTATTAATGGACACTTCCTCCGTTTTGAGAGCCACGTCGGTGAGTGCATCCGAAAGTCGTATGGTGCGCTGAGGTGTATTTATTCTCACCGCCATTTTTTCGATCAATCTATGAAGAGGCTGTTATGCGAGTCACTGGTACTGTCTCATTTCAATCATGCTGATGCAGTGTATGGGCCCTGCCTAACACAGGCTACTTTTCATCGCATACAACGAGTGCTATTGTATTTATCTGCTATTTATTTGTTATTTATTTGCTATTTATTTGTTACTCATTTGGCTATTTATTGGTTATTTATTAGTTATATGTAATTTATTTGCTATTTAATTGATATTTATATGCTATTTATTTGTTATTTATTTGCTAGTTATTTGTTATTTAGTTGTTATATATTTATTCGCTATTTATTTATTATTTATTTGTTATTTATTTTCTATTTAGTTGTTATTTATTTGTTATTTATTTGATATTTATTACCAATTTATTTGTTATTTATATGCTATTTATTTGTTATTCATTTGCTTTTTATTTACTATTTATTTGCTATTTATTTGTTATTTATATGCTATTTATTTATTTAGTATTTATCTGCAGTTTATTTGTTATTAGTTTGCTATTTATATGCTATTTATTTATTTATTATCTGCTATTTATTTGTAATTTATTTGCTATTTAGTTGCTATTTATTTGATATTTATTTAGTTAGTTATTTATTGGCTATTTATTGGTTATTTATATGGTATTTATTTGTTATTTGCTTGTTGTTTATTTGGTATTTACTTGTTATTTATTAGTTATTTATGTTATTTATTTGTTTTTTAATTGATATTTATTTACTATTTATTTTATTAATTATTGGCTATTTTTTTTGTTATTTATATGCTATTTATTTGTTATTTATTTGCTACTCATTTATTATTTAGTGGCAATTTATTTGTTATTTATTTACTATTTATTTGCTATTTATATGTTATTTATATGCTATTTATTTTATTGTATTTATCTGCTATTTATTTGTTATTTATTTGCTATTTATTTGTTACTCATTTAGCTATTTATTGGTTATTTATTAGTTATATGTAATTTATTTGCTATTTAATTGATATATATATATATATATATATATTTAGTTGTTTATATATTTATTCGCTATTTATTTATTATTAATTTGTTATTTATTTTCTATTTAGTTGTTATTTATTTGTTATTTATTTGATATTTAGTTCCAATTTATTTGGTATTTATATGCTATTTATTTGTTATTCATTTGCTTTTTATTTATTATTTATTTTGTAACGAATTTCGCTAATTCGTAATGTAAATTAGTTTAAATATTGTAATGGTTATCTTTCGTAGTATTAAAACCGCTTTTTAAATCGAATTTACGCTGGCCTGGAAAGCCTGTATGGCTATACGAGTATTTTTAATAACCAGTATAAGGGATACTGGTTTTCTTGCAGCAGTTATACGTGGAGAAGGAGTTAGAATTTTGGTATATAAAGGCCTAGAAACAGCAACGAAAGGCAGAGCCGCATGCTGATTTTAGATTGGCTGCTCTCTCCCGTTCGCCGTTCCAGCCGACTCCGAAGCCGACCGTTTAGCAGACGCATGCTGATTAATACATTGGCTGCCTGTTTCAACGCTCCCGCCTTTGCCGAGACCGACCGTTCACGAGTGCGTCCGACTGCGCGCCGAAGCCGAAGGCCCCAGCTGTTCTCCACCGCCAGACAGCCAAAACCGAAAAAAAAAAACGAAAAAACCGAAGAAAACCGTAACAAGAGTAAGAAGGTCCGATACGCACCTTCTCACGATGCCGAATTCTGAAGGTGGATCAGCCACCGGGGAAAAGAAGGGAAAAAAGAACATCACGGCAATCGCATTGATGTATATGCTACCGAAATCCGAGCTTGAAGGCATTCTGACAGGAATATCGACGCCTCTGGGACCCAAGATGAGCTGAGGAAGCGTTTCAGAACCTATCTAAAAGGGAAAGACGAAGAGCAGGATGAGGAACGAAGTACGAGTGAACTACTCCCCGACACAACAAGTGCCGCCACTTGCGACCGAGTACGAAAATGGGGACTCCATTTCAATGGCGATGGAGATGCTATTTCATTCCTGGAAAGGATGAAAGAAATGCAAGAATGCTATGCCATCACGGGAAATGAAATGATAATTGCTTTGCCCGAGTTGTTCCGAGGGAACGCCCTCCTATGGTTCAGGAACAATAAAAACTTATGGAGCTGCTGGAGCGAATTCATAGAGGACTTTAAGCTTCAGTATTTACCGCCTCGATATGATTTCCTCGTGGAAGAGGAAATCAGAACCCGTTTCCAAAGGAGAAATGATCCGTTCCAGAATTACCTAACCGCAATGTTGACCTTGATGCGAAGGGGAAAGCCGTTGAGTAGTGAGGATCAGCTGGAGCGAATGTATAATAACCTATGCCCAGAATACAAGTTATATATACGCCGCAATAGCCTTACATCGTTACGAGATTTGTTAAGCCAGGCAACCGAGTATGAATTAATACACGAGGAACAGCGTAAGAGTACCAACCATCGGGATTCATCAAGATGTGGGATCGAGAAAAGTATGTCCCCTGAAATTAATATGTCCAGTAGTGCACCAGAAAATCCGAGACACGACGAAGGGAAGATAGAAAAGTTGATGAATCCCGAAAGACTCTGCTGGAGATGTGGTCGAGAGGGCCATAATCGCCTACACTGTAAAAATCAGTTCCGACTATTCTGTGCACGCTGTGGACGTCTAAACATCCGTAGTAGGGATTGCACGTGCCCGGGAAACTCCAGAGCGGACGGTCCCCGGGGTTAAACCGTTCCGAAACCGAAGAAGTGCCCCAGGCTTGCCAAGTCAACCGTCTCGCTCAGGGCCGGGATCGAAGACTGTGGGCTGATGTGGTAATATTTGGAGAGAAATTCAAAGGGCTAGTAGATACCGGAGCCACGACGTCTCTTATTGCCGCCGAACTGGTAAGAAGACTCTCCACAAGGGGATTATCAAAGCCAAGAAGCCCGAATACCATGATCCGTATTGCGAATGGCGATCTAGTAAAGTCCCAGGGAACTCTGAACGTCGAAGTAGCCGTGGAAGGGGTGCAAATAGAAACCACATTTACTGTCATGCCTCGAAGTGCACATGCGATCATTTTGGGCATGGACCTTCTATGTGCGTTAGGAGCAGTGGTAGACATGGGCAACAATCGTCTCACGATACAGAAAACACCACACCAAGTTTCATGCTTTTCGACCACCATCAACAATCCAACGAATAAAAGCGACCTTCAATGGAATAAATTCTTGGACGCCGAGTTAGACAAATTTATGGGGATCAAAGGGCGGGCTAATTCAATACAACATACCATTCGACTGATGCCCGGTTCTTTTCCTATTAAACAGCGATATTATCCCTGTAATCCGAAGAAACAGTCAATGATCAACGAAGAGGTTGAAAAGATGTTGAAAGACGGGGTAATTGAGCCAAGCCATACTCCTTGGAGCTCTCCAATCGTGTTAGTCCCGAAAAAGTCAGGCGAAGTACGGTTCTGCGTGGATTTTAGAAAGGTAAATTCCGTGACCATTAAGGACTCCTACCCGTTACCATATATATCCAATATCCTGGACAAACTACGAAATAGCAAGCTTTTCTCTACAATAGATTTGAAGAATGGATATTGGCAGATCGACTTAGAAGCCGCCAGCCGACCAATAACCGCGTTCACCGTTCCTGGAAAGGGTTTGTTCCAGTTCAGACGCTTGCCTTTTGGATTACATTCAGTCGGGGCTACGTTTCAACGATTTCTAGATGCTATTATAGGACCAGAATTCGACAAAATCGCATTCGTATACTTAGATGATATCATCGTGTTAGGCGAGGACGTGCAACAACATAAGGAAAATTTACGAAAAGTTTTCGACCGACTGCGAAAAGCTGGACTACAGTTAAATACTGAAAAATGTAAGTTCGGACAGACAAGCATAAAATATCTCGGGCATGTGGTCACGCCCGAAGGAATACGAACCGACCCCGATAAAATTTCAGCTATTATGAATATTGCACCTCCGCAAACCAAGAAGGAAGTACGGAGCATCCTTGGAAGCGCCTCTTGGTATCGGCGTTTCGTCCCGAATTTCGCTCAGATATCCGCACCACTGGTTCATTTAACCAAGAAAAATGAGCGATGGAACTGGGGACCGGAACAGGAAGCCTCATTCAGGGAGTTGAAGATGGCTCTGATCGACAGTCCTGTTCTGGTATGTCCTAATTTTGGAAAGCCCTTCCAACTGCATACCGACGCCAGTCAGAAGGGATTGGGAGTTGCACTAATTCAAGTACACGATGGCCAAGAACGAGTCGTAGCATACGCCAGTAGAACTTTCAGTCGAGCTGAGGCTAAGTTTTTTACTACGGAGCAAGAATGCCTAGCCGTAGTTTATGGAATCCGAAAATTGCAATATTATTTAGAAGGGTACCCGTTTGAAGTAGTAACCGATCATCAATGCCTACGATGGTTAGCGGAGTTAAAGAAACCGTCAGGAAGACTTAGCAGATGGGCAGTGGATTCACAACAGTACGATTTTACCGTCCGGTATCGGAGTGAATCCATGAATACACTAGCAGATTCTCTTTCCCGAAACCCGTTGCCGTACCGCCCAGAAGACGTGGAAGAGAATTTGACTTCGTTCGAAGATCCACATTGTCAATGGTACAAGGCGAAAATCAGAGAAGTCCTGCAATGCCCGACCGAAAATATCGAATATAATATCCGAGATAACCGGTTATATCGACATTGTCCCAGCGCCAGTAACACCGATGACGATGCCCGAAACCCCATCGCATACGCGTACTCAAGGAGATACATGACTCACCCGAAGCAGGCCATCTCGGGATAACAAAGTCCGTAGCAAGAGCGCTGTCTAAGTACTATTGGCCGGGAATTAGCCAGAGCGTGCGAAAATATGTTCGAGGTTGTGTTTCGTGTAATCGACACAAGTTCAATCAGAGTAAACCGTTGGGTCAGATGAGGTACACACCGGTGGATTTTCCATGGCAGCAAGTAAGCGTGGACCTACTAGGGCCTTTCCCGCGTTCCAAAAGAGGGTTTACAACTTTGATAGTATTTTTGGACCGTTTTACGAAATGGATAGAGTGCCGACCACTACGAAGGGTGACAACATCGACCATCGTCAAGGCTTTGAAGGACAAGATCGTCTATCGATTTGGGTGTCCGAAGGTGTTGATGGCCGACAACTGACCTCAATTTACGAGCGGAGAATTTCAGGAAGAATTGAATGAGCTGGGTATTCAAATCCGTTATAATGCCCCATATTCGCCGCAAGCAAATCCCGTGGAGAGGGTAAATAAGGTCATCGGACCTATGCTGGCGCAATATATCCAGAAAGACCAGACCGATTGGGATTTGTACTTACCGCAGTTCACTTTCGCGATTACACGGCCAAGCATGAGACGACCGGTTTTAGCCCAGCCATATTGAATTACGGAAGAGAATTATCTCCGCCTGGATCCTTGCGAAGTGAAGTCGAACGACAAGAAGAGTTAACCGAATTCCCGAAAGCATCCGAGTTGAATAAGGAAATGTCGAAGTTGTCCGAATTTTACAAGATAGTCCGTACGAGATTAGTAGAGGGATTCCAGCGTCAATGTAGGCCTTATAATTTAAGGCATAGACCTTTTAAACCTCGCATTGGCCAAATGGTCTATCATAAGCAACACCTTCTGTCTAACGCAGCGAAAAAGTTCTCTGCTAAACTGGCCCCAAAATTCGAGGGGCCATCCAAAGTTGTACAAATAATATCTCCCTCAATTGTTTTGTTACAGCCCCCCGCCGGACGTAAATCGGTCCGTGTTCACGTGAAGGACCTCAAGGTCAATCACGAGGATGCCATTTACGCCGGAGATGACCGTGTCAACCCCCGAGCGTCCAGTCACCCCCAGGCTACACGGAACCCCAGGTACTATGGCCCACCTGAAGGACAAGTTCCCTGGATGGTTCACCCCGTCTCCGACCCTGCACGTCGATTCCCCAGGGACTGTAGCCCACCTTCAGTTGAGGTATTTGGAGCTGTTCGGAGTATCTCCATTGCTAAACGCCATCTCCCCGATGCCGCTCTCGCCGCCAGCCCACCAACAGTCCACCCAGCCTGCCGGTGAACACCCACGCCCGGCGGAAAGCAAGATCATTTTCACGCCACCAGTCTTCCACCTTGTCCCAGAGAAGATCGATGCTTCTTGGAGGGATACTGTGACAACTATGTCGTCACATAAGGTTGCGATTGCCTCCAAGAAAAAACGCACCAAGCATCTAAATCGACTCTGCGTCAAGAGGGTGGACGGACAAGACGTGGTGATGTCCAGGGGAGAGTTCCTGAAGGTGTGCCGGCAGCGACCGTAGTGCTCCAGTGAACCCCGTGTAGTGACGTGTGCCCCGCGATTTTGACGCTTCCCTAAACCGTGTTTAGGTATATATTATCCCGACTTTTGTTATCTTGTTACCGCCGTACCGATCCTTTTCGACGTAAGGAGGGTGTAACGAATTTCGCTAATTCGTAATGTAAATTAGTTTAAATATTGTAATGGTTATCTTTCGTAGTATTAAAACCGCTTTTTAAATCGAATTTACGCTGGCCTGGAAAGCCTGTATGGCTATACGAGTATTTTTAATAACCAGTATAAGGGATACTGGTTTTCTTGCAGCAGTTATACGTGGAGAAGGGGTTAGAATTTTGGTATATAAAGGCCTAGAAACAGCAACGAAAGGCAGAGCCGCAGAGCTGCATGCTGATTTTAGATTGGCTGCTCTCTCCCGTTCGCCGTTCCAGCCGACTCCGAAGCCGACCGTTTAGCAGACGCATGCTGCCTGTTTCAACGCTCCCGCCTTTGCCGAGACCGACCGTTCACGAGTGCGTCCGACTGCGCGCCGAAGCCGAAGGCCCCAGCTGTTCTCCACCGCCAGACAGCCTGGCGCCCAGCACTCAACCCGTCTATAGGACTGGTTTGTATTTTTACCAGTTATTTTTCCGGAGCGTGTTTTTCTTTGTACATTTTTATAATGCTATTTTTCGACGAATGTTTATTTTCTTTTGAAAACCTTTTTCCGTATACGAACGCATTTCTTTTCTTTTATGTATATATATATTTTGTTTGCGTTTACGATAATAAAACCTGATTTGAATTGAACTCCGTATACTGCTTGATTTATTTCGAAGAACACTGGATCTCCGACTGAAGCAACCCGATCAGGTAAGACGAAGGGACTAAATAAACCGACGTCGTTACAATTTGCTATTTATTTGTTATTTATATGCTATTTATTTATTTAGTATTTATCTGCTGTTTATTTGTTATTAATTTGCTATTTATACGCTATTTATTTATTTATTATCTGCTATTTATTTGTAATTTATTTGCTATTTAGTTACTATTTATTTGATATTTATTTAGTTAGTTATTTATTGGTTATTTATTAGTTATTTATATATTATTTATTTGTTATTTACTTATTGTTTATTTGGTATTTATTTGTTATTTATGTTATTTATTTGTTTTTTAATTGATATTTATTTGCTATTGATTTTATTAATTAGTCGCTATTTTTTTGTTATTTATATGCTATTTATTTGTTATTTATTTGCTACTCATTTATTATTTAGTGGCAATTTATTTGTTATTTATTTACTATTTATTTGCTATTTATATGCTATTTATTTTATCGTATTTATCTGCTATTTATTTGTTATTTATTTGCTATTTATTTGTTACTTATTTAGCTATTTATTGGTTATTTATTAGTTATATGTAATTTATTATATTATATTATATTTTTTTATATTATATTATATTTTATTAGTTATATGTAATATATTATTATTATTTGCTATTTAATTGATATTTATATGCTATTTATTTGTTACTTATTTGCTAGTTATTTGTTATTTATTTGTTATATATTTATTCGCTATTTATTTATTATTTATTTTTTATTTTTTTTCTATTTAGTTGTTATTTATTTGTTATTTATTTGATATTTATTTCCAATTTATTTGTTATTTATATGCTATTTATTTGTTATTCATTTGCTTTTTATTTGCTATTTATTTGTTATTTATATGCTATTTATTTATTTAGTATTTATCTGCTGTTTATTTGTTATTAGTTTGCTATTTATTTGTTATTTATTTACTATTTATTTGTTATTTATTTATTATTTATTTGATATTTATTTGCTATTTATTTGTTATTTATATGGTGTTTATTTATTTGTCTGTATAATTTATACAGGGTCTGTATACAGGGTCTGCATAATTTATACAGGGTCTGTACTGGCACCGTGCATGCCCCGTGGAAGGGAGACGAAAATCGATTTAGGCGCCCGTGGTGGAGAAACGGAGAAATATCGGCCTACAAATGTGCAGTACGGCGCTACAAATAGGCAGTACGGCGCATTATGTTGTTGCCTAGCTGTCATAACACTCATAACTCATAAGTATATAATTCTGTGGTTCACAGCAACAGATCGTTCATCGATAACTTCGTAATGGGAGGACACTATAAGTTTTGTATTGACAAATGTACGAATAATAGGAGAAATATCAAGAAATGCAAATTTTATAGATTTCCAAGATTATTACACTCATGTTGAGCTAAAACTGAAATTTATTTTCAAATTACATTCACAATTCAGCAATATAAGCTTATTATTAAGGTTGAGTAAAAGGGTTTGTCTAGTTTGATTGCTTGTTTTATAAGAAGGTTACAATATAATCTAAAAGTCCCAAAACATAAAGTACACTCATTTTGTGTTGTGCACGTGTTCTATATAATTACAATACAACCTAAAAGTTTCAAAACATAAACTAAACTCATTTTGTGTTGTGCACGTGTTTTGCAGGCTAATTGAAAGTGACTGTGCGAATATGAGCTAGATCTCGGACCCTACAGCACAGCCTTGCTAGTTTATTAATCAAAAAACAATAACTTAACCTGAACTAATTGTACATGAAGCATAACCTTACCTAATAGTTGTTTATAATTATATTTTATAATATATTGTAAATTAAATTAAGTTCAATGAAATTAAGTTAATGAAGTTCACTATTAACAGTTATTTTCCAAAAACAATATAATAATACAAGCTTGATTGGACCACTAAAACACTACAGGTAACTGTAACATATAGTTGGGAACTGCTCCATTTACGCCTCGTGGACATAGTACTCGCCTACACTGGGAGAGGCGCTTGCATCACGCACCCTCCCAACACTGGTTCTGTATACTGGTTCTGTTGTGATATACAGGGTCTGTATACAGCTTCTGTTGTGATTATACAGGGTCTGTATAATTTATACAGGATCTGTATACAGGGTCTGCATAATTTATACAGGGTCTGTATACAGGTTCTGTTGTGATTATACAGGGTCTGTATACAGGGTCTGTATAATTTATACAGGGTCTGTATACAGGGTCTGTATAATTTATACGGGGTCTGTACCGGAAGTGTCGACCGGAAATCTGGACCGGAAATGAAAAATGGCTACCGGAAGTGCTGACCGGAAATCTGGACCGGAAATGAAAATTTGCGACCGGAAGTCCCGAACGGAAATCTGGACAGGAAACGAAAATTTGAGACCGGAAGTCCCGACCGGAAATCTGGACCGGAAATGAAAAATGGCGACCGGAAGTCCCGACCGGAAATCTGGACCGGAAATGAAAAATGGCGACCGGAAGTCCCGACCGGAAATCTGGACCGGAAATGAAAAATGGCGACCGGAAGTGTCGACCGGAAATGTCGACCGGAAGTGACAAAAGGGGCTGACATTTTAAAATAAGAAGATGGTGTTCGAACATGGTTGTTAAAACCCCATTTAAAACAAGAAGATGGTATCGTTTAAGAGTTAACAGTTTAAAATAAGAAGATGGTACTCGGGGCTGACATTTTAAAATAAGAAGATGGTGTTCAAAGATGACCGCTCAAACCCCATTTAAAACAAGAAGGCGGCATCGTTTAAAAATATAACGTCCGACCCATTTAAAATAAGAAGATTGTGTGTAACCCATTTAATATAAGAAGATGGTGCACAAGATTTCTGCCGACACACCGTTAGCGCGCAGGATTTTTAAACTGATAAATTTAATTTAAACCGGCGGTTTGCGCATGCGTGGCGACATTTTAAAACTTTAAAATTTTTGACCCTAATATTTAAATGGTGCGTGGCTGCACTTTAAAATTTATGGCGCGAAAATTTAAATGGTTTACATTTTAAAGATGGACCGCTAGCGCGGACTTGTGCGTGCTCTCTCTAACATCGACGTGTGAATCATACACTTACGTTCCCCGGTTCGGGCGCGCTCGGTTTTAGTCGGATGGTGTCGTGGCGGTGGGTCTAGAAGTGCCATTTAATAACTACTTGTCATGATAGTATTTATAGTTATACCGGGTGGTCATTTTAACTTGAGACTCCTAAATATCTCGTAAAATATGCATGGTACGACAAAAGTTGTAATGGACTATATATATTGAACTAGCTAATTTATAAATAATCATATTTAAGTCAGAGAATACGCGTTGAATGTCCATAGCACCTCGATTGCGGAATTAGCTTCTAAGACACATTTAGCAGGATGTTTCGTACAAGGCTCATAATAACTGCGGGGCAGGCAATCCAGCCTGTCAGCTGAATTGTGACACCTTGTACGTACAATAGATATGCATTTCTGTACATATATTATTTTACTGTTAGTCTTAAGATGTTCCTAGTCAAATAAACATATAAAATCACTAGGAGTGTTTTATTGGAAGAACCTGGCACTGTACTTAGACTAAGTACATTACATGGCGATCCTGCCAGGATCGCAGTGTAAGAAGCAGTGTATAGATATGCATTTCTTTACATATATTATTTTACTGTTAGTCTTAAGATGTTCCTAGTCAAATAAACATATAAAATCACTAGGAGTGTTTTATTGGAAGAACCTGGCACTGTACTTAGACTAAGTACATTACATGGCGATCCTGCCAGTTCTTCACATAAGAAGCAGTGTAACAACAACTACATGTTAGTGTTCAAGTAAAATGGGCCACTCCAAACAAGAGATAATCGTATCTCAGGCTGAAAATTGTAAGAAACAGTGCAAACCAACACATGTGCTGTGGTGAAATATTGGACAATTAATGGGCAAAAATATGCATAATCCGTGCATAGCATCTTTTCGTATCTACAAATCCAGAACGTGATCCAACGGAGCAACAATGAATTGGCGAGTTGTGAAAAGTGGAAAGTGAAAAGAAAGGCCATTAAGTGCAGTGTTGTGCGCAACCTACCAAGATAATGTTGATGCGGTAAAATTAAACACACTGTAAGTTAGTAATTAGGATAAATGACAAATAGCCAATTGGAACGTTTTAATATTATTAGCGAAGAACTTAGAGTTATAAATAGAAATTTATTAAAAGATAATCAAGCCCGTAGATTAAGTTTAGAGGTAACGAATAAAAAATTATCAAAGTTAACCGGAATAGAAGAAGAATTTTCAAACGTACGGTTAGAATTTAACAAAGGTATCGAAAAAGTAGAACCAGACGTATTTAAGCAAGCTAAGCTATACGTAGCGTAAATAGAAACATTGATTAGGGAAATTCGTGATAGTTTAGAAAATAGAATAATTACTATTAATCAAGAAGGAATTTTAGATAGCACCGTAGTAACAATGGCAGAAAAATTCGATTTAAGAACGGCGGCAAGCCTTTTGCCAACTATGGATAATTCAGAGGATAAAACGAAGCAATTAATTGATTCCATAGAATTATACGATTCTTTATTAGATGAAGCTGGGAAAAAACTTTTAACTAATGTAGTATTGAAAACAAAATTATCGCAAAGTGCTAAATTAAGGTTAAAGACGACCTACGAAAATAATTTAGAATTGATTAACGATATGAAACTTCATTTGTCGTCAAAGAAATCCGCGGCGGCTCTATCAGTTGAATTGCATAGCTCGATGCAGAGGGATAAATCCGTTGATGAGTTTGGTAAAGCTATCGAATGTTTAATGGTAAATCTAACGCTAAGTCAGTCAGAAGGTAATAACGAAACTTCTAAAGTATTGCGACCGGCAAACGAGAAGTTGGCTATAAATGTTTTTGCAAACGGTTTACGTAATCACGAATTACGAACAATTGTCAAAGCAAGAAATTATTCCACATTAAAAGACGCTATTTCTGGTGCAATAGACGAAGAGAATGCACAAAAAGGCTCTTCACATGCAAAGGTTGAAACCTGCGCGGTAAAAATGATAGAGGTTCGAATAAAAATTATAGAAATAATTATTTTAGAGGACAAACTCAGTTCAGATGTCAAAATAATTTTAGAGGGCAAAATCAAATCAGAGGACAAAATTATTATAGAGGACAAAATTATTCTAGAGGGCAAAATAACGGTAGATTCCAAAGTAATAATTACAATGGACGACGAGGTCGAGGAAATTTTAACGGTTCGTCAGACAGAAGACTCTATATGACTTCTGATTCAACACCCAAAAACGGTAATACCTCAAAAGAACGAGAAGATCAGTGTTTTCGTTCCTAATGCAAAATCTTATCCAAAAAAGGGCATTATTCTGAATTTTGGCGGTTCAAATTATTTATCGGTAAAATACTCAAATAAAATCTTAAAATTATTAATTGACACGGGTGCTTCAATTAGTGCTCTATTCGCATCATGTATAAATAAATTGGAATATGTTGACACAACAAAGCGATTAGAAATAGAGGGTATATCAGGTTCAACAGTAGCGCATGGGTCAGCAAATAGTTGTTTAACGTTGGCCGGTTGTAAATTAAACCACAATTTTTTTATTATGAACGATATAACAAAAGATTTTCATGGAGTTATTGGGGCTGACTTCCTTATGAAGTATTTTTCGGTAATAGATTATGAGAAATTCATGTTTTCATTTTGGTACAAGGGAAAGAAAAATTACATACCGCTTGAATCGGGAAAAGAATGTTTTACTCTCATTCCACCGAGATGTGAGATAATATCATATTTCAACGTGGAATTTGACTCAGACTATGTTGTTTTACCGGAAGAAATTTCCGAAGGCGTTTTTACTGCAGGAATTTTAACAAAAGCAATTAACAAATTATTACCAGTTAGAATATTAAATACAAATGATAGAGACATCCAATTAAAAAATTTTGTACCTAAACTAGAAAGTTTTTCGAATTATGATGCATGTGCATTTAATAAGACAAAATTTTCTGTTGATCGGATTGATAAATTGCTAACAACTTTAAATAAAGATGGATTAAATAAGGAAGAAAAACTATCAATCGACAAAATTTGTGCTAAATTTAATGACGTTTTCCACATGGAAGGCGACCCACTTTCGGTACTTAATACTAGTAAACAAAAAATACATTTGCAGGATAATGCAATGCCTGTTTATGTAAAACCATATAGATTACCTCAATCACAGAAGGAGGAGATTCACAAGCAGGTAGACAAAATGTTAACAGATGGTATTATTGAGGAAGCGACTTCAGAATGGTCAGCACCTTTATTAATCGTACCTAAGAAACCTGATCATAATGGTAATAAAAAATGGCGCATAGTAATAGATTATAGGCTATTGAATAGACAACTAAAAGATGATAAATTTCCGTTACCATGTATTGACGAAATATTAGATTCTTTGTCAGGGGCAGTATATTTCTCGCATTTGGATTTATCTCAAGGCTTTTACCAGCTTGGGTTAGATTCAGATTCGCGACCATGTACGGCATTCACTACTGATAGGGGACAATATCAACTAACTAGGTTACCTATGGGATTAAAAATAAGTCCGAGTGCTTTTTCAAGAGCAATGACAATAGCTATGTCGGGACTAAATTATGAAAGTTGTTTTATTTACTTAGATGATTTAATAGTTTTTGGAGATAGTTTAGATAATCATAACAAGAATTTAGTTAAAGTAATGAATAGATTAAGGCAAGTAAATTTAAAATTGAATCCAAACAAATGCGAATTTTTAAAGAAACAAATTTTATATCTCGGTCATGTCATTTCAGCGGAAGGAATTCGTCCTGATCCGGAAAAAATTAAAGTTATGGAAGAATATCCAGTGCCAACTAATGGAAATGAGGCAAAAAGGTTCGTTGCTTTTGCGAATTATTATCGAAAATTTATAAAGAATTTTGCGGACATAGCGGCACCATTAAATCATTTGTCAAAGAAAGGAGTTAAGTTTCTTTGGGATTCTCAGTGCGAGCGATCCTTTGTTACTCTTAAACAAGCTTTAATACAACCTCCAATTTTACAATATCCAGATTTTTCGCCTGATAATCAGTTCATTTTAAGAACAGATGCGTCTGGATTTGCCTTAGGGGCAGTACTTTCAAATGGTAATGATAAACCTGTAGCATATGCAAGTCGTACCTTAAATAAGGCTGAAAGAAATTACGCAACTATTGAGAAGGAATTATTAAGTATTTGCTACTCAGTGAAAAAATTTAGGCCATATCTATTTGGCAGAAAATTTTTGATCCTTAGTGATCATAGACCATTGTTATATTTATTCGGTATGACAAATCCATCAAGCAGGTTAACAAAGTTTCGATTAATTTTGGAAGAATATGATTTCACAATTAATTATGTGAAAGGTAAAGATAATGTCACTGCCGATGCATTATCACGAATAATCATAGACAGTAATGATTTGAAAGAATTAGGAGATAATTCAACAGCAAAAATATGCGCGATAACTCGAGCACAACAAAGAAAAATCGATGATTCTGTGGATTCTTTTAATAATATTCCAAATGAAAACAGGCTTGATCACCCTGGGGTCGTGGAGTTATTGAAACCATCTGTAGACTCAGTCAGAAAATGAAATAAATAATAAAAGTATTGATGAAAAATGTTATGTGTTGAATAATGTAATATATGATGAAATGAATGGAATAGTTTACATAACACAGGCAACTCGATCAACGTCAGTTTTAGACACGTCGTTGAGAGACCTGAATACAGTTTGTAAAAAGTTTAATATTCCAGAATTAACAATAATTAAAAGTAACTGCGCAGTACTTTTAAATGATGTAAAGAAATTAAAAAATGAGATTAAGAAAACCGGTATAAAAATGACAATCATTAGAGGTACCCAATGCATAACAGAAAAAGAGATTCAACAATTAATATTAAACGATTTTCATATATTACCAACAGGAGGACATGCGGGTATGAAACGAATGTATAATAAAGTAAAAAAATATTACTTTTGGCCAGGAATGTATAAAGACATTGAGAACTTTGTTAAAAAATGCGATTCTTGCCAAAGATTCAAACATTCAAAACCGCGCAAAGAACCAATGACAATCACAACTACAGCATCGTCAGCATTGCAGAGAATTTTCCTTGATTTAGTGGGCCCAATTGATCAAGATAATAATGATTATCGGTATATTCTCACGTTGCAGTGCGACTTAACAAAATTTGTCGAGGCATATCCAATCAAAAATAAAGAAGCAGAAACAGTTGCAAGGGCATTTGTAGACAATTTTATTTTACGGTATGGTGTTCCAGAACAGGTTATTACGGACCAAGGAACTGAATTTTTGGCTTCAGTATTTCAGGAAACTTGTAAGTTGTTAAAAATCAAAACATTAAAATCAACTGCATATCATCATCAAACTCTTGGAGCTTTAGAAAATTCACATAAAAGTTTAGGTGCATATTTAAGAATGCATACGTTTAAATTTCCAAATTCTTGGAGTTCGTGGGTTCCGTATTGGTGTTTTTCTTACAATAACACAGTTCACACAGAAACTCGATATACACCACATGAGTTAGTTTACGGGAAGGAATGTCGACTACCGTCAAATTTAGCAAATGCGATAGATCCAGTATATAATTTTGATGATTATCCAAAAGAATTAAAGTTTAGATTACAAACAGCATGGAATGACGCGAGAAATAATTTGCTGGAATCAAAATTGCAACGAAAATCGGAATATGACAAAAAATGTAGCTTTAAAGATTATAAAATAGGAGATAAAGTTTTATTAAAGAATGAAACCGGAAGGAAAATAGATCCGATTTTTAATGGACCTTATAATGTTGTAGATGTTAAGAGTCCAAATATTGTTATTAGAATAGATCGTAAGTTAGTAGAAGTTCACAAGAATAGGATAAAACTGTATAAATGATAGAAAAAAAAATTAATGTTTCATAATTTTTTTTTCTCTCTTCCCCAAGGGAGATGTAATGGACTATATATATTGAACTAGCTAATTTATAAATAATCATATTTAAGTCAGAGAATACGCGTTGAATGTCCATAGCACCTCGATTGCGGAATTAGCTTATAAGACACATTTAGCAGGATGTTTCGTACAAGGCTCATAATAACTGCGGGGCAGGCAATCCAGCCTGTCAGCTGAATTGTGACACCTTGTACGTACAATAGATATGCATTTCTGTACATATATTATTTTACTGTTAGTCTTAAGATGTTCCTAGTCAAATAAACATATAAAATCACTAGGAGTGTTTTATTGGAAGAACCTGGCACTGTACTTAGACTAACTACATTACAAAGTGTCTTAAACAAATTTGTTGGACTCAAAGGGGTAAATGAGATGACGATATCAATTTCATTGCAGATGGCGCTGCAATCGGTGAAAATGATGCTAACTTCATTTTTTTAAATGGGAAACCCAAATTTTTTATCAAATTATGATATTACGCTAAATAAGAAGAATCTTTTGTCTGAAACTTTTTTTCGTACGATGCATTTTTTTCGTGCGTAAACAAACCCTATGCGCATGACGGCGCAACGCGCGGAATACCTAAACGTGTCCTGGCTACGCACATACCTTCCTACGTTGTACCATGAGTGTCTACTAAGTCGTCGCTTTGACTACCAGACAGCGAGCGCATCCCATGCAGTGGCAGCGGTCGTAACTACCGCAGCCGCCAGAAACTTCCATCGTCAATAACTTTTAATAGATGCATTGTACGAAAAAAATATTCAGACAAAAGATTGTTCTTATTTAGCGTAAAATCATAATTTGATAAAAAATTCGGGTATTCCCATTTAAAAAAATGAAGTTAGCCTCATTTTCACCGATTTCAGCGCCATCTGCAATGTAAATGATATCGTCATCTCATTTCCCCCTTTGAGTCCTACAAGTTTATTAAAGACACTTTTGTCGTATCATGCATATTTAACGAGATATTTAGGAGTCTCAACTTAAAACGACCACCCGGTATATATAGTAGTTTTTCTTGCCGCAAATTTAAGAACTATGTGGGGTACTAAAGTAGACGTACAGAGTGACCATCAACCTCTAGGCAGTATCATGAAAAGGAGATAATTAAAATACCATTATCGCGATTACAAAAAATGAGACTAAAACTACTAGATTTGGACTTAAATTTAAAATACTTACCAGGAAAACTAATGTACATAGCAGACCTTCTAAGTAGAAAGTATGTTTCAGAAATCTATTTTAATGAGATAGATATTCAGGTGTAATAGTGTTCATTGTATTAATAGGCTTAAAAAATGTAAATTTGCAGCTGAAATTGCTACTAAAAGTAAAAATGACGGCATCTTAATAAAAATCTTAAAATATTGTAATGAAGGCTGGCCTGATAAGAAAGACATTCCTAACGATTGTATACACTATTATAAATTGACGACAAGTTGAAGACGGCGTTATATACTTTAACAAAAGACTTGTAATTCCGTATGTACTAAGATCGAAAATGTTAAAATTATTACAAGAAGGACAAATGGGCATAACAAAAATACTCATGAAAGCCAAACAAATTCTTTATTGGCCAGGTTTAACAAACGAAGTTATACATTTTATTAGCAAATGCTCTACTTGTGAACGGTATGCTTCATCTAATAAAAAAGAACAATTGTTACCACTAGAGTTGCCAACATTGCCGTTTCAAAAAGTAGGTATTGATGTGATGAACTTTAACAGAACGGATTACTTGATTTTGATAGATTACTACTCGAAGTGGTTAGAAATAATAAAATTAAAACAAAAGACAGCCGGTGAAATCAAAGATAAATGATTACAGTGTTCACAACTCATTGTGTACCAGGAATGATATTGCTGATAACATGCCGTTTAATTCGCATGAATTTAATGAATTTTCCAATAAATGGAATTTTACAGTAGCTAATTCTAGTCCTAACTATCCACGTAGTAATGGGCTTGCAGAAAAGGGTGTACATATATCTAAACAGATATTAAAGAAAATTTTCATAGTGGTATTGATTGGAGTATCTTGCTTTTAGAACATAGATCTACTCCTTGTCCATCTCTAGGAGCTTCTCCTGCTGAAATGCTAATGAGCCGAATGATCAAAACGAAGCTACCCACGAATCATCAGAGACTGAAACCTAAAATAATAAAAAATGTAGTGTCAAAACTTAATAATAACCAAAAAATGTATAAATACTATCATGACTGTAGCGTTTGTGTGTAATAATACGAACAATTTACTTTAACTGTTTATTTGCGGTCATCGTAAATTCAACTGAGGCTGGTACATGAAGAAAACCTAACCGGTCCCGTAAAGGAGTACTCGTAAACATGCGTAGTATATATATTAAAGTAAACATCTTTTTATAATACATTACACACCTCCCACCTTAATTAATCATCATATCCCAATAAACATACGATAAATACCATCATTCATAAACCAAACGTTTCGGCGGTTTGCGATTTCTAACCGATCTTTGCGGTGTGTCATCATTGGAGGACGAAGGATTTGGTAGGTCTACTATTTCAGTGGAAATCTCCTTAAAACTTGACTTTCCTTCCTCCTCCAATGGAGATTCAGAAATTATACGACTCTTCTCCAAACTGGGAGAAACATTACAATTAACAGGTGAATTCTTTATTTTATCAGAAACAAAATCGACAGAAGAATTATCCAAAATTTGGGTGACATGTCGTTTCCATACAATATCGGTACCTGGAATCTTTGTTTTATAAACATTTATACCTAACGACTTTACAATAATAGCTGGTGTCCAGCGCGGTTTAATGAATCGAAAATCCTTAACTAACACATTTTGACCTGGCAAAAACTTGATGGATCTTGTGCCTTTATAATACTTCACCTGATTGTTTTGGTTTCGCTTGATGTTTAATTTAATTTTAACATGATCACCATTTGACTTGTCTGGTTTAAGCAAACTTAATCGTGTTCTAACTTCTCTACCGAACATGGTAAAAGCGGGCGACTCTCCGGTAGTACAATGTTTTGTAACTCGATAACATAATAAAAAGTTTTGCAATTGATGTTCCAAATCACTGACTGATTTGCACTTATTAATATGTTTCAAAATGAACATTTTTGTTGTCTTTACACTGTTTTCCGCAGCTCCATTAGATGCTGGGTTATATGGTGGAGTTGTTACGTGATTCATACCGTTATTTTTACAAAATATCTCAAACTCTCCACTCACCAGTTGAGGACCATTATCCGATACTAGCGTTTTCGGTAAACCAAATGTACTAAATATTTTCCTTAATTCTCTAATTGTATTTTTGGTGGTAATTGTTGACATTACAGCTACTTCTAACCATTTAGATAGCGCATCCGTTACAATTAAAAAGAATCTTCCCATAATTGGGCCACAAAAATCAATATGTACTCGTTCCCATACCCTTGAAGCTATTGGCCAATTTCCCAATGCACATTTAGGTGGATTTGATCTGTATATTTGGCACGTTTCACAAGATTTAACCATATCTTCAACATCTTTATCAAAACCAAACCAGACCTAAAGATTTGGTTTTTACTATACCCATATGAGTCTTGTGCAATTCAGCCAAAATTACTGACTGCAAAGATTTTGGAATAATAACTCGTTCGCCGTAAAGTAATAAATTATTTGCAATATTTAAGTGCTTTTTATATTTTAAGTAAGGTTTCATGTCATTCGAAATTTCTTTGGGCCAATCATTTTTTACGAACTCATATAGTTTCTTTAGCATTGAATCTTTTTTACTTTCTGTCATTATCAACTTGCAATCCAAGGGTAAGTTTTCATTATTAGATATATATTGTATATAATTAATTGTACCAAAGTCGTCTATATCCTGAGAATTCTTTAGTGGCAATCTAGATAGAAAATCTGCGATATTGTCTTTTGACTTTATATATTTTATATCAAAGTCGAATCCTGCCAAGAATACGGCATAACGCTGCAATCTATTTGCCATCATTTGAGGCAGTCCATGTTTTGATCCGAAAATAGACACCAAAGGCTTATGATCGCATAACAAACTAAAATGGCGACCGTACAGATATTCATAAAACATTTTTACTCCGTAAATTATGGCTGTGGCCTCTTTATCCAATTGGGAATATTTTTTTTCGGCGTCATTTAATGTGCGTGATGCGCACGCAATTGGTTTTTCTATTCCTGCCTCACACACATGAGACAATACTGCCCCTCTTCTTATTCTTGCATACATTACTTAAATGTCCCCTCATACCACAACTGTTGCACGAGTAGTTCCGATAACGACATCTATCCCCGGTGTGGTTCTCCCGACCGCAACGGTGACATCCTTTGGGGTTCCGCATTGTAGAGGGCGTTGTGGGCGCGTTCCTCTTGCCAATATTTCCATTTCCCGCCATCTTGGAGCTTCCCACAGACGGGCCTCGTGGACTATGACTATGACTTAGCCGATGGATCGCCTCCTCTTTCACCTCTGCCACGAACTCCCGGTGAATTCCGTAGCTCAGCTGGGCTCCATGCGTCGCCTGAGCAATTTCCATTGCCTTATTGAACGTAATTTTATTGTCTTCGGAAAACAATCTATCCAAGACTTTCCCTGGCTCCATCCCCGTTATGAACTTGTCGCGCAGCGCCGTATCCAACATATTTCCGAAATCACAATGAACTGCAGCTTCGTTGATGCGAACCGCCCACTCTTGCAGGGACTCCGTAGTCTCTTTCTTCACAGCATAAAAACGGTATCTTTCTGCAAACACGACACGTTTTAGCGAGTAATGAGAGGTTAGCAGACTTACAAGTTCCTTGTATTGTGTTTCTTCGGGATCATTTGGTACGCATAAATTGATAACCAGCTTGTAGGCTTCTTCCGACAGACTGGTTAGCAGTATAGCTCGCTTTACTTCGTCTTCCGTCACCGTCTGGGCGATGAAATACTACCCTAGACGCTTCAAATGGACATTCCAATCGTGGATTTTAGGTTTAAACTCCAGGTGGATGCCGTGGGTATTCATTTTCACTTTTCCTCGTCGCCACTGTAGCGTTTGTGTGTAATAATACGAACAATTTACTTTAACTGTTTATTTGCGGTCATCGTAAATTCAACTGAGGCTGGTACATGAAGAAAACATAACCGGTCCCGTAAAGGAGTACTCGTAAACATGCGTAGTATATATATTAAAGTAAACATCTTTTTATAATACATTACAATGACAAGTAGTTATTAAATGGCACTTCTAGACCCACCGCCACACCACCACGACACCATCCGACTAAAACCGAGCGCGCCCGAACCGGGGAACGTAAGTGTATGAGTCACACGTCGATTTTAGAGAGAGCACGCACAGATCCGCGCCCTAGCGGTCCATCTTTAAAATGCAAACCATTTAAATTTTAGCGCCATAAATTTTAAAGTGCCGCCACGCACCATTTAAATATTAGGGTCAAAACTTTAAAATTTTTTACCCTAATATTTAAATGGTGCGTGGCGGCACTTTAAAATTTATGGCGCGAAAATTTAAATGGTTTGCATTTTAAAGATGGACCGCTAGCGCGCGGACCTGTGCGTGCTCAATCTAACATCGACGTGTGACTCATACACTTACGTTCCCCGGTTCGGGCGCGCTCGGTTTTAGTCGGATGGTGTCGTGGTGGTGTGGCGGTGGGTCTAGAAGTGCCTTTTAATAACTACTTGTCATGATAGTATTTATACATTTTTTGGTTATTATTAAGTTTTGACACTACTTTTTTTATTATTTTAGGTTTCAGTCTCTGATGATTCCTGGGTAGCTTCGTTTTGATCATTCGGCTCATTAGCATTTCAGCAGGAGAAGCTCCTAGAGATGGACAAGGAGTAGATCTATGTTCTAAAAGCAAGATACGCCAATCAATACCACTATGAAAATTTTCTTTAATATCTGTTTAGCTATATGTACACCCTTTTACACCCTTTTACACCCTGCAAGCCCATTACTACGTGGATAGTTAGGACTAGAATTAGCTACTGTAAAATTCCATTTATTGGAAAATTCATTAAATTCATGCGAATTAAACGGCATGTTATCAGCAACTATCATTCCTGGTACACAATGAGTTGTGAACACTGTAATCATTTATCTTTGATTTCACCGGCTGTCTTTTGTTTTAATTTTATTATTTCTAACCACTTCGAGCAGTAATCTATCAAAATCAAGTAATCCGTTCTGTTAAAGTTCATCACATCAATACCTACTTTTTGAAACGGCAACTCTAGTGGTAACAATGGTTCTTTTTTATTAGATGAAGCATACCGTTCACAAGTAGAGCATTTGCTAATAAAATGTATAACTTCGTTTGTTAAACCTGGGCAATAAAGAATTTGTTTGGCTTTCATGAGTGTTTTTGTTATGCCCATTTGTCCTTCTTGTAATAATTTTAATATTTTCGATCTTAGTACATACGGAATTACAAGTCTTTTGTTAAAGTATATAACGCCGTCTTCAACTTGTCGTCAATTTATAATAGTGTATACAATCGTTAGGAATGTCTTTCTTATCAGGCCAGCCTTCATTACAATATTTTAAGATTTTTATTAAGATGCCGTCATTTTTACTTTTAGTAGCAATTTCAGCTGCAAATTTACATTTTTTAAGCCTATTAATACAATGAACACTATTACACCTGAATATCTATCTCATTAAAATAGGTTTCTGAAACATACTTTCTACTTAGAAGGTCTGCTATGTACATTAGTTTTCCTGGTAAGTATTTTAAATTTAAGTCCAAATCTAGTAGTTTTAGTCTCATTTTTTGTAATCGCGAATGGTATTTTAATTATCTCTTTTTCATGATACTGTCTAGAGGTTGATGGTCACTCTGTACGTCTACTTTAGTACCCCACATAGTTCTTAAATTTGCGGCAAGAAAAACTACACTCCAAAGTTCTTTCTCTCGATTTGGGAAGATATTTCTGTGTTAAATTCTTGAAGCAAATGCAATTGGCTTATTAGTTTGTATGGTTAGTTCAATATTAGGATCAATATACTGTGATAAAGTAGCTTGTTCTGCAACTAGTTTCTTTATGTAAAGTTACAAATGATTTTTTATGATTTAAAACCCACGTCCACTAATAATTGCTATATTTGGGATGTAATCTCTTAAATAATTTATACAGCCGAAAATTCGTTGTAACTCTACTTTGCTTGTTGGGTCTTTAAGTTTTCAAATTGCTGTTATGTTCTCTGTATCAGCCTTTACACCATCTTTATTAAAAAATATGGCCTAAATACTTAACTTCTGGTTGTGTATATTGCAGCTTTTCAGAATTCAATTTGATATTATATTGTTTAGCTCTATCTATTACCATATGAATTAATCTGTCGTGTTTTCCCCTGTTTCCGTAGCAATTAGTATATCATCGAAATAAATTATGATATCGTTAGAATCAATATCACCAAAATATTTGTTATTAAGCTTTATAAAGGCTTCTGGAGCGCACGATAAACCAAAAGGTAATCTTAAAATAAGTGTCTGTACAAGACTTTTCCAATTTGACGAGCCAGAATCCCTTTTTTATATCAAATATGGTATACAACTTTTTAGTTAGTAGTTCAAATCTAATCTCTTCAAACGTTGGAATTAAATATGTCATTTTAAAAAACTTTATTAAGATCGTTAGGGTCTAAACAAATTCTAATTTTATTATCTTTTTCTACAACTATTAAATTACTAGCCCACTTTTTTGGATTTTCAACTTTTTCTATAATTTTCTTTTTTTCCATACTTACCAATTCTTTCTATTTTTGTGGTAGTCTTCGCGGTGGTTTAATTATCCCTTCACTGTTTTCCATAATTTTAATTTTATATTTATCAGGAAAGACTTCGATTCCTTTAAATATTTGAGAATGTTTCTTTATTAATTCATCTTTGTAACATATTTTATTAATTAAATTCACCACACCAGTCTTACTAATTATTTTTAACTTTAGACAACCATCAAGTCCCAGTATTTGTTGTAAATTACCTTTCACAATAACAAACTCTAATTTAATTTGCAAATTGTTAAATTTAATATTTAATTTTACTTTAAATAATGCATCGATATTAAGACCTCCATAAGCTTTTAAAATTATATCATTCTTAAATTTTCTAGGATTGATATTTGGGGCGGTTCAGTGGCCTTCCATATTATTACTTCTTACTTACTTCTTCTAACTTCTTACTCTTCCTTACTATTCTTATTATACAGGGTCCTGCAAGTCAGCTCCCGTCTTTTGTAGCTCAGTTACTAATTAAGCTAAAAGTTTGACATATTGCATGATTACCCTGTACTTCAAGGTACATTTCAAGAAATTATTTTTGATTATACAGATGTCCCAAAAATGGGAAACCCCATGGTAATTATATTTTTTTACATTTGGAAGCCTTTTATGGTTGCCTACATACCACCCAAATTTTATTGAAATCTTGTTGAGTGACTGCAGCGCAAAAAAAAACAAAAAAAATTTATTTTCTATCGTTGGCTTTAAAAATCAATAAAAACCACAAAATGCACCTCGTTAATAAAATTGTGCGACGTGCTTATTAAGTTAGATCTAGTAGTCTCGTTAACCAAGTGTCATTGACCCAAATTATACACGGTGACCAAAATTAAGTGTCAAACTTGTGAAACTTCAAAGCGTGTTATTGTTCTTATTTCGAACCCTTAAATTTGTTTATGTGAAACGAGGCAACCATAAAAGGCTTCCAAATGTGTAAATAAATGTATAGCATGCAATCTAAAACAATATATTAGCATGGCGTTGCACATTTTTGGGACATCCTGTATACTCAAAAATAATTTCTTGAAATGTACCTTGAAGTACAGGGTCAGTGCCGGATTTAAGGGAGGGCTGACTGGGCTGCAGCCCAGGGCCCCCCACCAAAAAGGGGCCCCCACCAAAATGAAACAAAAACAGAAAATTATATTTAAAATAATACTGTACATGTGACCAAAATTAAAACCAGCACCGCAGTTTAACACTTTTATTGAAATCATGCGTACAAAGCAGGCTGACCAACTGTCCCTATTTGAGCGGGCAGTCCCAAATTATAATCACTTTCCCGACCAATAAAGCGTCCCGATATATGTCCCGACTTTTGAAAATGGTATTTATATGTCCAGAATTTCAGATACCAACCATAAACATAATATTTGTTATCGGCGAAAAGTGTACCATACTTTACCCTCTAACGAAAATGAGTTAGCCGTACAAAAAAGTTACTGAGATCTTTTCTGTTCATTTATAAAGACATAATAGCGTATTAGTTGGTAGCGTAAATAGTGAAACACTATGTGGAAATACAAAAATACACAAATAATGAAGAATCAATTCCTTAGAAGAATAGAACTGTTGTAAGTATACCGGGTGATTCAATTTCGATGCTCACCATGGGGATCTCGCTTATTAGTGAAGATAGAGCCTACGTTTAAGTTTGGCAAACTTTCGTCTTTCGTATTTTTGTGCTGATCAATTATCTGAAAAGAGATTGAACCTATCATTTTTCATTTTGAAAATATCCGCAAAAAGCTGAAATGTTAAGATATCGTTTGTAATTTTTTATTCAAAACCAAATGTAGCTAGACATTTGAAACAAAAATATTCTACAGCTACTTTTTATTTTAAAAAAATGGTTTAATAATAAAAAAAAACTTTCTTCTTTTTCTTGTTGTTTGTCGTGCTTATCAGGTACCCAACTGCAGCTTGGTTACAGCCCGCCGGCGACGGACTGATCAAGAGTGATTTGGATTACAAACATTCAGATAGTAAAAAAACTAAGTTTATGCAACATAAAGGTTATTTTTTAAGTAAGTGTTCAAATTGGCCGCCAATTTCTTGACGGCATAAAAGCGTGCCCGCTTTTCTACATGTTGTTATGCTCCTCTAACTGTTCTTCCCGGAATAGCATTGACCGCAATTGTTATTCGATCCCGCAGATCTTCGAAATTTTTGCGACTGTCGTTATAAATTTCGTCGTTCACAGTTCGTTTCACAGTTCACAGTTCAGTAGGTCCAGAGGACTTAAATCAGGGGATCTAGCAGGACATTGCACAACTCCACCATTACCAATCCAGCGATTTGGAAATTCAAATAATTTCGTACAACTGCAAAGTTTGACTTGTGTGGGGGTTTTGTACGGTTTCCATTTCTTTGTTCATATTGCTCTGCAAATACGTGTTTGCGGCAGTTCCAAATTAAGGGCATACTTCCCGCTTAGAAATCCTAGGATCGTCATTTATCTAAAAACCAGTAGTTGAAGCATTGCAAATTATTGTAATTGAACGTTTACCATTCCAAAATATCTTTCTGATCAGTTTCAACATTTCCATGAGGATTATAAGAACTGCGGGGTTTACTAAACGATCCATGGTCCGCTAAGTTTCCGTCCAATGTTAGGAATGTTGTACGATGGGGCATTTCTATGAGAACAATAGAAAAACCGTTATCATATTATCACGCTTTTCGTTATTGGTAAACGGCATTTTACATCCACAATCAACCATAATTAAGGTTTATTTGGTTAAATGGCAAACCCAACGCTGAGGGCGCCGCTTGATCCAAGTGCATTTTGTTGACGTTGCTTGGCAAAGAGTCCGGCGTTCTGTAACCAAGCTCCAGTTGGGTACCTGAAAGTTTTATGATTATTACCCCATTATTTTAAAAATGAATGCTAACATGTTATGCATTGCGGAAATGAGAAAAGACACGACTATCGGAAAATGTCAAAATTCAACATGGCACTCAAAAGAAAAACAAAAGCTGGCCATGGTTACGCCGCCATCTTTGCTTGTTAATTGAAATTAAAAAAATGCATTACATTCCCTGTTAAAAAGATATTTTTTGTTTTAAATGTCTAGCTACATTTGGTTTTGAATAAAAAATTAATAACGGTATCTTAACATTTTAGTTTTTTGCGGATATCTTTAAAATGAAAAAAATAGCTTAAATTTCTTTTCAGATAATTGTTCAACGCAAAAAGACGAAAGTTCGCCAAATTTGAACATTGGCTCTATCTGCACTAATAAGCGAGATCCCTATGGTGAGCCTCGAAATTGAATCACCCGGTATAGAAATTTAGTCGTTCACGATTGACGTATTGAGTCTTTGCGCTCATGATTGTATTACATAGAAAAATGGTATTTCTAGTTATAGAAATGCAACACATGATTAATCAGTTTTTGTAATTTAGTCGAACTGATTTTGACTGGGCCATTCCATGTGAAATCGCACACTAAAAGCCATTTTTGACCCTTGACCCCTCCGATTTTGACGAAACTTGTAGGATATGCTTAGGTACACACCAAATCAATATCGTATCAGCCGTTTCTCGATAAAACAAGTAGTTTGAGTTTTATCGGGTATTCCAAAAACCCGGTTTTTCCATGCGCGCCAAGACGTTTTTTTCTGTATCTTGGGACTGAATTCTGCTAGAAAGGTGCTCTATAGCTCATTTGAAAGGTCATGAAGCTCTCTTTCTTATACATATCATAAAAAAAAAGTTTTTGAGAAATTTTTAATATTTTTAAAAACAAGTAAAAATTAAAACTGATTTTTGACAAAGTACCGCCATTTTTTTTTTTCTCATTTTTTTGTATGTCATGTGCCTTGGCTTAAAGAGTATATGTATAAATTTTGGTGATAGTAATATTCCAGTTAAGAAAGAAAAAAAATTTTGATTGTTTGCATGCGCTCGCGCCGTTTGCCGCCCTCACCGGCGCACCGGACAGACTTCTGTTCGCTGCCTTCTGCTTTTTCGACTAGCTTCGGAAATGTTCGGGTTAGAACCAGCCAGTATGCAGCCAGTCGTGCAGTGATCATTCGTCACGGCAGTTGTATTTTATGTGCCAGTTGTGTTTAATTGTTAGCGCTTTGGAAATGTCGAACGTGAAGTGTCAGTTTGTCGAACGTCAGTTGGTTTGGGACTGTCTCGTAGTTGTTCGGGGGTTCTTAAAAAATCATTATTACGACGTGAGCTCGAGCTCATTGGAAAGAGATCAGGAGTGCAAGACTTGGACACAGTGTGTATGTTTCACTACAGGGCTTACCATACTCTCTATGGATTGCGGCAGAAAGCGAGTTGTAATCCTTTGTAGATGCACAAAAATGCTCGATACACTAAACTGTGGACAGTCACTAAAGAGTTTCATGAGTTGTGCAGGAAAATTGCTCCACAGGTGATCGATGGGAATAAGCTGTGTGTACAGTGTAAGATTGCAGTGACAAAACTCCTTCCATGCCACTCATAGGATGGGCCCGGCATCTGCAATTTCACCATCTGCCCCTTTAACTTCTGGACCTGATCGTGACTTTTATAAACCAGAAGATGACGTGCAACCAGGACCCTCAGGCGTCGCACTTTCATCGGACAGCTTGGGCACTGTGTCTTCTAAAAGTGAGCGGGATGAATACAGTGGAAGCCCTTATACTCCGGTAAAAAAAGTGGCACTTGAGAAACTGAATCAAGGGTTGGAAGCGTTTGGAGAATACCCTGTCGCTCCTAAGAAGCTTTATAGAGTAAAACATTATCCTGCGCAGAAATTTAGTAAAGCGAAGGCTGTGCTGCGACAATCACTTGAAAGAGCAATGGGACAAAATCTTGATGTCCAGGATAGTCCACCTACAACTGATGACGAGCAATCGAAGGATTTTGAGCTAGCAGGCAAAGAAATAATCCAGCAGTCGAACGAAAAATTCTCGCAAGCAATCTCCAACAGCGAAAAAATTCATATTCTCTCCGTGTTGTCTCAGTCGTGGAGTTTTCGAAAAATACAAGAAGAATTCAACACATCATTATACCTGGTGAGGAAAGTGAAGAAATGCGTTGCAGAGAACGGAATTTTGTGTACACCGAATGCGAAGGGAGGAAATGTGCTTTCACAGGACGTTATCAAGAAAGTTACTGACTTTTACCGAGAACCTCATATTAGCAGAGAAATGGCTGGAAGGAAGGAGTGTAAAAGTGTACGGGAAGGAGGGGTACGCTTGCTGAAACAGAAGAGACTTGTTCTTTCAAACCTGAAAGAAGTTTATGCCAATTTTAAGGAAATAAATCCTGATCAAAAAGTAGGTTTCTCAAAGTTTGCTAGTCTGAGACCTGCTGAGTGTGTGCTGGCGGGAGCTTCGGGTACGCACGCAGTATGCGTTTGCTTGTTACACCAAAACCTTAAATTGAAATTCATGGGAGCCAAACTGAGTGAGGTGAAAGGAGAGGATGGCACACAATTATTTCCAACTTGTCATGACTGTATGGCGTTAGCCATTTGTGATACTCCGACCGAGAAATGTTATTTCGGTTCCTGTGAGTTATGTCCTGGAGTTACGAAATTAAAAGAGTTGTTAGAAAATCACTTTAGAGACAATTTTGTAGACGAAGTTACATACAAGCAGTGGGTCCAAGTTGACCATTGTTCGCTGGAGACTGTATCAAAAGACGCTGATGCCTTCTGTGAAGTGTTGGCCGAGTGTATCCCTACTGTGCTTCAACATGATTACACGGCTCGGAGACAAGCAGAATACTTTAAAAAAGTGAGGAACAGCCTTCCTCCTGGACACGTTCTTGTTGTTGCGGATTTTTTAGAGAATTACTCTTTTATTCTTCAGGATAGTGTACAAGGAATGCACTGGAACAACAGTCAAGCTACTGTACACCCATTTGCTTGCTACATCCGGGATGGTGAGCTAGGGAAACCACTAAATTTTGTGATAATTTCAGACTGCATGTCACATAAAACTATCACCGTCCACAAATTACAGGAAACTCTGGTGTCATTCCTGAAAAATAAATTACCGAACCTTCTCCGGATTATTTACTTCTCCGACGGTGCTCCTAGTCAATATAAGAACCGCTTCAATATTTTAAACCTCGTCCACCACGAAGAAGACTTCAATGTTCCCGCGGAGTGGCACTTTTACTCCACCTCGCACGGAAAAGGGCCCAGCGATGGTCTTGGTGGCATATTGAAGAGAATGGCAGCACGCGCGAGCCTCCAGCGCGCCTACGAGCAACAAATACAGACCCCAATGGAACTATACCATTGGGCGAATGAAAACGTAACCGGAATAACCTTTGGATTTGTGCAAAGGAAAGTATAGATGTCACTGAGAAGAAACTGGCTCAAAGATTCCGGCATGCACCCAAAATACCACAAATTAGAACATATCATGCTGCTGTGCCAGAATCAAGGAAGTTTGTGTGCATGAAGAGACTATCGTGCTCGGAAGATGGCGTTCTTCTCACGCTGAGGAACACGGAAACAGACACACCAAATGACGTTAATGACGCACAAGAAGGACGACTCACAAGGTAAGCACAAAATGCTGAATCTCATTTCAAAAAGTCTAAACACCTACATACATATTTCATACTGTTCAAACGTTGAAAACAAATATAGTAGAAAAAAAAGAAAACTAAGTGTAAAGAAATATTTTGTTTCAGGTCTGCTGCGAGACGTGGCTGCATGATTGCACCTATTTTGTAATGAATAAACTGTAATACTTCTTGTGTTCTAATGTAAACTGGATATGCTGATTAAAATCATTGAAACTTGTCAAAATGGTGTCCAACTCATCCCGAGGAACACATGCAATAATGTCGTCAACAAATTTGAAAATGAAGGGGAGCTCGAAGGGCAAACCAGGAATAACATTATCCAACACATAATCCATCACCATAACAGCCAAAATCGGGCTGATCGGTGAACCCAAAACGTACCCTTAAGGCCAATAATTTCTGCGTGTGGCTCAGCTACTTATGGGTTATCCAGTTTTTTGGCCTCGATATGTACTGTTCTCACTTATTGTGTGTTCCCAGATATCAAAGGACCAGGACGCCCGCGGTTCTTGGTGGTTGCAATTCGTTCTATCAGTCATCCTATTATCGTTCATATGACGGAAAATTGTTTATAGAAGTAGGAATGTCACGGAATGTTAGGCTCAATTTACATTGGTAAACAGGGTTAGTAGTATGTACACACTGGCTTATTTTGAGGTTACCTATCCTACCTCAGTAGCAAGGCTCTAGTACTAACCCTTCTACTTACCAATGAAGTGAGGCTTTACCTTCAAAAGGGGTAACCACCCCCTCAAACGTCACAATATTTATGCACTGTTTTAATTTTAACTCCTCACGAAGCAACAAATGGTAGCGAAATATTGAGCAGTCAAATCAAGTATATCAAGAGGTAAAATTCAAGTAAATAAAGACTTTAATTAAAAGACCGAGGAACTCAACAATCCTTTAATTGAAATTACTGGTAAGGTTGTGTGATTATTTGATCCGTAAAGATAGCTAAAAGAATTGACATTCTTATCAATTAATTTCTAAGTTAACGAGCGATAAGATTACTATCACAATAACCGATACCTGATTCTGTGTAGATTACAAAAGTAATATTACTTTTAACATCAAGCCATTCATACGCCCGTCTTGTCGCATTGAAGAATAGCGTGTATACCACTTAAAACATATTGTAATAACATTCATTTACAAATTTTCAAATTTATGTGCCGTATTTTAGAATAATAAGTTAAAAAGTAGGTACCTATATTTACATTTCTTATTAACGTTGTTAAATTACAAAAATGAAAAAGAAACAATAGGTCGCTATAATTTAGAACTTAAATATCACTTATATATCTAAACAACTTTACCAAACAACAAAGAGCATAACAGCTGTACTTTCTAATTTTCTGACCTGGTTCGTTATACAAATCAAACTGTTTTTTACACGTGTTTTATTGAAGAGAAACATTTTCTGATAATCACATTAGTTTTAACACTTTTAACACTTATATTTTTTTAATACGCCTTCTAATGAAGAGTAAAATTGAGATTATATTAGAAGTCATTTTCAATATGACAGCAACTCCTTGACATACAGTTTGTACAGCATATAATGTACATAATGTGAATACGCAATATTATTATTTTTAAAGTTTTATAACTACTCATATTAGTAAGTTAATGAAATCTGTATATTTTCAATTTAATGATAAACCTATTTGAAATACATTTTTCAAAGATAAGCTTTTGCATTACAAATATACGGAGAGTGTATAGGAATCATAATAATAATTCTCATAATACTTGATAAAGTATATTACCATTTGTAACAAGACTAATGAGTTACAACTCTTCCAATATGAAATGTTATAATACTGTCTTATAGTAGATTTTAATATATGAAGTTATAAAAGGTATAATAATATATGTAAACAATAAAATATGAATATTCCATGTTTTAAAATACGGAATTTTAAATAACTTTGATGTCCTACACGATCATAAAGTGACATTTTACATCTTAGATACCGGGGCAAAAACTGCTTCTTAACGCCCGCGCGGGCGTTAAGGGTTGCCATGGTTATATGTCAAACATAATAAATATTTGTCATTCAAACCGTAAATTTTAAGTCATCAATGTTAATTAGTGGCCATTTTGGTTATAACTTTGACAATTAATAGTCTGTACTGTTACTCGGCAATGTCAATTATTAGGGTTATAAGTTTGACAATTAATTGTCTGTATTGTCACTCAACTCCGAATTGTTTGTATTGTTATTCAACTCAGTAGATACGCATGTCACTTGATAACGCCAAGATATTTATTAATATTATTCAAACGGAGGAACAAAACCATTTAGGACATAAAATTGTGTATGCACCTCGGGCATTACTTGATGTTTATACCCTCGGGCTTATCGGCCCTCGATCTTTTTAAACGGTCACCTTCGGGACATAAACATCCATGTAATGCCCTTGGCACATAAATAACTATAACTCAAATTATAAAAATTAAAATACACATTTTAAATGTTAAGATACTGTATTGTAACGTAAATTATAATTTATGTTATTCAGAAAAGTTGCTGGTATCACTTTTTAATATACCTAGAGTTAGTTGTATAATATTTCAATACTATATTATAAACACACTTTAAGGATACAATACCATAATGTATGTTTCCCAACAAATAAACTTATTATCCTTACACGTTAGCCACGGTATCTGATGAAGTACTTGCGCCGTATTCCTTCCGGCCTTATATAGCCAAGGGTGGTGGCTTTATATAAGGAGAGTGAACTAAAGCGCTATCTATACGTACCCTTTCTAATCATGGTTACATACAATATTATAATGCATTAGTAATGGTTTTATACGCTAAATATAGATACAAATTAAAATATACTATTTTACTGACTACAACAAATTCCGTATTTGCAGTATTCTAAAGAATTTTAGTGTAAAGGTAATAAAAGTGTATCTTAATTTTTAAAATGTAACCCTGTAAAATTTAAATACTAATAGTGTTCTATAAAAATTAAGATACAGTATTATATTTCAAATTCAAATGATACTTACAATACATGTATTTTACCATTTATTAAATGGATTGGGTTTCTGACATACAGTATCATAAATATTAAAATAGTATTGGCTATAATACGTTTTTTATAATACAATTTTCTCAGTCTAGTATTTGATATATCAACGGTAATAAGAAATAACTTATATAGGCAATAATGAAGGCAGGTGTATGCACAAAAGATTTATGTCAGTTCCAAAAATAGTTCCTAAAGTACGTACTGTAGTTATCGCATGCCAATCACAATAGTGACAGAAGAAAACCGGATACCATATTAAGAGATTAAATACCAGCATTATTTATGACTGTGATGTGAATGGGTAGCCAAGATTCGATTTGACTGTAGTGATTTGCAAAAAAATACACAAAACAAAGTGGACAGAAGCGGTTGATAAAATAATTAATAAATTTAAGTGTTTTAGTTTTATCTTGTTCAGAATCTCAAGTAGGCAATCGGTATACTTAAAAGGAGAATTTGTACCTAATTGAACATGATTCATGTTTACAGGATTAAGGTATATACAGTGTCTACAGTGTGTCCAAATTCGCGTCTGTTTCAGACAAATGATCATGACAAATGATCAGACAAATCATTTCTTGTATCACAGAACATTTATTGATCCGGCTCATGTTTCTATACATCTCAAAACATTTTTATAAATTATTAATTTTGGATACTAAACGGATTAAACTGAGTGCATATCTTTTTACGTCGACGGATCAGTGTCAATCTACAGGCAAAGTGCCTTTTCGTCGCTCTATTTATTAAACGTGGTCAACGTGGACAAACGTGGTCAAGTTGACGTTATTTATACGGATCTATGTCGTGCATTCGACACCGTTGACCACTTATTGCTGCTATTTAAGCTTGATTTTTTTTGTTTGTCCCCAGGCCTTCTCCGTTTGATGCAATCGTATCTCCGAGGTAGAGTTGCATACGTGTCTTATAATGGCTTGAATTCAAGAGAATTTGTGATGACATCTGGAGTGCCACAGGGATCGAATATTGGCCCCCTTTTTTCCTGTTGTTTATTGATGATCTTTTGCGCAGACAGTCTTGTCCTACTCTGGCGTATGCCAGCAACTTGTCATACTATTGACACACACAATGATGCTGACTTCCTGCAGAGTAATTTACATTTTGTTGCTGATTTGTGTGAAAACATCATTTAAGTTTGAACATCGAAAACCGTTTCAAGATGACTTACACTAAGCGCCGGAATACCATTGCTCACAGCTATAACATTAGTGGAAATCAACTGTCGAGTCGCTACACCTTGAGAGACCTTGGCGTGTTGTTTAATTCGAAGTTTTCCTTTGTTCCTCACCTATCGGAGGTTTCTAAGAGTGCTTCAAGATCATTGGGATTTGTGCTGCATTGTATACAAAGGACTTTAATGACATTGACTTGTTTAAGACGCTGTATTATGTATTTATTGTTAGCAAGCTGGAATATGCAAGTATTGTTTGGTATTCGATTTATGCATGTCACACTCATCTTTTGGAATCTATTCCAGGAATATTTTAACATTTATTTTTGAAGTTGAAATTTAATTTATTTGTAATGCCATGATACTATACTCCTGCTTATAGCAGGATACTTCCTGCTGTGTGATTATCGGTTAATCGTTTAAGTATGTATCGATTAGGCTAAGTTTTTTGTCAGTGATTCCCATTGCTTTCAGTTTTTGGACGAGCATCTGTTTTGAAATGGTATCAAATGCCTTTTTCTGGTCTATGAAAAGCACGACCACAATTTTATTTTTGTCACGGTTTGTTTTTACTTCATTCATCATGTCGTATGCGGCTGATGTGGTTCCTGAATGCTTCTGGTAGGCGTACTGTTGCTGTCCTATTATCTCACTTTTTTGGGTGTATTGTACAATGCGTGTTTGGATTGTCTTCTCAAGGATTTTACTAAGAGTTGAGAGAAGTGCGATAGGTCGATAGTTTTCGGGCTTTGTTCTGTCGCCTGATTTGTAGATTGGTATTATTTGTGTCGTTTTTAAATAATCCGGGAATTGTCCACTTTCCAGCACGGCATTTGTTTGACTAATATTGGAACTAGAGGTTTGCTGTTTTCTTTTATAATTTTTGTAGTTATTGTGTCAAACCCCGGTGTTGTGTTATTGTTCAATGTGCTAATGATTTTGTTCACTTCCTCTTCATTGACACTGTCGAAACGATTGGTTTTTCTTTGCTTATTGGTTGTTGGAGTAATTATTATTGCGTCTGTTGGTAGAGTTTTCATTGTGTGCTGTTTGGCTAGATTTTTCCAATTTCTATGAAATAGGAATTTATTGTGTTCGCTATCTCTTTTGGATCTTTTGTTTCGGTGTTGTCTTCCTTGCATATGGTTTCAATTGCTTTGTCTTTTGCCGGTTTTCCTGGTATGTCGTTGATTTGATTCCAGATCTTTCGTTGGTCATGATGGCATGTTTCAAAAGGGCGATAAACTAGTGTCGACAAAAAAATATTGGACGCCAAATAAATTGAAGAGATAACCCAGCAAATGACAGGGAGAAAGAGAAACCACACAGAGGTGACCAAAACACCTGATACAGCCAACAGAAAGACCAAGAAGTCAAGAGATCTACCTGGTGGATCCGGATCTAACCCGCCCCGGTCTCTGCCGCATCCCCAGCAGCGTCACTCGGAACCCGAAAAGTTTATCGAACGGTATTTCCTCAAAATGGTCCCAAAGGAAGTGCCAACAACAAATATCGATTTAATAGACGCAGCAAACGAACCCTCTACTTCGACCCGGTAGCAACCACAGTATTCTGAGGTAACCTCCCAAGGACCGACCAGGGCAATTCAACTGGACAACCGACTCAACATCAGAAAAACCACTAAGACCACGGATAGCGATAAAAAAACTGAAACAACCATACAGAACGAACACAACATAGAAAGAAAACAAGTATCAATAATAAACATAAATAAACAAAACAAAGGACAGAACAAAACGACAACTACCACTCCAAGACGGCTGGTCACCGCGGAGCATAGCGACCTTATCCCCCCAAACATGCAACAACATGGAAACCAACAGAAGAGAAACAAAACAAATAGTCACCAACTTATAAGTTCACGGAACAGCAATCATACGTTAACACGGACAAAACCAACAATCAAAGGAAAAACAAAAGATACAAACTTACCAAAAAAGGATACCCTTTCGAAGGATCTGTCCACCAATACACCACAAGACATACCCATAAAACAAGGAAAATTTGCATCTGTACCCTGAATGTGCGCACATTGATCGGGGAACCCCGGATGATAGAATTAGAAAATGCATTAGAAAATATCAAATGGGATTTTATTGGTTTATCCGAGACAAGAAGAAAGCTCGAAGCACTCCAAATTCGTAAATCAAACTTAACCCTCTGCCACACCGAAGCCAACAATGGAAACCAAGGGGTAGGTTTCTTAATAAATAAACAATGGAAGGACGCGATAAAGGAATTCAGACCCATATCTCCTCGAATAGCTAAACTTGTATTGAATATCTCCAACCAGCTACAACTATCACTCATACAAGTATACATGCCAACATGCGACGCTCCAGATGAAGAAATAGATGCAATTTACGAAAAACTGGAAGAAGTGTTGGACGGCTGCGATCCTCACTCACTGATGGTTGTAATGGGAGACTTTAATGCCAGAATTGGACAAAAAGAAGAACACGAACGCCACATAAGAGGTGATTCGAGCCATGGGATGCGTAACGAACGAGGTAATAAACTCATGGAATTTGCGCTTAGCAGAAATTTAAAAATTTTAAACACCATCTCAACTCAACTTCAAAGGAAAAAATGGACATGGATATCACCTACCGGCAATAAACATGAGTTGGACTACATTATGTCCGGAAACATCAGCAACTTGACAAAAACAGAGGTAATTAACATACCATTCAATACAGACCACAGAATGGTTAGGTCAATTTTCCAACTTCTGAATACAAAAGCGGCGAGGAAGAAAAAGTTCAAAAAACAAGTTCCAATAAAATCTGTTGACGCGCAAAAACTGCAAGAATGGCTACGAGGATCACACCAACTACGAAACCACAATCCAAATGACAATGTACAACAACTGTACAATACGATCGAATTGTCTATAAACACGGCAAAACAGAACAGCGTAAAAAAAGGAGATAGGGACAAACTTAAAAAATTATCCGACGACACCTTGGACATGATAAAATTACGAGAGCACACAAAGACGATTAGGAACAAAACACCGGAAGAGAGAAGGAACTTAGCTGTTGGGGACATTAGTTTCATTATTTGTTGTTTTGTATAAAAATATGTTATTAGAGGGCTTGTATTGGAAAAGTACGGTCGTTGCCAAGATATAGATATTATTCAGTTTTTTGAGATATAATTTTTTGACTCAATCACCGTTTCTGTAATACGTATCCCTGGTCAAGAATAAATATATTTGAGAACCTGCGGATGTGCATTATTGCTGGTAGTAATTCTGGGCATTCCAACGACATTTGGCGACCGTGACAGGACTCTCTTCTACGTTTTGGTGGCTCTGCGTGGTGACTGTAGCTGACGAAAACCCCGCAGGCATACGTGAAGAGGTAGGAGAAATTTGATCTATTTTGTATATTTATTATCGAAAGATGGAAACGTATAAGAAGCGAAGATCAGTGGTGCGATCCGGTTTTACGCGTGCTGCTCGACAGATGACGGATATTTTACAGCAAAAGGATCCAGATTATGTAACTGCCGAGGCGACGTTTGACCTTCTGACAGAAAAGGCGGACGCATTGAAAGTTTTGGACACCGACATTATGCAATCTATGGTGGATGGTAATGCGGAAGAAACTACAATGGAAGAAGAGTGTATTGCTTCTGACGAATATAAGTTCAATTACATGAAATTGAGATCATTGTATAAAGTCTTCATGGTTAGACAGGATGCTGCCGAAGCAACACTTAATTCTTCGCAGACTGAAATTTCAGAGCGAAAATTCAGATTACCACGTATTGAGTTAAAGAAATTTGGCGGTGATGTTCGAGAGTGGTTGGCATTTTGGAGCCAATTTAAGAACGTCCACGAAGATGAAAACCTTGCAGCAGTAGATAAATTTCAATACCTTATCTCAACGATGATACCGGGCTCAAGAGCAAAAGACGTAGTCGACAGTTTTCCACCCACTGAACAAAACTACCAGAAAGCAATCGATTCTCTGAAATCCCGTTTTGGAAGAGATGATATGCTGGTGGAGGTATATGTTCGAGAACTCCTGAAAATTGTTTTGAATAACGTTATGTCGAGCAATGTCAAGTTGTCAACCTTGTATGACAAGCTGGAAACTCAACTAAGGGCACTGGAGACATTAGGTGTCACGACCGATACGTGTGCTGCCATGTTGTTCCCGCGTGTTGAATCTTCTCTACCTGAAGAACTACTGCGTGCGTGGCAAAGATCGGCAGACTACACGAGGAAGCCGGATGCCAGTCTGAAAACTCGGTTGAATTGTTTGATGGAGTTCCTGAAAACCGAGGTAGAAGGCGAGGAACGCATTGCTTTAGCAGTAGAAGGTTTTGGGATGGACAACAAGATCAAAAGAACGAGGCAGAAGCCAGAAGATTCGAGACAATTTACAGCTGCGGGACTTATGAATAATGCTGCAGGAAGTAAGTGCTCGTTCTGTGATGGTAATCACGACTCCGACAAGTGTTTTAAGGCTCAGAAAATGACCCTGTACGATAAAAAGAAGGCTCTGAGTGCCAGAAGAGCATGCTTTCGATGCGCACAGGTGGGTCATCTTAGCAGAAAATGTCGCATAAAATTAAAATGTGTTTTATGTGGAGATCAACACATAATTTTGATGTGCCCAGATTTAAACAAGTCGCTCCCAGTACCAAGTAATAACGACCAATCTCCGAATCAGAAAACAGAAGTTTCAATGGCTAATTATTCAAACGTACACGTTTTCCTGCAAACCCTTGTTTTGAAGGTAAGAAGTAATGCTGATGAAAAGAAGATTCGGGCAATTATCGACACTGGATCCCAGAGGTCATACGTTTTAAGCTCGATAGCTAACGAAATGAAGTGGAAGCCAAAGCGAACCGAACGAATTGTACATTCTTTATTTGGTGGAGCACGCACCAAAGTACAACAACATAGCTGCTACGATGTAAGATTGGTGAGCTTAGATGGTGAGTTTGCTTGCAAATTTGAAGCTTTCGATCAACCCGTAATTTGTGCTGGTATTTCGAATGTCTTTAATGGTGTTTGGATAAAACAACTAAACGACATTGGCATCAACCTAAGCGATACCGGTAGCGTAGAAGACATTTCTTTGCTAATTGGTGCAGATGTAGCAGGAAAGATGTTCACCGGTAAGAAGCATGAGCTTAAATGTGGATTAGTGGCACTTGAGACGCTCTTAGGATGGGTATTGATGGGCAAAGTACCAACTGCACAAAGATCTGGTAATACTAGTATGACGGTAACTTCATTACTCACAAAGGACGCGTCTATCTCCACATTATGGCAATTGGATGTATTGGGAATTACGGATCCAGGAGATAGGAAGTCGAAAATTGAGATGGAGAATGACATCAAGCGAATGTTTAGTGAAACAGTAACCATGATCGATGATAAACGCTATGAAGTTCATTTACCATGGAAAGAAGGACACCCACCGTTACCTTTAAATTACATTATTGCCAAAAACAGATTGCAACATGTGGATAGAAAATTACGCTTGTCAGGAGATTTCATGCGATATGCCGAAGTCTTCTGCCAATGGTTATCGGAAGGAATAATCGAACATGTGCCTGAGGATGAAGTGGATAGTCCAGGTCATTATCTGCCACATCGTCCAGTCTTTAAGGAGACCAGTGCTACCACCAAGATACGACCAGTGTTTGATGCTTCAGCCAGAGAGAAAAACAAACCGTCACTGAACGACTGTTTGGAGAAAGGCATCAACCTGATTGAATTGATCCCTTCAGTATTGCTGAGGTTTAGATCAGAAAGGATTGGGATAACATCCGATATTAGAAAAGCCTTTCTGCAAATAAGCCTTAATAAGAAGGATCGAGATTTTTTAAGATTCTTATTGAAGACCGAAAATGGTGAAGAAAAAATATACCGACATAGGCGAGTTGTATTTGGAGTAAACTCCAGTCCGTTTCTATTGGGAGCAACCATAGAACACCATTTAGGAAAATATGGTCAGGATGGTGAGAGGAACGATGTTTATTCACAAGCAACCTTGAAGAGATTGGCAAAAGGATTTTATGTGGACAACTGTGTCACCAGTGTACCAGATTTGGATACAAAAAATCTGTTTATTAAAGAAGCTACCTCCCTAATGTCTGAAGGTGGATTTGACTTGACAATGTGGGAGTGTAGTGGAGAAGGACAACCTGAAACAAATGATGTTGTACCGTTATTAGGATTGGCCTGGAACAAAGTCAGAGATGTGCTCGTTGTGAGTCCGACGGAACAGCCATTAAATGACACAATAACGAAAAGGTATATGCTTTCTTGTGCTCAACGCATTTTCGACCCTATCGGTGTTACATGCCCGACAACATTGTATCCAAAATTGATTTTACAAGATATGTGGAAAAGGGATATTGGATGGGACACCGAAGTAGACGAAGAAACCACTAAGGAGTTTCGTAAGTGGACTAATGAGTTGACATACATTTTTCGAATTGAAGTTCCGAGATGGATAAAAACTGGAACAGATGAGAGTCAACATATGTCATTACACACATTCTGCGATGCTAGTGGAGTCGCATATGCAACAGTATCATTCCTGAGAGTTGAAACAAATACAGGAGTTGAAGTACATCTTATTCAAGCTAAGTCAAGGGTGGCACCTATCAAGAAGATATCAATACCGAGACTAGAATTATTGGCTGCATCGATTGGTGCTCGGTTATGTACGCGAATATTAGAAGCCATGAACGCTACAATTGATTCGTATTTGTGGACGGATTCCACTACGGTTTTGAGTTGGATTCGACGCCGTGAAGAATGGTCAACGTTTGTTTGGAATCGAGTGAAGGAAATTAAGGAGCTGACTTCGGTTCAATCTTGGAGACATATACCAGGTGAACAAAACCCAGCTGACTTACCATCAAGAGGATGTTCTCCCAAGCATTTATATGAATCTAAATGGTGGGAGGGACCTAGATGGCTTTTCAAACATCCAACTGAATGGCCAAGTGCAAATAAAGATGAAGACCACAATGAATATGAGATAAATACTGAAAGAAAGAAGAAACTAGTAACAATGGTGAGTGTTTGCAAAACAGAATGTTTTTATCAGTATTTCTCAAAGTACAGAAGAACTGTTAGATTGGTTGCTTGGATACTTCGATTTGTCCAAAATAGTGGTAATCCCGAAGATAAAACAACAGGTGATTTGAACAGCGACGAAGAAGAACGAGCAGAGAAGAAGCTAATATATATCATTCAACAGGAATCTTTTTCAGAAAAGGATGGCAGATTGTCAGCAATGAAGGTCGTAAGAAACGAAGATGGAATCTTAATGCTGGAGTCAAGAGTGGCGGCCAGAGAGGATTTGGATACATTTCGCTATCCCTATCTGCTTCCTGGGAAACATGAATTAGTGGAGAGACTGATTTTTGACCATCATATAAAATCCGGACATGTTGGACTAAACATATTGATGAACCAATTAAGAGAACGGTTCTGGATACTTGGTGGTCGAAGGTCCATTCGTGCTGCCATCAGAAGTTGTGTGGTATGCAAGAGACAAAGCGCAAAGAGAGCTGAAGAACAATCGCCACCCCTTCCTTTGGACCGTGTCAGAGATGCTGCATGCTTCGAAATTACTGGAGTGGATTTAGCTGGACCACTATATTTGCGTGATGGTAGAAAAATTTGGATATGCCTCTTCACGTGTGCCGTTTACAGAGCTATACATTTAGAAATGGTGGACTCCTTATCAACAAGCACATTTCTCAGAGCTCTGCGACGATTCATCGCCAGACGTGGAAGACCTCGCATTATTTACTCCGATAACGGTACCAACTTTGTCGGAGCAGAGAACTTGCTGTCACAAGTAGACATCGCAAGTTTCGCCACCGCCCAGAGGATCCGTTGGCGTTTCAATCCTCCTTCGTCTCCATGGTGGGGAGGATGGTGGGAGCGTCTCATAGGGGTTGTGAAGCAGCTCTTACGTAAGGTTTTGGGAAAAGCGAGACTTGACTGTGACGAACTTTATACGGTCTTATGTGACTGCGAGTCGGTTGTGAATTCGCGCCCGTTAACTTTCGTTTCTGATCAAGATTGCGAACTTGCACCGTTAACTCCCGCGATGTTCTTGCGCGAATTGACTGAAAGTGGCGTGCCGGACTGCGATGTTGTAGACAATACCACGTGGAACGGACGGTTTCGGTACATTCAAAAAATACGCGAAGATTTGCGTAAACGATTTCGTGCTGAATACTTAGGACAGTTAAAGCAATGTAGTGCCGCGAAAAGAACGCGCAACATCGCGCTTAACGAAGTTGTGTTAGTTGGGAATGACAATTTTAAACGAATTGACTGGCCGTTAGGACGGGTGGTAGAGCTGCTGCCTGGTAAGGACGGAAAAGTGCGGTTAGTACGAGTGCAAACCCAACACGGACAACTTATGCGCCCTATTCAACGGCTGTACCCACTGGAGTCATTGGATCCTGCGTCGGAACCTGACTGTGTCCAACCTACGCCATCGACTGCATCTGCTGAAGAAGACGACCCAAATGAGGTGCAGAGTCAAGACGACCGGGCTGTGCGCGTGTCAAGATTTGGGCGGAAAATAAACCCCCCGATAAGATATCCTTTATAAAACAGCTAGGACATTATATTATGTGTGAGACAGTTTAGTTTTTCAAAGGTACTGTCTCAGGTGGGAGAATGTTGGGGACATTAGTTTCATTATTTGTTGTTTTGTATAAAAATATGTTATTAGAGGGCTTGTATTGGAAAAGTACGGTCGTTGCCAAGATATAGATATTATTCAGTTTTTTGAGATATAATTTTTTGACTCAATCACCGTTTCTGTAATACGTATCCCTGGTCAAGAATAAATATATTTGAGAACCTGCGGATGTGCATTATTGCTGGTAGTAATTCTGGGCATTCCAACGACATTAGCAGAGGTTAGCAAGAAAGTGAGAAAACATATTAGGAGAGATCTATACGACTATAACCTAAGCATCATAAACGACACCCTACAGAACAGCGGGTCAACGAATAAAATTAAAAAAATATTGAGTACAGGCAACACTCTAACAATAGCCATATCAAGCAATCAGAACCAAATATTTGACAGAACGGGTATCAACAACATAGCAACAGAATACTACAAGAACTTATATCTAAGCAAACAAACAGATGAGCTACAACAGAACACTTTAGTACACTCGCAGTGTGATATAAATGGTGTCCCGGAAATCTTAGAAAGCGAAATATTATCAGCAATAGACGACCTAAAAAATAATAAAAGCCCGGGAGATGACGACATCGAAAATGAACTGTTGAAAATCACTAAGTCCGAACTTCGAATACCGTTGAAGAGTTTATTTAACAAGATACTTGCAACCGGAGAGATACCTGACCAATGGAAACACTCTTCTATTATACTGTTGCACAAAAAAGGCTGCAGAAAGGACATATCAAACTACAGACCAATAAGCCTAATTCCAACATTATATAAGGTTTTTGTAAAAATTATTCTGCGACGCATAACCCCAACACTCGAAGACTACCAACCTTTCGAACAGGCCGGCTTCAGGAAAACTTTTACTACCACAGACCACTTGCAAGCCATAAATCAACTACTTGAAAAAGCCACAGAATATGACGTTCCACTGTACCTATGTTTTGTTGACTACAGAAAGGCTTTCGACACATTGGAACATTCGTACATATTTAGAGCAATGACTGACGCTGGTGTAGAGGAAAAATATGTAAGCCTTTTCGAGCGCCTCTATACAAATTCTTTCGCTAGCGTGCGAACTGACGTCCAAGGACCGCCATTTCTCCTGGGAAGAGGAGTGAAGCAGGGAGACCCAGCATCACCGGCGATCTTTGCTTGCGCTCTGGAGTACATCTTTAAGAGCCTTCGGTGGAACGACAAAGGAATCAGCATAAATGGTCAAATACTTAGCAACCTTCGATTCGCAGATGATTTGGTTGTTTGTGCTTCGTCGGCAGTAGAGCTGAGAGAAATGCTGACAGATTTGGCCACGATGAGCAGGAGAGCAGGCTTAGAAATGAACAAGTCAAAAACGAAAATTATGACAAACAGGGTCCACATAGATACCATAGTAGGAGACACAAACATCGACTATGTCCAAGATTATGTTTATTTGGGACAGACTGTGTCATTCTTAAATAGAACCAGTAAAGAAATCCAGCGCAGGGTGGCACTCGCTTGGTCCAAATATTGGTCATTAAAGAACATCTTTAAGAGCAGCATAAATATCGCTTTAAAGAAAAAGGTATTTGAAAGCTGTGTAATACCATGCCTGACTTACGGATGCCAGACCTGGGCACTAACTACCAAGAACGAGGCAAAAATTAGGAGCTGTCAGGCAACAATGGAACGAAGCATGATGAACATCAAACGACGAGAACGTATCAGAAACACTACAGTACGAAGCAAAACAAAACTGAAAGACGCCCTGCAAACAGCGAAAACGCTGAAATGGAACTGGGTTGGGCATGTGTCCAGGTTAAGGAAAGAAAGATGGACATGTATCTTAACAGACTGGACACCAAGGAACTATAAACGACGAAGAGGTAGGCAAAGATTGCGCTGGAGAGATGAAGTTTCAAAGTTTCTTGGCACTCCATCCACAAGCTTAGCACAAGACCGTGAAACTTGGGCCCAGAAGGGGGAGGCCTTTGTCAAAAAGTGGACCAATCAACCTCGTTGAACATCCTACTCAGAAAACAAGTTTTGATTTAAGTATTTTTAATAGAATGGATGAAGAATTTATTTAGCGTAGAATAAATTTTAGTTTGGCATGAAATATTTTTAAATTTATCATGTTATTATTATATTATGTGAAGGGTTGAATAAAGGGCTATTATTATTATTATTATTATTTGTGTCGTTTTTAAATAATCCGGGAATTGTCCACTTTCCAGCACGGCATTTGTTTGACTAATATTGGAACTAGAGGTTTCCTGTTTTCTTTTATAATTTTTGTAGTTATTGTGTCAAACCCCGGTGTTGTGTTATTGTTCAATGTGCCAATGATTTTGTTCACTTCCTCTTCATTGACACTGTCGAAACGATTGGTTTTTCTTTGCTTATTGGTTGTTGGAGTAATTATTATTGCGTCTGTTGGTAGAGTTTTCATTATGTGCTGTTTGGCTAGATTTTTTCCAATTTCTATGAAATAGGAATTTATTGTGTTCGCTATCTCTTTTGGATCTTTTGTTTCGGTGTTGTCTTCCTTGCATATGGTTTCAATTGCTTTGTCTTTTGCCGGTTTTCCCGGTATGTCGTTGATTTGATTCCAGATCTTTCGTTGGTCATGCTGGCATGTTTCAATCTTTTTTCGATAATGTGATTGCTTGGCTGTTTTTATTGTTATTGAGGTCTCTTTCTTCTTTTCTTGGTACTTGGTTTTTAGGTATTCGTTCGAGGGGTTTTTACAAAGTCTGATGTACAGTTTATTCCTTTGTTTTATCTGGCTCAGTACCTTTTCTGTTATCCATTCGTGATCTTCTCTCCTCTTTATTCTTGTTGTTGTCTGGCTCTCGTTTATTATGTATAGCAGGCTTTTTATAAGAGTTCGAAGTCGGATATGTCGTTTTCGTTTAGTAAATTTATTTCGTTTTCAATATTAGTGTAATTTGCTTTTGTGAGTTCATAATGTCTATACGCGTATTTTTGTCGTATCGGTTGGTTAATTGTTGTTAGTAAAGCATTATGATCGGAGATATCAGATAAAATAACGTTGATTGTTGCCTTTGGTTTGTTTGGTCTGTTTGTTATTATGTGATCCAGTATTATTGAGTTGGGTCCGTCTATATTTTTTCGTGTGTATTCCTTCTTTGTTGTTTTGTTGATTATTTTATAATTGTTTTCCGTCAGTAGGCTGATATATTCTCTTTTTGTATTGTCATTCTTGAGCAGATCAATGTTCATGTCCCCAAGGATTAGATGAGGCTTCTTTCGGTTGACGATGTTGTTTTGTAATACTTGTTTGAACGTTGGTAGTGTTACTGTCGGAGGTTTATAGAGAAGGGTGACTGCTGTATCGTTTGCTGTCAGGGATATTGTGACAAAGAGCTAAACCGAAACGGGCAGTTCAGGGAAATGCTAGGAAATGATTTTAACAGAAAATTTGGCGTTGATATTAGTTTCATAACAAAAACCGTGTCAATTAAAATAGGCGGCGATAAGAAATCATTGAAATTTGATACCTGTGACGAAGTTGGTAGCGAACTGCAGGCTCAACCGGACAGCGGCATTATCGTGTCCGAGAGAGAAACATCGCTTATTCCTAGGTCGACAACACGTATAGCTATTAAATTCCCAGAACGTGAATATACTGGGCGTATCGTTCAAAATAGCAGATTATTTCAGAATCCATCATTAAAAGTTAGAATAGGCATAAAAAATAAAAGGGCGTATGCGTTTATCACGAATTTTGGGCGATAAGGCGGCAATAATCTTAGTGAACACAAAATTAGGCATGGTAGTGAGTTTAAAGGAGGTAAAGTTAGGAAAAGATGATAGGTTTTCGGCCAACATTACGGTTGACCATGATAAGGAACTGACGGAACTGCGAAATCGGTGGCAGAGTTTCTAGTAGAGAATATTGTTTGTAAGCACGGCTGTCCTGTGGAAATTATAAGTGATCGAGGTAGGTGCTTTACATCTACCCTGGTCACAGAACTTGTTCAGGCAATCGGTATCAATACGAATTTTACCACCGCGTACCATCCGCAAACAAACGGCTTGACGGAACATTTTAACGGGACTATAGCCACTATGCTTTCCATGTACGTTTCGACCACCCAACGGGACTGGGACACGTATGTATCCCTCGTGACATTCGCGTATAACACCTCAAAGCAGGAGACCACGAAGGAGTCTCCCTTTTTGTTAGTTTACGGTAGAGAACCAAAATTACCATTTGACGTGAGTCTACAGTTGGATAATACCGAGAACCGAGAGGTAAAAGAATACTTAGGTAGGATAGAAAGAGTTAGGGATACCGCGTTGCAACGGGCCGAACGCGAGCAAACGAGACAGAAACGAAATTATGATAAAGGACGCCGAGAAATACGGTTTAATATTGGAGACCAAGTATTGGTCTACACGCCTATACGTAAAGTCGGGAAATCCGAAAAACTTTTACATCGTTGGCGTGGCCCGTTCGAAATTAGTAATAAGTTAAATAGTTTAAATTACGAAATTAAGATTCAGCGGAGAAATAAGGTTACGTACGATACCGTACATGTGCAGAGGTTAAAATTATACCATCAGCGTAATTTATAACCTAATACCTCGTTATTTTGTCGTCTAGCAAAATGACAGAAAGAGAGAGAGAGATAATTGTTTTGTAATTCCTACTAGTACTGCTTCTAGCGAAATTTGCGAAATCAGTGATTTTAAATGAGGACAGAGGGAATAAACCGTGGATTGCTTAGCGCAGAATAATGGCTATTGCTAAATTGATAAACAATATTGTGGTTAACCAGGGTAAAACGTTTTTGATGTTAGTTTAAAATAGACACTTGGTAAAGTCAGTACAAAGATGAAAGTTGTCATCCTATTCGCTATGTTGGCATGCAAACCAGCACTATTAGTAAACATCATATCGGGAGTATATTGGAAAGAATCGAGAAATGTTATTATCTACGAGTCATCTTTGCCACTCGTTTATGCCACGGAACTACCATTCTACCCCGCTAAAGAACTTGGTCGGTTTGACGAATTCACCTTTGAATGAAACACATCCACGAAGTCTCAGCAAGTTGATTGCGAATGGATGCGAGCGATAAAACAATTAGGAAGTCAATTCTCTCAGCATCTTCAGTTACTCGAAGATAGTCTTGGTAGAGATAGGGAACTTCCGGGAACCCCGAATCGAAGAATCCGCGCGTTGGACTTCTTGGGCGATGCGTTGAACTGGTGTTGCGGTGTAATGACAACACACGCCGCGGAGCCTCTCATTTCAAACGAGGAGACAATTGAAAAGGTAGTTAAGAATTTAGAGTTGAAATTTGATCAGGATCATTTAAATTTGATTCGATTAACGCAATCAATAATCACTGATGAGGATTTGAGTAAAGTATTGAAACAGAGTAATAATAAAGTCACAAACATTATAAAAGATTTGAATAATTTAAGAAATACCATTGAGTTTAGTGTTCATCAGGATAATACGCGAATCATGTTTCTTTTGCAGAATTTTATAAAAATAGGGATTAATAACTATAAATTTTCAAATATAGTAATTCGAAACCAGATTGTAAATCACTGTAGAGATCATAAGATCCCAACAGAAGTTATTCAATTAGATGTTTTAAGAAACGACTTATACAACTTAGAATCTATATTAGCGCAGCAAAATTACGAATTAATAATAAAGCCACATGAAGTTTCCAAGTACTTGACATTGGGTATAGCCAAGTGCATTCTTAGCCGGGATCAAATTGTCGTTACTCTGCAAATTCCAGTGCGTAGTATAGCACAGAGATGGTCGCTGTATGAACTAACATGTGTTCCTTTTGCATGGAGTGAGAAAACTTGTCGCATCTGTAAAGAAACTGTGTTCGTAGCGAAAACGCGGAGTCAAGTTAAAATTCTAACGGGTAGAGCGCTAAAGTCATGTAATCCTTCTATAAGCCATCTTTGTTTGCTTCCAAGAACTAACGACTTGGACATACACAACTCTGTCTGCTATTCGAAATTAGCAGAGGGAGTTCAAATTTCAGACATCATCAACAGCTGCATAATGACTTGTTATAACAACACGGAGACGCTAATAACCCAAATATCTCACGAAAAATGTATAATAACACATCCAGCCGAACAATATGAGATGATCTGTGGAAAAAATAAGTCCGAAATTTTACGTTTTAGCAATCACTTGAAAACGGGTGCGGTAGAATTAGATCTGCCTTGTTCTTGTAAATTGTTGCGAAACTCTATCGAAATAATTGGACGAAACTATCCTTGCGATTCTGATTCTTTAAATAATTACAGTATGAAACACGTTTTGCCAGCACAATGGTCTAATCTAGAAACTTTTCAATTACCGGCCATGGCAACCCATACACAACTTAATTTTAAAAACGTATCTGAATGCATAAATGAATCTTGGAACGTGTAATACCGCACTTCAATTTTAATCCCATTCCAGTCGTAACGGATCCGATAGAGTTTAATTTAAAAACATTGCTTCGACACACTCATTCTTTTGGTTCTCAGAAAATTATGAACATACTGTGTTGGTTATTGTTATGATCGTTAGAAACCCAGATTTGGTGGGCTTAACTTTTATTCATAGGGCCGAAGCCTGGCAAGAAACTGTAGCGGATATGAGTAACATTTGTGTCTTAATTGTAATTTCATTATTTGTCTGTTGGTTGACGATAGGGGCCATCAGAAATTTCATTAGTAGGAAATCGAGAAGTAGGAACGATAGAGTTCAGTTTGTTATACACGATAAGATGACTATGCAATCCACCTCTGTACCTCAAAGTGTAGATCTATCGGCATGTAGTATTCAGGTCCAAGATGAATTGGGAAACGATTCTCCTGCGAAGGAAAATCGGGTAGCAGGTCCTAGAGCAGGAACTGGTAGGAAATAATAAGAAATATGTACCTACAGTTGGTAGAGAAAATAGGAAATAATAAGAAATACCTACAGTTGGTAGAGAAAATAGGAAATAATAAGAAATACCTACAGTTGGTAGAGAAAATAGGAAGTAATAAGAAATACCTACAGTGGGTAGAGGAAATAGGAACTAATAAGAAATACCTACAGTGAGTAGAGGAAATAGGAAATAATAAGAAGTACCTACAGTTGGTAGGGGAATAGGATATAATCATAAGAAATACCTACAGTGGTAGAAAAAATAGGAAATAATAAGAAATACCTACAGTTGGTAGAGAAAATAGGAAGTAATAAGAAATACCTACAGTGGGTAGAGGAAATAGGAAGTAATAAGAAATACCTACAGTGAGTAGGGGAAATAGGAAATAATAAGAAGTACCTACAGTTGGTAGGGGAATAGGATATAATCATAAGAAATACCTACAGTGGTAGAGGAAATAGGAAATAAGTAATGGAATATTTATGGCATTTATGGTTAAGTTAGAAAGTTAAGAATTTTGTTAAGGTATCTCTAAGTACGGTCTAAACGTGGCATTAAGAGTAATTGTATTGTGCACCTACGTTATATATGTAATAGAATTAGTAAGAATTTATAATTATTTTACTGCTAATTTTTTTTCTGTTTTTTTTATGTTCATGGTGAGGACCAGCGGCGACTACCCACAGCAGTCTCCAGAGGCCACCCCAGTCAAAGATTTCAACATCGAGGTCGATGTTTGTCTAAGCGGGAGAAGTGTGACAAAGAGCTAAACCGAAACGGGCAGTTCAGGGAAAATCACGCGTTCTCGGAACCAACGACACACAGTCGTGTGGCGCACGGGATTAGTCGACGGAACTACTGGGGGGAATCGTCGCGGGGGTCACATAAATAGAGAATCTTATTATAAATGTACAAGTGTATTACCATCCACACGAATAGATTAAAGTATACCAAGAAAAGTAGTTGAAGTAGTATTTGATTTAACACCTGCCATCGAAGAGTTAACCCCCCTACACAAGTAGAGTGTAACAATATCTTTATAATTTCAACAAGGTCGATTGTTGTCCTTTGTAGCATTTTATATTCTATTGATTTCTTCATATATAATGCAATTCCTCCTCCTCTAGTATCTCTTGAATTATATTCTGCAGTGTAGTCCTTTAATGTGTATGGATCTTGATCGTGGCGAGTTAGCCATGTTTCTGTTAATGCAATAATATCGGGTCTGTGTCGCCTATTACTTCAATTTCTTCGATTCTATTCCGGAGGCTTCGTAGAAAAAAAGATGTTTGAAGTAACTTTGCGACAGCCGGTGTGAAGAAAGAAGTTGTGGCTATAATATTTTAATATATTCTAGCACTCACCCGCAATTTGACACGTTATTGTTGCGTTTTCACAGTGTGTTTAATTATCATTGGGTAGATAATTTGTTCCTCTACAGCTCAACACCAAAAAACACTCACTTGGGCCAATTTTTACCATACAAAAATCAGATAATTCGAACAGCTACGGAGCACACGTGTTGCTAGAGACTTATAGACTTATATTTCGTTTAAAGCTTCTGGTACCTACATATTCACAGAGAGGAGCTGATATATCTGTATTAATGGCTGATCACGCCATCAAATCTCTTGCAGGACGCAGGGATCTCCATTGTGTTAAGTTGGTGGAAGGTCTGCTTGCCAACACGATCGATTCACCGTATTTGTTGTCCAAAATTGATTTAAATGTACCACGATTACACTCACGATCTGCAACTACTTTTCGTCCCTTGCGAGCCTGTACTAATGTTATTGCTCGTTCACTATTTGCGCTTATGCTGAGGGTCGGAAGTGATTATGTTATGACATTGTTCAGTAATTTATGTATGTGTATGTATATGTATTGTATTTTCATTCATTGTGTTTATCTTATTGTGTATACTTATTGTATCTTATTGAATCTTCAATATTTTTGTCCTGTAACTGGAATTCTGTTGGACAATAAAGACACTATTATTATTATTAAATAGAATATGTTGTATTTTCTCAAATAATAATAGTCCAATTTTGACAAATTGTACAGTAGTACTCAAGTAGAACGATGACGTGCGTTATCAGTGCCAGAGTTCACTGCACAAAACTGGCTGAATTAAAAAAAATTATTGAGTTATTGAGTTCTAAATTTTTTCGAAGGAAGGAATATCAAAACATGGAAGCGTTCATTAACTATAAGTTAATAACGAATTATCATCCGTCACGTACCAATCTGAATCTTTTCGACTTGAGTATATCCGAAATGTAGTTTTCTAGTGATATATAGCGCATCACTGTCAGCTGTGCATCGGTTATCGTCATGTTATTTCGTTTGAATTTCAAAGCTTCGACATTTTCTCGGAATGGCACATTGAATTGGCATATAATTAAATATTGTACTTATATTTTTTTCGATGTACAGTTAGTATAGCTAACTTAAAGAACATTGTATTTTTCGTAAATTTTCGAATCTACTTCTGAACACATCACAGTTAGTACGTAGCACACCCAATAGCCATTATTCTCAGCTTATACATCTGTATACGCTTTACATATAGTTATTTCTGGGTATATCACACTGTATATTCAACGACTTTCAAAATTACTGGAACCATCGCGGAAATAAGATATAATCTTTTAATATTTTAACTAGTGAAGTATACATTCCGTCAAACCAGTTAGATTAGATAAAGTGTATTACATTTATTGATGTAAACTCTCATACCGCATACCAATCGACCGTTGAGTACCTATATACCTTGTCCATATTAATCTTTCCATTATTATGTTATCTTAAAGGATGTACTTCCTCCGAAAAAAGTACACAAATATTTAATGCTCCATAATAAAAGAAAATTAGTTTTCTTTACAAGTTTTTTTTGAGGAAAATACAGCAATAATAGTTACTTATTATACAAGGGAAAAATGTAATAGATTTTAGCTCGAGGGTGTGTTGTCTCCCGACGCGAAGCGCATGGAGACAAAAACCGAGAGCTAAAATCTAACATTTTCCCGTGTATAATACACTATTTTTTTCTGTGACCGGGAAAAACGACGATTTAATAAACTATGTACTCACTTTTTTCCCGGGGAGAATAGTAATTTCATAAAAAGTGACATTTTCTTACCTGTCAACAGAGATAAAATTAGTCCAGTCATTATATATGTTCCAGTAAAAGCGTAAACTGGAGTAAATGTATATAAAAATTGGAGCTAACGCTATGTACATTCATGCATAATAAACAATCTATTTTGGAAATGAATATTTGGCCATACTATTGTTATTACAACTGATTGTGAGAACAGTATGTAAATGAACTGGTAAAAGCCGGATGACAAAATAGTTTAAATTCAGAAAGGTTTGACATGGCTATTTCGTTTCATTTGGTAGTTTTGATACTTTTGAATTTGTTGCACACTGGATTAATTAGCAATGTATTAATTACGCAATGAAACCATAAAAAATGTTATAAAAGATAATATGTTGATAGGTATTTTTTAATAAAACTAAAAATTAATATGTCGTGAACACAATAGTGTTCGCGATATATTACTAATATGCTTAGTGGTTAAAATTATTACCGCTCTTATCAGATGTTTAAACAAATTATCAAATTACCAGTTGTCCTGTATCATAAACAATTGATCCTGTACGAACAACAAATTATAATAAACAAATTTAGTCTATTTGTGACTGATATAAATCTAGTTCTCTGTATAATAATGGGTAATCGTTTGTTCAACATTATAACAGCTTGTGGCAATTCGTTCATGGGCTCCAGAAAAAATATCAATACCTGGTACACGTCCGTAATTTCTTGTCCATGAGTTTATTTATTACAATACATTAACAACACAACATGTGAGTACTTTGAATTACATAAACATTTCATTATGCATTATTGTTCTGCTTTAGTATTTTTCAAAACATTATGTTCATTGGTTGTTCTGGGGACAACTCTTGAGCTGTAGTGTTTGTATTGAAATTAATTACTCAGGACATACCTGCACAGCATGCGAACTCGACTATACTATATAAGAATGCTGTTCAACATATTTAATTCAATGGTGTCCTTCGTATTGCGCCTGCTTTCGATCATAATTGTTTTGTTCTGGTAAGAACTAAATTAGGTTATGTTAACCTCAGTGGGAGCCAAAAGAGTTCGAGGTAATTTTGTTGTGCACTTCTACTAGTGAAAGTATACATTTAGATTACCGTGTTTTATTTGTGCATACTTCTACGAAAGTTGGTTAGAAAATGTATGCATCTACTAGTAAAAGTGTACATTTTATTGGTTGTGAATACTTCTACTATACAAATCAGTAAATGTATGCACTGACTAAAAAGTGTATTCATTTACGAAGTTTATGCTTTTACTGTAACATATACATTTGGAAATGCAAATGAACCGAGAAGGCTAAATTTTTGATATGATGTAGGGAGGGCCTGGAAAAACTAGAAAAAACTTTTAATTGTCGACCAATATTTCCTATGTGCATTTTCCGCCATCTTGAAAAAAGGCTTAAATTTAATTCTTTACAATAATTCGGTTCTCCGTTAATAATAATTTTGAATCAATACCTTTTTGTTGCTTTTTTACGCTCTACAATTCAGGTCTGTTAAAGTTTTTACCTATCGTTTATCGTTATTGAGATATCGATCGAAAAAGTCAAAATTTATGGTAGTAAATTTTTTTTTCCCGAACGGGGACGTTCGTGGAATTATTGGGATACAAAATAGATAAATGAACCAGACAAATTATGAAACAAACACATGAAATTTTGTAGAAACATAGCTTCTTATATCTTTGCTATTGTTTATTAAATATACTATGGTACATGTTTCGACAGTTCATACTGTCATTCTCAGCACATAATCTACAAAAAAGGGTATAATCAAAAATTACAAGAAAAAGCAACTGGTCGAAGCAAACCTACAGTCAAATCCAAAATTTCCGCACAAACAAAAACGGTACAAGCATCTGGAAAGTCACTGTAAAGATATGCAGCAGTTGGAGGTAAAACCAAAAATCTGATGTGGCCAGGCACATGACTTTATCATACAAAATATAAAATTAGCTGCATGAGAATCTATTTGATTGAGATAAATCGTGTCTGCATTAAAGTTAAACTAGTTAGCCAGGATTTGACAGATATTTGAATAGTCAATGTATCAATAGCAGGTATTGTCAAAGCATCAGCATTTGACACTACCTGCCATCAGAATAATAGTTATTTATCTCACAAGTGCTGAAAGTACGGAATAGCGCGACGAGCGGTGATGCGGCCCGTGACCGCGCATCACCGATGGCGGAGCGTCGCCGTCGCATGTGAGCGAGTCGCGCTATGTAGTTTTCGGCAGGAGTGACGTTTTTGTGTTGCTTTCTCAGAAATACGTATTTTAAAAAATAAAAAAGTTTATATTTCTGGATAGGAAATATTAGGTTAATACCGCTTCTACGAAACGTCAAGTTTAAAAAGCTAATTCAAATTCTGACAGATTTATATTCGTTCATAACACTGTAGATGCATTTTGGACACGCTGTACACGCTGCCTATCCGACGCCGTCAGGCAAGGACCGTACACGGTATCCCAATATGAGATCTTTTTACTATTAAAAGTAGATATGGTGAGATATTGTCAAAACATCAGCATTTGACACTACCGGTACTGTCATTAGACTGAAAATATTTGGAAAATCCTGGCTCACTATATAGTATTATATCAATGCAAATGCGACCGATCTCGATCAAATAGAATTTGCTCTTGCAGCTAAACTATTAATTTTACCAAAAAATATCGCAGACATAAACTATTTAGAATTTCCTGTACTTTAATTTATTATTTAACTATTTTGACGAAATTACAGAAAGCAGCTCATTTGCAAAATCTTTGAAAAATGCTTAGAGGAAACAGCCAATTCCTTTGGACCCTTTTGAACCAAAAGCTTTTCAGCTCTAAGTTTAATCATGAAACTTCTAATTATGAACTTTCGTCCCGATACCTTTAGTAGTTTCTCCAGAATCGTCTCCACAAAAAACGGGTACACACAAACATACACACACACACATACAAACACACACACAGACATTTTTTTGTACCTTGGTCAAAAATGTTCAGGGGACCCATAAAGACCTATTTCCGCTAAAATCTCAATTTTTTTTTCGGCGCGATTACGATACTTCATCATACTGCGTATGATAAAGTAAAAATCTGATGTGACCAGGCACATGACTTTATCAAACAATATATAAAATTAATAGTTTAGCTGCATGAGAATCTATTTTATTGAGATAAATCGTAGGTATTGTCAAAGCATCAGCATTTGACACTACCTACACTACATAATTAGAATAATAGTTATTTATGTCACAAGTGCCGAAAGTATGGAATAGCGCGACGAGCGGTGATGCGGCGCGTCACCGAACGCGGAGCGTCGCAGTCGCATGTGAGTGAGTCGCGCTATCTAGTTTTCGGCAGGAGTGACACCAACGTTAATTGTGTTGCTTTTTGAAAAATATGTAATTAAAAAAATAATTAAAAAATGGTTATAGGTGTAGGAAATGTTAGGTTGGTACCACTTTGACGAAACGTCAAGTTTAAAAAGCTAATTCAAATTCTGACAGATTTATATTTGTTCATGACACTGTAGATGTCACATCCGAACCAATAACCTAAAATAAAACTACACACATCGCTATACTTTATTTACAATTTTCTCAATTTATCGTTTTTAGAATTAGATATAAAGACGGGTTGATATTTCTTATTAACAAACAATCAAATTGGTGATCTTAATTTATTTGAAATTTGTATTTTGTACTTTGCTGCACTAGAGCGGCAACGTTCCATAGCGGTTCTCCAACCTCTGATGAAATCAGTTGTTTTCGACTGTGACAGCACAAAAAACATTTGTCAAAATCCTGGCTACTATTTAGTTTCATATCAATGCAGATGCGACCGATCAAAAAGAATTTGCTCTTGCAGCTAAACTATTAATTTTACCAAAAAATGTCATAGGCATAAATTATTCAAAATTTCGTCTACTTTAATTAATTATTTTGACGAAATGACAGAAATGACGAAAATCGTTGAAAAATGCTAAGAGTAAATAGCCAGTTCCTTTGGACCATTTTGAACTAAAAGCTTTTCAGCTCTAAGCTTGGTCATAAAACTACTAAATACGCACTTTCATCCCGATACCTTTAGCAGTTTCTCCGGAATCGTCGTCACAAAAAACACACACACACACACACACACACACACACACACACACACACACACACACACACACACACACACACACACACACACACACACACACACACACACACACACACACACACACACACACACACACACACACACACACACACACACACACACACACACACACACACACACACACACACACACACACACACACACACACACACACACACACACACACACACACACACACACACACACACACACACACACACACACACACACACACACACACACACACACACACACACACACACACACACACACACACACACACACACACACACACACACACACACACACACACACACACACACACACACACACACACACACACACACACACACACACATTTTTTTGTACCTTGGTCAAAAATGTTCAGGGGACCCATAAAGACCTATTTCCGCTAAAATCTCAATTTTTTTTTTTGGCATGATTACAATACTTTACATACTGCGTACATGATAAAGTAAAAATGTCATAAACATAAATTATTCAAAATTTCCTCTAGTTTAATTTATTATTCAACTATTTTGACGAAATTACAGAAATGGCGGCTCATTTGCAAAATCCTTGAAAAAGGCTTAGAATAAACTACCAGTTCCTTTGGACCGTTGTGAACCAAAAGCTTTTCAGGTCTAAGTTAGGTCATGAAACTTCTAAATATGAACTTTCGTTCCGATACCTTCAGTAGTTTCTCCGGAATCATCTCCACAAAAATCGTTTACACACACACATACACACACACACACACACACACAGACACACACACAGACATTTTTTTGGACCTTGGTCAAAAATGTTCAGGGGACCCAAAAACACCTATTTCCGCTAAAACGTCAATTTTTTTTTCGGCACGATTACAATACTTTACATACTGCGTATGATAAAGTAAAAAGGAGATAAACGGAGACGTGCCTAGAATAGCGAAAACAAAATTTTTTTCTTCAGGTAAATGAATAAGAATAAAATCGTTATTGAACTTACACTACTTACAGGGATAGGTTAAAATGTCGTTCCAGACAATGTTCATCAATAAGTATACATTGTTCGTATAGGCGCAGTCGAGCGATACGAATAGCCGCAAAATCCTTAAACAGGTGATACTGAAAATGTATAACGGGGGGGGGGAGACGAGGGTAATTTAGTGTTACAATTCATTCAGCGTGATCCTTGAATAGTTGAATATACAGGTGTTATTGATGAGGTTGCTGTTTTCGTTAATTAAACGGTCAGGTTGTGTCAACAGATGACGTTGTATCTCCAAATCCTCCAATATATTCGTCTTCCAGCCTTTGTAAATTTCATGCAATAACACAATACTGTTTCTGTCTATGTGGTGGTTATTTTCATGAATATGCTTATAAACACTAGAATTCATATCAGAGGTGTGTTCTTTGTATTGTTTTTTCCAGATTACGTCTCGATTGTCCAATATACATGCACAGTCATTACAAGTGATTTTATAAATTACCGAATTATTAAATTTGCTGAATATAGGTTTAGTATTGTTAAGTTGGTTGCCTAGCTTTGTCTTAGATTTAAACACTGTAGTGATGTCGTATTTATCAAAAATAAATTTTATTTTATAGGATATGTTCCCTTGGCATGTCAGTATAACATATCCATTGTTTTTTCTATGATGGCAATAAGTTCTTTTATTAATTATACTGGATTGCACCTTGTTCTATGTAGTCTGCAATTCATGAATATCAAACCATTTTTAAAGCATATTTGGAGAATATTGTTTTTTCGGTTTCAAAATTATTCCTATTAAGGTTCAGTGGAACAGAAATCGAAAGGCGGCCATTTTCTTGCTGTGGGAGTCAAAAGACGTTTTGGGGATTATCAAATCTGTTTGAGTAGGTTTCCTGTATATGTTAAAATTAAGCTATTTACTTTCAAGGTCGTTACCAATAGTGAGGGCGAAGAACTACAGACGATTGTCCTTTTCCTTAACGACCGTAAATTTTAAATTTCCAACATTGTTCAAAATATTGTGGAGAGCATAAACTAAAACAAACGTTTTTCTACTTCGTCGACATAAAACTCTGTCAGCAAACCTGACGGGCTAGAACCCATGGGAAGGCCATCAGACATGGTGTAATATTCATTATTAAAGGGGAAGAAATTCTGTTGTGTGACTACCTTTAGGAGGGCAATTATATAATCAATATCAAAAGAGTCATGTTCATGATCAAAACATAAATTACCAAGTAAGAAGTTGTTCATAATTTTGATAGTTTCTTTTATAGGAATGTAAAGATTTCTAATGTCGAAGGATATCAGTTTACATTCCTTAGTAATTGTTAGAATCTTGATGTTGATAAGTGTTGCAGAGTTGGATATGGAGTACTGGGGGTTTGAATTTAAATGTATGCTGAATTATTTGTTGTAAAACTTTGCAGTCTACCAGTAGGTGTGTTTATGTTAGTGACGATAGGTCTGATACTTTTGTCAGGCTTGTGGAGCTTTATGAGGTCTGGGATTCATTTGTAAAATTTGGTAGGGGTTGTATTTACATTTGTCGAGAGTTATGTAAGAGTCGTTAATACTTTGTCTAACAATCTTATTAACATTATTCATGGAGCTCTTATTTTTAAATTATGGCGGGATTCCAGTTTTCTACTGAAAAAAACGGTTTTTTCCTATACGTTATTTTATTACTTGATGTCTTAAGAATGTGTGTACGAAGTTTCAAGGCAAAATTTGCAAAATTAGCCAAGTTATAAGCAATTAGCCGACGGCGTGCAGGTGCTTAAAAAACGAAGCGCGCGGATCGGTCGGATCACGCGGTCAACAATTTTTCCGCTCGTGTTAAACATTTTTCAAGCCTAGAAATCTTGCAGTGTGTGGTTTATTATTCTGTGAAATTCTCTCGTGAACAGTAATGGATAAGAAACACTCAAGAAAAACTCCTTCGCGTGCTGATAGACTACAAAAATGAACATTTTATGGGAATTCACACTCGTGAAAGAAAAACATTTGCTAGTACGTTTTCCGATAAATTGTCGATAGCGGAAATCGAGGAAATTATAGAGCATAGGTTCTGGAGACGGGATATGGAAAAAGAGAGGTTACACTACCGATGTATGGGATAACAGTACTAATGGAGAAATATACTACCAAAGTGGTGAGGTTGCAGTGAAATTTTTGTATTGTCATGCCTGTCAGTTTTGGGAATCAAAATCAGGCAACATGACAATTGTATCGATGTACATACAGATAACTGTACTGCGAATCATAATGGGTCTGCGGGGAAAATAGTGGATTCTACCAAAGACATACTCCGACGATCTTGGGAATTGCATGAAGTCGTATGCTAAATGGTAATGGGGACATAAAAACCTTCAAAGCCTTATTTGTTGACAATCCGTAGGGCGATGACTTGACGGTGATAAAGAAATGCGTTGAGAAAAGCTTATAGACTAACGACTGAGCAATGTGAAAAAAATAAAAACTTGAGGCAGAGGATAATTTGCAGCTCAGTACTATATATGTTACGGCTAAAATGGATACTTGGCTAGTTTCAAAACTAACCAGCTATTTTGCAAACGAACTAAAAGCGCCGTTATTTTGAAGGATTTAGCCCTTTGTTGCAAAATAGCAGCTAGTTGGTTAGTATGCAAACTATATATTCGTTTTGGTTAATGTCGCTATATTATACTATTGTTTTAATATTAACCAAGTACTTTAGATAGTTTGTATAATAAGCCTTTATGATGTTAGCTAATATGATAACATTAATCGTTTTAGTCACCCAAAATAGCAAGATTCCTGGCTAGTTTATAAACAGAATGGACTGCCTGTAACGGGGGCGTTCAGGCGGTTCCAGCCAAAGCTGCTTGCGCTGCCGGCGCCGAGGCTAAGCGCCCGCTGCGGCTGAACGGTCAGATACAAATACATGTATTTACGCTTTGTGCTGAGTGAAAGCGCTGGAAACTCAGCTTTAAGCGTAAAGGTACGGACACACATGCTTATTAGAAGTAGGGAAGCATGCTTATTTCCAGGAAATAAGCATGCTTATTACTAGCAATGTCTAGACACACATGCTTATTGCTGGAAATAAGCGTGCTTTCGTGCTTCTAATAAGCATGTGTGTCCGTACCTTAAATACATGTATTTGTATCTGACCGTTCAGCCGCCGCGGGCGGTTTGTCTCGGCGCCGGCAGCGCAAGCAGCTTTGGCTGGAACCGGTTGAACGCCCCCATTAGTTTACTTCCACTGTAACTTGTAAGTGTGAGGATGGTGTGAGGTTATGTGTAAAGTAGCAAGTTGTTTGTGTTTGTGCACGTATTTATATGGTTTTAAGAACTTAGAACGTGACAATGAGCCGCAAGGGAGAGTTTAATAAGCTGGTGATCAGCAAATTAAACGAGACGGCGTGTAACACTAAAGTTTTAAAGAAAAGTGAGTATGATGCACTGTTGAGCCGCCTTCGAAGAATTAAAGAGTTTGGACCCAGCAGCGTAGACAAAGCAGATTATAGGTTTGTAAAAAAATATGACATTCAGAAAGTTGGTCTGGATTTTATTATTTTCAAACAGAATTCTGATAAAGCCCTTGTTTACATGGAACAAGTTTTCGACATCATTAGGTATGTTCGATTGCTGGCCGCGCTCAGTTGATTACGATCAGATTGAACAGATTACTGTTCAATCTGATCGCAAATTTGAAATACTTGGTTCCTATTGGTGGAATCAGTTCAGCTCAGACGTCAAACGAGCAATCGAACTGCACTTTAGCCAACTGATCGCTAATCAGATTGAACAGAACTAAGCGCGGCCAGCAATCGAACACTACTATTGACGATGCACATAAAGCGACACAACACGGGGGTAGACAAGTTACTTTAAAACAGTTAAAAGAAAAATATTGGAATATAACACAAGAATTAGTTGCCTTATTTATTGAAGGCTGTGACAATTGCCAAATAAAGCGAAAAAAAAATATCGAAAGGATTAGTTGTCAAACCCTTGGTATCTAATCATATGAGTTCCCGCTGTCAAATAGACCTAATCGATTTACAAACTCGACCAGATGGAGAGTATAAATTTATACTGGTATACCAAGATCACCTTACTAATTATCTTCGACTAAAGGCACTTAAGAGAAAAACAGCTAAAGAAGTTGCCTACAATTTGCTTGATATTTTTGCTGATCTGTGGGCTTCTTGCGTGCTACATAGTGATAATGAAAGGGAATTCGCAAATCACGTAGGTAGGTATCACATAAGCAATCAATTTTCCTAATAAATTGTTTATTATAGGTTGTGAACGAACTTATAGACTTGTCGCCCGACTGCCATTTGGTTCACGGGAAGCCAAGGCATTCCCAATCTCAGCGATCAGTAGAACGTGCAAACCAGGACATCGAATAAAACTTGCCTGCTGGATGAAAGACAATAGTACTACAGCTTGGAGTGAGGGATTGCGTTTTGTACAATTTGCAAAGAACAGGTCAGTAATAGAAGTTATTTTTTAGAAGTAATGCTCTACGTTTACTTGTTACACCAGTAAAAAGTAACGTCATTTTTCCTGTTACTTGTTTTAAGAAGCAACGCGTTATCCCATAGTTGTACTTGACCGTCTAATTTATAGGTGTTTCCATTCTGGTATCGGGAGAAGCCCATATGAAGCAATGTTTGGAGTACCAGCTCGTGACGGACTTCTACCGCTTTCTAAGGAAACATTAAAAGACATTAGGAGCGAGGAAGACATGGAAAACATACTAAATATACATGAAAAAGGACAAAAACAGAATAAAGCCATATCAAAGACTGAAATAGACCCAAATGCTAATAATGCCGAGGTTGAATATAAAACCTATACACCTGCAGAGGATGAACTACAGACTGAATATGTGGACATTTATAATGAAGCAGATTTGAATGAAACAATTATTTTTCCACAAGGTATTACAAAGTGAGTAAGTTTATTCGGAAATAGTAAACATGTTTTGTTTCTAGATTCCCAGTCTTTTACCATAATTGTTGGCAAGGATGGAAGCAACACCGTAGAGTTCATGTTAGACAATGAAAATAACAATACTGAACAGGATTTAAGCCACATGGAAACAATGAGTCCACGGCATTTCGTAACGCAAGAAAATAAAGAAATTAACGAAGAAAATCCACTAGACGCTGCAGCACACTCAGGTTGTTCATTATGCTCGAACGCAACATTTCCATGCGAACATTGCAAGAATGCTAAAAATATTGCAAAGGCAAGATCAGATCAGAAGGCAAAGTTGCACAGAAAAAGCAAGCTGAGAAAATGCTGCAAACGACGTAAAAGAAATTTAAACCTGCAAAAGGTGGGATGAGTGTTCGCATATTCGTTCCAGATGGTGATCGCTCAAGGCCTGACCACAGAAACATATTAGGTGTAATAATGGCTATTGAAGAGCATGATTTTTATAGACTCGGGACTATACACGGCATTTTAAAGCAACTTTTCTCGCGCAATCAATTTGATATTTGTAGACAGTCATTTTTGTCAATTGAAGATGTGAAGGACACAGAAATTACCCTTCGGGCTGCAATTGGGTGTACTTCAGTTTCGGGATACACTCAAGGTTAAGTTAGATGCCACTGTACCAAAAGGTGCATCAACAAAAAATGTAAATGTGTAAGCTCTGGACTAACATGTAATAGTAAATGCCACCAAAGCAAAAACTGCGCTATAAATAAACCTGGTTTGTTTTCTTATTTTTAAATAAAGTTTATAAATAAAATTGAAATGTATCATATTGCTATGAACCTAACCTATCTACCCACCGATTCTACATTAATAAAAAATCTGATGTGGCCAGGCACATGACTATCATACAATATATAAAATTAATAGTTTAGCTGCATGAGAATCTATTTTATTGAGATAAATCGTAGGTATTGTCAAAGCATCAGAATTTGACACTACCTACACTACGTCATTAGAATAATAGTTATTTATGTCACAAGTACCGAAAGTACGGAATAGCGCGACGAGCGGTGATGCGGCGCGTCACCGAAGGCGGAGCGTCGCCGTCGCACGTGAGCGAGTCGCGCTATCTAGTTTTTGGCAGGAGTGACATCAACGTTTAAAAATCTGATGTGGCCAGGCACATGACTTTATCATACAATATATAAAATTTATAGTTGAGCTGCATGAGAATCTATTCTATTGAGATAAATCGTAGGTATTGTCAAAGCATCAGCATTTGACACTACCTACACTACGTCATTATAATAATAGTTATTTATGTCACAAATGCCGAAAGAACGGAATAGCGCGACGAGCGGTGATGCGGCGCGTCACCGAAGGCGGAGTGTCGCCGTCGCATGTGAGCGAGTCGCGCTATCTAGTTTTTGGCAGGAGCGACATCAACGTTTATTGTGTTGCTTTTTAAGAAATACGTATTTAAAAGAAAAATAAATGATTTTTGTATAGTAAATGCTAGGTTGGTACCACTTTGACGAAACGTCAAGTTTAAAGGTGCGTTCCGATTGGTAGGTAATGGTAGCTAATGGCGGTGGTAGAATACGAAATTATAGTATTTCTTACATATCGTGATAATGACACATATTACTTTGCATGTACATAAACATGAGTTACTAGCAATTTTCTATTGGAAATACTATAATGGCGTCTGCTACCACTGCCATTATCACTAATGAAAACGCACCCTAAAAAGGTAATTCAAATTCTGACAGATTTATATTTGTTCACGACACATTATTTATAATTTTGACATTTATTTATAATTTTCTCAATTTATCGTTTTTAGAATTATATATAAAGACGGGTTGATATTTCTTATCAATAAACAATCAAATTGGTGATCTTATTTTATTTGAAATTTGTATTTTATAATTTGCCGCACTAGAACGGCAACGTTCTTCCATACTGGTTCTCCAACCTCTGATGAGATGAGATCAGCTGTTTTCGAATGTGACAACACAAAAAAATATTTGTCAAAATCCTGGCTACTATGTACTTTCATATTAATGCAGATGCGACCGATCTCGATCAAATAGAATTTGCTCTTGCAGCTAAACTATGAGTTTTACCAAAAAATGTCATAAACATAAATTATTCAAAATTTCCTCTACTTTAGTTTATTATTTAACTATTTTGACGAAATTACAGAAATGGCGGCTCATTTGCAAAATCCTTGAAAAAGACTTAGAATAAACTACCAGTTCCTTTGGACCCTTGTGAACCAAAAGCTTTTCAGCTCTAAGTTAGGTCATGAAACTTCTAAATATCAACTTTCGTTCCGATACCTTCAGTAGTTTCTCCGGAATCGTCTCCACAAAAATCGTTTACACACGCACACACACACACACACAGACATTTTTTTGTACCTTGGTCAAAAGTGTTCAGGGGACCCAAAAAGACCTATTTCCGTTAAAATCTCAATTTTTTTTTCGGCATGATTACAATACTTTATTATACTGCGTATGATAAAGTAAAAAATGGTTATATTTCTGTATCGGAAATGTTAGGTTGGTACCACTTTGACGAAACGTCAAGATTTCAAATTCTGACAGATTTATATTTGTTCGTGACACTGTAGATGTGACATCCATACCAACATACTAAAATAAAACTACACTCATCGCTAAACTTTATTTACAATTTTCTCAATTTATTGTTATAAAGACGGGTTGATATTTCTTATCAACAAACAATTAAATTGGTGATCTTATTTTATTGAAATTTGTATTTTGTAATTTGCCGCACTAGAGCGGCAATGTTCCATGGCGGTTCTCCAACCTCTGATGAAATCAGCTGTTTTCGAGTGTGACAGCCCAAAAAAATATTTGTCAAAATCCTGGCTACTATGTAGTTTCATATCAATGCAGATGCGACCGATCTCGATCAAATAGAATTTGCTCTTGCAGCTACCAAAAAATGTCATAGGCATAAATTATTCAAAATTTCCTCCTCTTTAATTTATTATTTAACTATTTTGACGAAATTACAGAAATGGCGGCTCATTTGCAAAATCCTTGAAAAAGGCTTACAATAAACTACCAGTTCCTTTGCACCCTTTTGAACCAAAAGCTTTTCAGCTCTAAGTTAGGTCATGAAACTTCTAAATATGAACTTTTGTCTCGATACCTTTAGTAGTTTCTCCGGAATCGTCGCCACAAAAATCGTTTACACACATACACACAGACACGCACACAGACATTTTTTTGAACGTTGGTCAAAAATGTTCAGGGGACCCAAAAAGACCTATTTCCGCTAAAACATCAATTTTTTTTTCGGCACGATTGCAATACTTTAGCATACTGCGTATGATAAAGTAAAAAATGGGATAAATTTTGTAAACTACATGGTAAGTATTCAAACTAGCGGCTATTTTAGTAAACTTATATAAAATCCCCATTTTAACAAGATTTTGTAGACTGTTTGCATAGTTTGTAAACTGGCGGCTTGTTACCCGCTATTTTGCGAGAATGAGCTAATTCCTTCAAAATAACAGCGCATTTAGTTAGTTTGCAAAATAGCTAGTTAGTTTTGAAACTAGCAAAGTATCCATTTTAGTCGGAACATATATACCTACAGAGTTTACGTGGTATGGCTGTCTGTCTGTTCAGGTTCTCTAGCAAAGAGGGTTGACCGCAGCCCCGGGACTACTAACCTGTACGACTTTAAATGGTGTGCGGATATATACTTTCGCGGGGGCTGTGGGTCGAGCGAGTTGCTAGAACGGTGTTTGGGTGGAGACACTCTAAACAACAACTAAAACTTCAATTCTACTGTCTGGCGCCTCGCACCGAAACATCTTCATCGTGGCTCAAAACCTATCAAAATTGTGGCTTATGCAGCAGCAGGAATTTATAATAATGGATTTTCTGCCGTCCTTAAAACTAATAGAACAATAGGAATCGTTATTGGCACGAAAACTAAGATATTTGCCAATGTGCGCGCGAACAGCGTCTGGTGAGGTCTCCGAGACGTGCACTCTAGGCTGCAAAATAAGCTTAAACAAGCCGTAGAAATGAGCAAATATCTCAAAATATATTCTACGAAGTGGAGGAAGGAATAAAGAATGGCCCTGGTATAACATATTTGCAGAAAAATGCTGTAACTACTCGATGTCACGTTATGAACTGTACCTGAGAGATTAAACGCGTTTTTGTCGACAGTTTTTTCGCGAACGGTTGGCATGGTATTTCAAAAATTATTTAACTGATTGAATTCAAATTTTAACCCGAAATATAATAACCTATGTACTTTTCTTTTTATAGAGTAAACATTGCAAATTTTGTTAAAAACTCGATATTTTGAGTTTGACAAGTCACCATTTCCTCAAATATAAATATTTTTATTTTCTGGTTGTTCAAACGATAACTACTTATGTATCAAGTAGGGCGCCATTCGATATTTTTATTTCAGATCACCTGGAGTGGCCAAATCATGCCAACCAGTGACCGCGGATCTTCGCGCATTGGCGTGGTCGCGGGTGGCAAATAAGCGTGATTCATCATATTTCTTTATTATTATTTTACTTTATCATACGCAGTATATGATGAAGTATTGTAATCGTGCCGAGAAAAAAAATTGAGATTTTAGCGGAAATAGGTTTTTTTGGGTCTCTGGCCATTTTTGACCAAGGTACAAAAAATGTCTGTGTGAGTGTATGTGTGTACTCGATTTTTGTGGAGACGATTCCGGAGAAACCACTGAAGGTATCGGGGCGAAAACTTCATATTTAGAAGTTTCATGACTAAACTTAGAGCTGGAAAGCTTTTGGTTCAATAGGGTCCAAAGGAACTGAACGTTTCCTCTAAGCATTTTTAAAGGATTTTGCAAATGAGCTGCCATTTCTGTAATTTCCTCAAAATAGTTCAATAATAAATTAAAGTAGAAGAATGACAATATTTTGGAGACTGTGGCGAACTTAATAATAAAATTATAAACCCCTAACCACAACAAGTATTTTAGAACCTAAATACGTATTTCAGCAACTATGTTGCCATCTTCAGTAGAACCTAAAAAGAGGAAAAGAGAGATTAGCACTTCATAGTATCTTCACTGGATATTGTCCAAGCAAATCACTAGTGGAAGTGATGTCCATGTTAAAAATTACCCTATATATACCCATTTGTTGTTCACACCTCAGTGAATTTTGATCATTGAAGCGTAAAAAACAAGTTTTAATTAAAGCAGGTCAAACAATGGCGAACTAGGTATAGGACCCCTGCCTGAATTTATTAATTTATCTCTATTCAAGTGAATAAAGATACTTTCCAAGCTGTTTAGTTCCCTATTATTTGACACAGCTTTTACAAGGTTTAAGTCATCTACAACTACTTTATGACCTGTGTCTAAAATATGTTGAGCCACACTAGATTTTTCAAACCGATTATATTTAAAATGAGCTACATATTCTGTGAACCTAGTTAAAATTGTTCTTCTAGTCTGGCCTACGTATTCTTTTTCACAGTCATGACATTTGATACAATATATACCAGATTTATCAAGTACATCTACCTTATCCTTTGGGTTTCCAAGAAGGTTTTTTATGCTATTATGAGGCGAATATGCTATACAGAGATTTTGTGATGTAAAAATACTTCTCAAACCCCTTGTATATGCACCATCGAACGGTATTTTAACATATTTCTTCTTTTCTACAGACAAAGTATTTAAAGTAGATATTTGATTTACATACATTTTTTGATTCTGCTTCTTAATCATTCTACCAACTATTTTCTCAGGGTACCCATTATGTATGACAACATTCTTAATAAACAATAATTCTTACTGATATCTATCTGCGGACAATGGAAATTTCAATAACCTATTTACTAAACAACTAATAAAAGACAATTTTTGTTGAAACGGATGCTGCGAATCATTAGGGATAAACCTGATTGTGTTAGTATCTTTCCGATACACGTCAATTTCTATTATATTTTTGCTATTCCTGACTACCAGAGTATCTAAAAATGGAAGTTGGCCGTTAACTTCTTGTTCTACAGTAAAGTTAATGGGGTTGAATTTAGAATACAAAACGACAAGAAAATCTTGAATACTGCACTTCTTGGTGTCAAAAATGGCAAAAATATCGTCGACATACCTAACCCAAGTCTTAGGGAAATATGGTGCTATAGACTTTACATTGGTTTCAAATGTGCTCATAAACAAGTTGGCAATAAAAGGTGAGAGACAGTTACCCATTGCAGTTCCCTCAAGTTGTTCAAAAAACTTTCCGTTTATTTGAAAACAATTTTGAGACATACAAAGGGCAGTCAATCTTACATATTCATCTATTTCTGACGGGTCAAAGTTGTTATTGCTCAATAATTCCCTAAGAAACTCCAGTTTCCGGAATAGGCACACTAGGAAACAGTGAAGCAACATCAAATGAAATCAACAATTCGCCATCCTCTAATTTTACATTGTTAACCTTATTGATAAACTCCAATGAGCTATTAACAGAGAAGCTCGGTTGAGGAACAGGTAAATTGTTGAACTCATTCGATAACCATTTCGCTAACTGGTAAGTAGGTGAGTTAATACCTGATACAATAGGTCTCACTGATTTACCAGGTTTGTGAATTTTGGGAAGAATATATAATCTAGGTACAGTAGGATTGGAAACTTTGAGTTTAAATCTAGTTTGGCGGGTGATGAGATTAGGACAACTGGACAGAGTACTATTTATTTGACGGACTAGTTTGGGCAGTGGGTTTTTCTTGATTTCCTTATAAGGACCATTTTCAATTAAGTTATCAATCCTATCAAAATAATCCGCTTTATCCAGGATGACCACCTTATTACCTTTGTCAGCCTTAAGATAAAAACAATTCTTCTTCTTGAGTCCTTCAATAATTTTGTATTGATCTTTACATTCATTACTAACTTTAAAGTCCTGTTGATTCATTAAAAGCTGATTCTTACAAGAGCTCCTGATTGCAGCTTTTGTGGTGTCATTACATTGGCTAATTGAAGATTCAATTCCTGATATTAACTCTATAGTAGGCATCGTCTTATTAGGCAAGTTGTATTTTAAGCCTTTATTCAGAAAGTTAATTTCAGTTTTTGAGAAGGACTCAGAAGATAGTTACGAGGGTTGCAAAGGGTTGCGATTGAAAAGACCAAGTCACAATAATTGATAGTCTTTAGTGTACGACGGCTGAGTACAATCTGATTCCAATACATCATATTACAGTACTACAGTATAATACGCGTCTAGTCAGCAATATACACTCAGCACGCTTACTTAATATTACCCAATATTAACTAACACCTCCACCCCAAGAATATTTATTGAATCAATATAAAAAATTATGCTATTAAACCATATACTTGCATCCATCACAACATGACACGCAAGTTAATCAAACCAAACCCTAACCTTACGCAAGCAATACAAGAGAGAAAAATAAGAAAACTGAAACAAACACAAATCAACGCAAACAAATGATTCAATGTTCAAACATTGTTTTCAAGTTTATTGGACGTGATCTAGGCGCTGCTTGTGGTTGTGTACGAGATGGGATAGTTGGCCGAGTAGTGCTTTTAGAGCAAATTGACTTTGTCACTGCCCACAAACGGTTATGAAACACTACAATGACTATCAAAATTAAAATCAAAGTTATTATTGCAAAGACAACAATAGAAACATCATATGCAGTGCTGGTCCCAAATTCGATATTTTCTATCGTTCTCTCTTGATTCTCCAACAAATGGTGAATTTTATTAAAATCGTGCAAATCTATATTTGTAAGTTCCAGAGGGTAGTCTTTCATAAGAGTTTCGTTGTGTACTTCTAACTTCACTAAAGGCAAATCCAATGGATTAGTCACAACTTGGAATCCATCGTGGGTTGATTGCAGTTTCCTGCTACTGATGCGGGCAAAACAAGGCCATGACAACGACAGCTTTACGTTGTTGCTGATCGTGACTTGGGAACAGCGACCCTCGCAGCATACGGACATGGGGATCGCTTTGGGTGTGCTGATGATCCAGATGTTTGGTCCCAGTTGACTGGATATAACGTCATGGATGTAGTATGCATGATGTTCGCACCGTGGATTCGGCATTTTGGCGATGATCTGCACTTCGCAAGGTCCCAACAGAGCTTCAGTGGTGGGCATACTCGGACAAACTAGAATATCAGTTATTTTCCGACATTTCTGAAGATACCCGAAATTTATAGAGATGTACAGCGTATGGTCATGTGATACAGCGACATATTCCATAGTGGGGAATATAAGGGAGGATTTATTGTAGGCGGAAGGGAAAGGTAGAACGTGAAATAAAGTAAACCGTTCGCTCGTGATTAGCGGAATCTCCAGAATAGCCACTAGTTCGCCCTTAGTAATAAAAGATTTAAATGAGCAAAGGCTCAGAAATGTGCTTAATGTGTTTAAGTCAGGTACTAACGGCAGATTGTTATTAATTAAATTAGAGGGAATTCTCTGAGTTTCTTTAACTAGAATATCTGGATCAATTATGGGTGAATAAAAATTATTAATTTTTGCGAATGTAACTGCTAATATTAATGTCTGAATTTCGGATTCTATAATAGCGTATGATTCAAATAATCTCTCCAATCCAATTTGAATTTGCAAGTAAAACTGTTCCCTCATAATTTGATTGTCGTACTTCATGTATTCGTTGATCTTCTGCAAAATCAATTTTTCGTTTGATTTCAACTGATATATAGTGCTATTAAATTTAGAATTCATCAGATCGACCACCTGTACTTGCAATTTCATGACGTCTCTTATAGTTTTCTCATTGCTTTGCAAACCTTGAATTATTGAATCGTATCTTTTCGCGTCATTTGCGTCGAGATTACCTGTGATAACTTTTATAAGCGACCCGAGTCCATCGATCAATCCTCGCTTGCGTCTATCTGTGCTCGGTGTTTCAAAAACTAAATTACTTAACAATCGATTGTGTTCTTTTAGAAACAAGCTGTAGATTGATAATATGAGCGACTATTTCGTTGAATGAACTTAGCTGTTTGAGCGAATCTGGATTACGTTTATATGCTGTCTTTGTTATATTTAAAAGTAAATTATCATTGTTTAACAATGCCATTTTTATCAAAGTGATATTTTTTACTATTACCACGTCCCAGCGTGCGTTTGAAACTTTCAATTCCGACAGAGGTTCTATGTACAGCCCTACTTAATTTTTAATATCGGATATGGAATAGTTGGTGGCCAAGGTAGTCCCTAGGGAGAGGGAGAAGAATCTGTAACAAAAAGCTTCAGTTGACTAAAGTGAAATTTAGACAATTTTCGATCTAGTTGGATAGTGGCAGTTTTATTTTCCGAGTTTACTTCAATTACTTTAAATGGTCCCTGAAATTCTGTAAGTTTATCGGTATTATTGTTTCTTTTGAGTAAAACTAGTCGACCAACTTGATAATCGACGGGTCTTACTGTTAGGTTTTTGTCAAATGTCTCCTTTGCTTTTATTCTTGCGTTCAGTTGCTTATTCCTAGCTTCTGTTATTATTTCAGTACTCTTGATTTTAAGATCATCCAAATCCAAACTCGATTCATATGGGAAAGTTATTTCAAAAGGAGTTTTGCCAGATGAAGAATGTTTAGACTTATTATAGGAATTTAGAGCTACTAGCAAAGCATCGGATAAGTTGTTAAATGTAGAGTTTTCATCATTGAGACAACACCTAATTGTGTCAGTGATAGTAGCGTGCAGCCTTTCTACCAACCCCTGCGATTGCGAATGTTCTACGGAAGAAACCTCGTGTATAATTTGGAAGTTATTGCAAAAATCTGCAAATTTTTTATTAATAAATTCAGTGCCATTATCGGAATAAATGATTTTGGGTATAGTAAAATGTTGACTGAATAGTTTTAGCTTATTTATTACACACGTCGGCGTTTTTTTAGTAAGGACGTATGCTTGCGCGAGTTTCGTGAGATTATCGATAACGGTTAGTATATAGTTTTGACGAATAAACAAAATATCAATGGAAATTTTTTCAAAAGGCGCCAATGGGGGGTCGACAATTTGTAAAAGCTGTTTGCGACATTTTCGGTCAATCTTGTTTAGTTGGCAAACTCGGCAGTGTTTAATAAAATCCTCTACGTCCTTGAGCATGTTTGGCCAAACATGGACTAACCGAATTTTGTTGTATGTTTCGGAAATTCCCTTGTGATAATTATCAACTGCAGTATGAAATGATTCGATGATTTTTCCGAAATCTGGCGGTCTGGTTGTAGAGACGTTATAAATTTTTATTCGCGACAATGCATCGGCATTCGAATTGAGCTTGCCGGGCTTGTGCACAACCTCAAAATCAAACTCAGCCAATTTTAACCTCCACCTAGTTAAGGTACTCCCTGGCTCCTTGATGGAGAACAACCAGGAGAGTGGGGCGTGGTCACTTACTAAAGTAAACCGTGTGCCATAGAGGTACGGCCCAAAAAGACGAGTTGCCCAAAGGACACTTAATAATTCTTTCTGGATCGTTGAATACTTTGTCTCGGTGTCATTTAACGTACGTGATGCGTACCCTATTGGACGGTCAGACCCTATCTTTCCCTGAGAAAGGACCGCCCCTATAGCAATATTTGACGCATCGGTTGTCAATATAAAAGGCTCATTAAAGTTCGGATACGCCAGCACAGGAGGGCTTGTTAAAATCTCTTTACATTTTTTAAACGCCTCGCGACAACCATTATCAAAATCAAAGTCCACGTTCTTTTTTAATAGTCGTGTCAACGGCTTAGTGACATCAGCGAAATTGGGCACAAATTTACGGTAATACCCTAACAAACCAAGGAAGGATTGTATTTCCTTAACATTTCTAGGCTCCGGGTAATTTAAAACACAATTGACTTTAGCCGGGTCTGGTTTAATGCCCCGCTCCGTCAAAATGTGACCCAAAAATGACACTTCTTTTTGTAAAAAGAAGCATTTGCTAGGTTCTATTTTCAGATTTGACTTTTTTAAGCGATCGAAAATTCTGCGCAACTTTAAATAATGGTCTTGTAGCGATTCGCTAAATATCAAAATGTCGTCCATATAAATCATGCAGGATTCGCCAATCAAACCGCGAAAAATATTGTTCATCACGCGTTGAAACGTTGATGGCGCGTTTTTAAGCCCAAAGGGCATTCTGCAATATTCGAAATGACCTTTATCGGTATTGAACGCGGTTTTTTCAACATCCTCGCTAGCCATCTCAACTTGATGAAAACCCGCCTTCAAATCGATTGTAGAGAAGTATTTACTCCGCCCTAGAGTGTCAAATATATCCTCTATATTAGGAATTGGATACCTATCGGCCTTAGTGATTTCATTCAATTTTCGATAGTCAATAACGATTCGCCAGCGTTTATCACCATTCGGAGATGGCTTTTTTGGCACGACCCAGAGGGGGCTGGACCATGGAGAATTTGATGGTTGAATAATTCCATGATCCAATAAACTCTCTAGCTGCTTATTTACTTCCGCTTTCAATACGTGAGGATATCGATAGTTCTTTGTGTGCACTGGAGGTGCATCGCCGGTTAAAATTCTATGTTTTACCTCACTAGTAAAACTGAGAGGTTCCCCATCCAAAAGAAATACATCACTATACTCCCGGCACAATTTATCGATATGAAGTTTCTCCTCAGAGTTAAGATGAGTAAAATGTAGTTTGGATTGGATGGCCTTAGATCTATCAACTTTAGATAACTTTATGCTATTAACAGAGATCGAATCTGAGGGCAAACTACAAGGAAATTCTTCCAAATTGAAACCTAAGTTTGAAATTTGGAACGGTGTATCCGACGTGTTAATTACTGTCGTGTAGAAAAATCCATTCTCCACTTTTACAATAGCATTAGGAAAATAAATATTTTTGTTTAAAGTTAACTCAGGACAAATTGCAATTTTACAATTTTTTAAATTATCGCACTTAACGTAAACTATTTTTTGGCATCGTGCCGGGATTATGTTGTTATTTATATCGTTATTCCTATGGTCTCTACTAGGTGTCGAATTCTGCTTATCGCGCACAGAGCACAGAGACTGTAGACAGTGCAATTGTATCTCATGGTCTGGCGTTTTCAACGTTCCATTTGAAAAATCAATCGAACAACCGTGGGAAGTAAAAAAATCGATTCCCAAAACACCGTCAAAAATGCTATCAAAATTCAATATATACAACTTCTGAGGTTTCCGGAAAATTTCAAATGTCAAACTTTCGGTAATTTTAAGAGGTATGCCATCAACTCCTGAAACAGTTAAATTTTCCCTTTGTCCACGGGAATTTGAAATTTTATTCGGTTTGATCAAGGACAAGCTAGCTCCGGTGTCAATCAGAAGTTTTAGATTTGCATTTTTTACTTGCACATAATAAAGATTTACTTCGGATTTGTTTATAGTAACAAGTTTTCCAGAGCGTTCTCCGGAACATCCGGCGGCTGGGGGAGCACGTGATTTAGGTCTAAAAAAGAATTATCTGTTTCCGTGATACCAAAATCGGTCAGCTCGTGTTCTGTCATGTATATTGCATTATCATCATTTTCTACATTGTGTGTTACGATTTGAACCTTTGTCGCGCTCCGAAGCGTTTGCTGTCTTTGTTTATTTAAACACTCGGGTTCAACGTGACCTAACCTTCCGGAATATGTGCATTTTTTTATAAAAACCTTGGCCGGCGACTTATTATGCGATTCCTGTTTTATTGCAGAATTTGAATTTGTATTATTAAATTGTAAATTTGGCTTATTAAATTGTACAATGGGGGTTGATTGTCTAGTAATAAATTGTTGATTTTCGCTTAAGACGATATAATTTCGCAATTCTAAAATGTTTTGTGGATTTTGAATTCTAAGTTTTTGACCAAGGGGTTCCCTAATGCCACTTAGTAGCGTAATTAATGCTGATTTTGACTGGTATTCATTGAGAACGATCTTACAACATTGTGGAGTACTGTCACTATATTTAATGAGTTTCTGTATTCTAAGTAGATGTATTTCTACCCTTTGTACGTATTCTAAAGGTTTTTCTGTGAAATTTTGTTTGAGTTTAGTCATCTCAAATGACAAACTATGCACGTCTAAGACTTCACCAAATTGCTTAAACAGTTCTTTCCTAATGTCTGACCAGGTAGCGATTTCCAAAGTATTAACATGACTCAAAGCAATACCTTCCAATTTTGCTTTAACAACAAACGCAAAAATATCCGCTTCATCAGGATCGAACCTGTTAAAAACAAAATCCACCGAATCAACGAATCCATGCAGCATCGACGAGCTCCCGTCGAAACTATGTATTAGTTTAAGGGCTTTGTCATATGATATATAATTTTGTGCACCACGCGTGTCAGCATTATTTGGCGTGTTATTTGGCGCATCATTGTCATTCGGCATTTTAAAGATCTTAATTTTGAAAAATAGTGGTCAACAATAATAAAATTAAAAATGTATGTATAAAAAAGGATGAAATAAATGAATAATCGCAAAAAGGTTTACAGAATTAGACCACGTTAGGCATGCAGCGGATATGGGACACGTAGGTTAGCGGAAAAATGGAGAAAAAGAATATGGCTGTACTCACATTAACGCTGACATCAACATAATAATGTTTCCGGCTCTGATTTTTTCCCAAAAAATTCCTTCCTCGGTCTTTCGTCCAATGTTCTGCCCCTGGATTTTCCTTTTTTTTAGCTTGACTCCAATAGTCAGGTTTTCTTGAAACTATGCACGTTTCTTCTGCGATATGAGATTCCTAGTCGCCGTACCAATCGGCGATTTCTACAACCCTTATGTTTTCTTCTTCTTTTTCTATATTTGTAGGGGGTGATCCTACCGACTGCGCCAGTTACGAGGGTTGCAAAGGGTTGCGATTGAAAAGACCAAGTCACAATAATTGATAGTCTTTATTGTACGACGGCTGAGTACAATCTGATTCCAATACATCATATTACAATACTACAGTATAATACGCGTCTAGTCAGCAATATACACTCAGCACGCTTACTTAATATTACCCATTATTAACTAACAAGATTCATTGATAACTATGTTACAACCTAAATTCTTAGTTGGAAATTGTTTCAACAAAACATCACTGTTTCGTTGAGATAGCAAAGATAGTTTCTTCCTATGGTTGAAATTAACCTTATCCATCTTGTGATTGATGATTTCGTACATGTTTTGTTGAAACACTAACCATTGTTGGTAATTGAGATCTGAAAGATCTTTACAAAGTTTTAAATGCAAATTATATTTTTCTAACTCTAACCTACTTCTTTTTGCGTATAGATATTTAATTTCCAAATCAAGCCATTTTCTTTTAGCAAACAACGTCAAGGATTCTGTGAATCTTGACTTAACATTTAAATTAATATGAACAAAACATGTACAATACAAAACATGTACGAAATCATCAATCACAAAATGGATAAGGTTAATTTCAACCATAGGAAGAAACTCTCTTTGCTATCTCAACGAAACAGTGATGTTTTGTTGAAACAATTTCCAATTAAGAATTTAGATTGTAACATAGTTATCAATGAGTCCTTCTCAAAAACTGAAATTAACTTTCTGAATAAAGGCTTAAAATACAACTTGCCTAATAAGACGATGCCTACTATAGAGTTAATATCAGGAATTGAATCTTCAATTAGCCAATGTAATGACACCACAAAAGCTGCAATCAGGAGCTCTTGTAAGAATCAGCTTTTAATGAATCAACAGGACTTTAAAGTTAGTAATGAATGTAAAGATCAATAAAAAATTATTGAAAGACTCAAGAAAAAGAATTGTTTTTATCTTAAGGCTGACAAAGGTAATAAGGTGGTCATCCTGGATAAAGCGGATTATTTTGATAGGATTGATAACTTAATTGAAAATGGTCCTTATAAGGAAATCAAGAAAAACCCACTGCCCAAACTAGTCCGTCAAATAAATAGTACGCTGTCCAGTTGTCCTAATCTTATCACCCGCCAAACTAGATTTAAACTCAAAGTTTCCAATCCTACTGTACCTAGATTATATGTTCTTCCCAAAATTCACAAACCTGGGAAATCAGTGAGACCTATTGTATCAGGTATTAACTCACCTACTTACCAGTTAGCGAAATGGTTATCGAATGAGTTCAACAATTTACCTGTTCCTCAACCGACCTCTGTTAATAACTCATTGGAGTTTATCAATAAGGTTAACAATGTAAAATTAGAGGATGGCGAATTGTTGATTTCATTTGATGTTGCTTCACTGTTTCCTAGTGTGCCTATTCCGGAAACTTTGGAGTTTCTTAGGGAATTATTGAGCAATAACAACTTTGACCCGTCAGAAATAGATGAATATGTAAGATTGACTGCCCTTTGTATGTCTCAAAATTGTTTTCAAATAAACGGAAACTTTTTTGAACAACTTGAGGGAACTGCAATGGGTAACTGTCTCTCACCTTTTATTGCCAACTTGTTTATGAGCAGATTTGAAACCAATGTAACGTCTATAGCACCATATTTCCCTAAGACTTGGGTTAGGTATGTCGACGATATTTTTGCCATTTTTGATACCAAGAAGTGCAGTATTCAAGATTTTCTTCTCGTTTTGAATTCTAAATTCAACACCATTAACTTTACTGTAGAACAAGAAGTTAACGGCCAACTTCCATTTTTAGATACTCTGGTAGTCAGGAATAGCAAAAATATAATAGAAATTGACGTGTATCGGAAAGATACTAACACAATCAGGTTTATCCCTAATGATTCGCAGCATCCTTTTCAACAAAAATTGTCTTTTATTAGTTGTTTAGTAAATAGGTTATTGAAATTTGCATTGTCCGCAGATAGATATCAGCACGAATTATTGTTTATTTAGAATGTTGTCATACATAATGGGTACCCTGAGAAAATAGTTGATAGAATGATTAAGAAGCAGAATCAAAAAATGTATGTAAATCAAATATCTACTTTAAATACTTTGTCTGTAGAAAAGAAGAAATATGTTAAAATACCGTTCGATGGTGCATATACAAGGGGTTTGAGAAGTATTTTTACATCACAAAATCTCTGTATAGCATATATATATATATATATATATATATATATATATATATATATATATATATATATATATATATATGTATCAAATGTCATGACTGTGAAAAAGAATACGTAGGCCAGACTAGAAGAACAATTTTAACTAGGTTCAAAGAACATGTAGCTCATTTTAAATATAATCGTTTTGAAAAATCTAGTGTGGCTCAACATATTTTAGACACAGGTCATAAAGTAGTTGTAGATGACTTAAAACTTGTAAAAGCTGTGTCAAATAATAGGGAACTAAACAGCTTGGAAAGTATCTTTATTCACTTGAATAGAGATAAATTAATAAATTCAGACAGGGGTCCTATACCTAGTTCGCCATTGTTTGACCTGCTTTAATTAAAACTTGTTTTTTACGCTTCAATGATCAAAATTCACTGAGGTGTGAACAACAAATGGGTATATATAGGGTAATTTTTAACATGGACATCACTACCACTAGTGATTTGCTTGGACAATATCCAGTAAAGATACTATGAAGTGCTAATCTCTCTTTTCCTCTTTTTAGGTTCTACTGAAGATGGCAACATAGTTGCTGAAATACGTATTTAGGTTCTAAAATACTTGTTGTGGTTAGGGGTTTATATTTTTATTATTAAAGTAGAAGAAATTCTAAATAATTTATGTCTGCGACATTGTTTGGTAAAATTAATAGTTTAGCTGCAAGGGCAAATTCTATTTGATCGAGATCGGTCGTATTTGCATTGATATAATACTATATAGTGAGCCAGGATTTTCCAAATATTCTCAGTCTAATGACAGTACCGGTAGTGTCAAATGCTGATGTTTTGATAATATCTCACCATATCTACTGTAAATAGTAAAAAGATCTCATATTGAGTACCGTGTACCGTGTGTACCGGTATACCGTGTATGGTCCTTGCCTGACGGCGTCGGATAGGCAGCGTGTACGGCGTGTCCAAAATGCATGTGTCCTATTTGTTTTTTGTTTGAGGAAGTATGATCATGTATCGAATGGGCTGTGCGACTTGGGGTGGTTGAACATGGATAACACTAGGGTGTTGCATGCAGCAATATTATATCATAAGTTGCTATCAAAGAGGATCCCACAATACCTCATGCGGAACATACGCTGTAGAACGGATGTCCATAACCTTAATTTAAGAATCAGGGGTTTGTTTGCTCCACCTGCCCATCGCGCTGAGCCGTTTTGGGGGAAAGGTGAAGTGTTGTCTGTTTGCTCAACATGGGGGACTTTAGGCATGGAGCGCACCTAGGAAGCTGTTTTAATTTTAATTTTTTTCGATTTCCTGCAATTACGTGTAATTAGACTCTAGAGTATTTTATCACGGAATTATTGTTATATTATTGGTACAATTATGTCTTAGTTCTAGTTTGCGTAAGGGGTTCAGTGGAAGAGCAAGGCAATTTGGAAACAAGTGTGCTGATCTCCGCTCTAAATATAAATATTATTTTGTTGCATTTAATATTGTTTTATGTTAATAAAGGAATTATTTATCTATTCAATTATTTATTTATCTGTCAAATCCTGGCTAACTAGTTTTATTTTAATGCAGACATGACTGATCTCAATCAAATAGATTCTCATGCAGCTAAACTATTAATTTTATATATTGTATGATAAAGTCATGTGCCTGGCCACATCAGATTTTTTGGTAAATACTCGAAAAGCTAATAAATATTTGTACCAAATCGATTTATTGCTTAGTGTCGCCAATAAAAAATTCTAAAAAAAGCGGTAATTTTAGAGGAATAAGCCGGAAGCCTCCCTTAAATATTGTTGTCTTTGAAGAATGACAACGTTTTTTCTGTAAATTCTATGGGGTATAAATGCCATGCCAACGTTTTTATCACAACAAGTGACACTGATGTCATTGTCCATGATTTTAGTCTTCAGCTTTCTCCTGGTAGTGTCTATCCCTTTTCGCGAGGTCGTGGGTGGTTTTGTTCCTTTTCAGGGTTGAGATGAATTGAATCTCCTATTGCTGGATATTCGAGGTGTGCAGACACCTGTGCTTCAATGTCCACAACAGTCGCTTCTTTGTTAGTCTTGGTTACAGCAGTACTGTATTTATGTCGTCCAATTACGTTCATCTCCCGATTATCAAAAACAGTAGTTGTCATGTTTGTACATCTAGGCACAAATGAGTGTACGTACGCCTTGTCCGTTGGAGTACATTCTCAAATTTAACTCAAGATCGGTTTATTAATCGAACTGATTACTGTGGCTAATTTATACATTATAGCGAACAAAATGCGTTCCCCCTGAACATAGCGTCATGAAAAATTACCTTTGTTTCAAATAAATTGATTGAATAGGTAGTAATACATGGTACTACTCGATCAATTTATATTATCTGTTTAATGAATTGGAGACATATATTATTATATTTATTTGTCATATAAACTTACCTACCATTAGCAAAGTTCAATTTTTGATTCAAATACTGATTCATATATTATTACTAACAGCTCCTAGAAATAATTAATTATACAAGATGTGATTGTTATGTTTCAAAGTGATTACTATCTTACATAAGGTTGTCATTGATATCTTATATTGGCAACTACACAGTAGATATCAGTAGGTACAGCATAAACGAATTACGAGAACAATAATCGGAAGCGTGTACGCACACAAAGTTGTAATTTATAATAATTTACCTATTGTTGTCGGTGTTTTGAAAGGTCATATTTGTTCGATTCTAATGTTTACATATTTTTATCATTCACATCTTGCGTGGGAAAAATATTGGAGGCACTGTCGGGTTCGTACGTTAGTTATTGATTTATTTAAAAATAAACGAATTTCAGCCGTTAGTTAAGTTAAGTAGCAGTTATTTTTATATTGAAGCTACTTAATAACAACGTGAATTTCCACAGATTTTCGTGTATTTTCTTTGCGGGTGCTATTGTGACAATTGACATTTTTTTAGCCTTTATCTCGCACATATTTTGGGAAGATGTGATTTGATTGAAAAAATCTAGTTAAAAAAAATTAAATTAGAATTGTTTTAGAAAATAAAATTCTTCCAGTTTGCCGTGTGTCAAATATAGTAAATGCCGACGTTTCGCGAACCATGGTGCTAGCTTCTTCAGGAAGCTACCAGGGAAATTTTCTATATACCTAAATCTACACCTCACTGCGCACATCTGGAGCTGCCGGTCCCATGTGCTTTTCCACCTGACCGCGTTAGCATCAATTTCCAGACCCTACTAATGTCAGTGCCGTCCTCGCGATTGATGTCAGGATGTTTGTAAATTTCAATTCAATAGCTTGTCTAATAAGCCTTGGATGATAATTATCCACCCTTGCAAACATTATCACGTCATCAAAATTTATTGTATCCCGATTCGTGGCAGTGTTGAGCAACAGCGGACTCGACATTCGATGCTTCGTCCTATCTGTCCTGCATAGCAAGTTCCACACTCACATGTTATCTTGTATACTCCTTTGCTCTTCAGGAGTGGTTTGATATCCTTTGGGTTAGGCAAACGATCCTTTTCCTTAGCTGGTGCTGTGTACCTTACCGTGTTACCCGATTTCTCCAGTAATCGACCGTTTATTTCTGATACCCCACTTACGTACGGTAAGCAAGCGAACCCCTTTGACTCTTGCGGCTTCTCTGAGACTTGAGGTTTTCTTTTTGTGACACCCCGTATGTATCTATTCTGACGTATGGCCCACTTCAAGTGTTTCCGTTCGTCGTCCAAGGTGCTGGACTCGCATACCTTGTCGGCTAAGTTGAACAGTGCATCACTTCTCTTCTGGTGGCGTGATTTGGGGTTCAAGTACCGATCGGCAAGTGTATTCTTACGGTAGATTGTATGTTCAAACCTACCTTAAATCTATTCCTTCCACAGGGCTCAGTAGTTCAGCGGTAGAGCAATGCCCCGGCAAGGCAGAAGGCCCCGGTTCGAATCCGGGCTGAGACCGTATCCTTTTAATTAATTTTAAAAATACTTCTCTCCTGAATTCTATTTACGTCATATTCCTTATATGTTCTGTCATACCAGCACATCCAAGAACGGCAGCTGATTATCCTCTTCTATTTCTATCGTGATTTTGATGGAAGGACTAACATTGTTCAGGTGGTTAAGGAACTCAATAAGTTTATCTCTCTGGCCAACTCACAAAGGTATCATCCTAGTTTATCCTAGTAGTAGTAGTAGTAGTAGTAGTAGTAGTAGTAGTAGTAGTAGTAGTAGTAGTAGTAGTAGTAGTAGTAGTAGTTTATCCTAGTAGTCCAGTCATTTTATATTGTGCATATTACTATCAAACAATAGTAACATAATATATTAAAATGTTTAGAATAATGTTTATTACTAAAATTTATAATTAATGAAAAACCATTCGACAATTGTGCCTAACAGACTTTAATCCTTAATGCCTCAAATATCACTCACTTAGTCGTTCAAAACACCACACCGTAGCGGGCAAAAGTCAAAAGGATTCGTGAACTTATACGAGAAAATCAACGGTTAATTAACTATAATTGATTCCACAGAACTTTAAAAACAATACACCAAATTATGTGTAAGAAATAGAAACATTTTCCGTTTTATTGTGAATTTTTAATATAATTGTTGGTTTTTGAAAAATTCTTAAAGGTGTCTGATAAATAAGGCATTTTGCTGAGTTTAACATTTCAAACACACGTTATTGTTACAATTGTGTTACAGTACACACTAACAATGCATCCATGTTTGAATTTACTACTGGCTCTAGTGATTCAACAGCCATCCGTTATTTTTCGCCGAGCCAAGTGCATCTAAACGAACTGTGAACCATGTGCCGTATGACTAGTCCTGGTTCGCCTAAAGGCGAGCCATCGCAAACCGCGAGCCAGTTCTGTGACTCGCCGAACCACGGTCCGTGGAACCGCGGTCGAATCACGGTCCGTGGAACCGCGGTTTAATCCTGCAGTCGGTAACAATAGGCCGGCAAGCGGACCGCAGTAGGTAAAGATGTGGCATATGCCAGTGTTCGAAATCCGAAATCCATTGCTTTGAGAGCACCTAAGTACCACATTAACAGCGTTGTTAAGCCTAGTGCCGTCAGCCCCGGACCCCATAGCGCAGTATAGCATAATATCCGCAATGCGAAACAATATTCATTCTACGATCCAGATACGTTTAGGATACTTAGCCAATTTCGCGCCGAGTTCATATACTCGCAGTAAGCCACTCAAATCTTTCTTTTAATCAGTCACATTAATTTTACTGGTGTTTTCATTTGAATTTCTGCTTCCTGATTTGCACCAAGTTCATATAGTCGCAGTAAACCACTCAAAGTTTTTTGTCTGCGATGTCGTCCATTTTGTGTTCTATGTAGCATATCTATATATCCTTTCCGAGATATGATGTTCAGAAGACTAATCATTGTATCGTATCTAGAATGGCACGTTAGTCGATTACGATGATGGTCTGATAAAAAGCAGGGCTTCATGGATGACAAACCATTCCTGACGCACGTACGTTTTCTAGAATGCATAGACCTATTTAAAAAAAAAACTGCTCTAAATCATCTAGTTAGTCTAAACAGTAACTCTGGAATTCGAACTACAATTGTTTGGCCTCTGTAGACATAAAACGAATATTACTACAGGAAGAATCTAACATCGGAACATATCTAGTGAAACTGCTTGGGTTGTTATGCACTGAATTAAAGTTCAATGTTGGTGAACTGAATACGCGGAGTTGGAACCTTGGAAAATTAAAAGCATTCTATGACTTAAAATAATTAGGATTGGAAAGCTCGGAAATAAGCAGGAAAACACGCTATAAGAAATTACTTGATACGTTAGGTTATTTTGATATCACAACCTGCTTATGCTTGGCGCCGGGACTGTATTGGCCCCGTGCACAGTATAGAGTGGGGGATTTATAAACGTTTTACGCGCCCGTTGCGGAATAAGTATCCGCCAGAAGTTTTTCGGTCACCACTACACGCAAAGGCGCTATAGTCGACTATTATTTCTGTCAGGTGTTGGCGTTCGTAAACGCGCTCTGGCTACAGGTAACTACACCACGTCGGTAATTACTAGGGAGAAAACTGCTTAGAACAGCGCCACCTCCTGGCGATCTTAGACTCTTCCGGCGGCAAAACAGACGTGCTTATCGTACACGCACTATTCCACTATTCCTTAGAAGGATGATGGAGTTTACTCTATAATCTGAAATCATACAGGTATCTCGCAAACATATTGTATTAAAAAAATCCTTTTAAAATACCTATCCAATAAATAACACATGATCTAGGTTATAATTTGAAATATGTGTGCCTGGGTATGAAAAGGGAACAGTTGCCCGAAATTGAGTTATGAGTGTTGTAGAATAACGGATCGATCCATTCTGACATCACGCTGTAATACTGAAAATAGTAGGCACTTGTAATATTATATGTTGCTATACAATAATTGTTAATATACTTTTGACAAAACTGTTTCTGACATGTACGTAATTATATAAATACATACATTGGATTATTAGCATTGAAAATTTTGAATTACGCGACATTTTTGGCGACGAGGATTAAAGAAGAACCATGACAAACGACGATATGGAAGCCATCAATAAAAATATGGAGCGTTTTTCATGTGAACCATTTGATAAGAGCAGAAGTTCTGGGAATACCTATGTCCTATATATTTCATTTTGAAGAAATGTGCAGGGCAAAAGGACTTGGTAGTGACGGACCAAATATATAGGATCTGACCACTAACGGCCATCCGGATTAATTTTTATCCGGATGATATTAATAGCAAAACATTAAATGAAATTACAATGGGTTTTCGTAATCTCTACAAGCCAACAGTAACCATTTTTGCTGCAAGATTTGCGTTTGAACAGGCAACGAGGCAGGAAAATGAGATGTTCACTCATTTGGCAACCGTTTGCGTGAGGTAAGTAGTGCTTGCGACGATGGAGCAAACTCAACGTTTACGGGACCGTTTTGCTGTTGGCATCAAACACTCGAAATTTGAAGTGGAAGTACGACAACGTTGGCCAGATTAAAAAGGTACTGGAAATGTACCTGTTAGTGTTTGACTTGGCTCTGACGATGGAACGTGTAGAGGAGGAAGTCCAAGAATCTGAAACTGCAGTACAAGCTGTAAAAAGACCAAATTTCGAAGAATCGGACAAGCAGTTGAAACCAAGTGGGTCGAAGATATGGAGTGAGACGGAATGTTTCCACTGCGGCAGGAAGAAGCATAATGATAACAACTGCCGAGCTAAATCTGCCAGCTGCCGGCTGTGGAAAATTCGGACATTTTGAAATAAAATGTAAAAACAAAAATTGAGGAAAAGGAAACAACGAATTTTTAGGTAAAGTGGACGACAATAGTCGATTGATGGATGTACAACGAGTAAAAAATCCGAATCGTGCAGTTATTAAAGTAAAAATTAATGGATGATTGGTAGAAATGGATTTTGACACTGGAGCCTCATGTGCTATTATGGGCAAGAATGACTAGATTAAATTAGGGAAGCCACTATTAAAGCCAACGGGAAAACTATCGTGTTATGGAGCAGGCCGATTGAATGTGTTAGGTCAGTGTGAAGTAACAACTACCTATGGGGGAAAATCAAGAAAACTGGAACTGTACCTCTTTTTGGACTCCCGTGGATTCAGGCATTTGAAATGAAATTGCCGCTTGGAGTACATGCTGTGAAAATATGTAAAGATTTTATAGTACCACAGAAAATGCAAAATTCCGCCGCACATGAATTTCTTAAGACTTTACTAGCACAATATCCAGAATTATATTTCAGCCTCTTCTCATAAATACACGTTTAGAGTAAAGCACTGAAAAACTACCTGTTGCACCGGCTGCGAAATTATGCCTGATTCACTATTTCATATTGGAGCTGTTGTCCACCAAACTTGCAGTGTTGATGGCACTAGCTACATGACGTAATTAATTGCATAATAAAAGCAATGAACATGCATTGTCTTAAAAATAGCAAGTGGATAATAACATTCGGACCACTCTGAAACTGCCATATTTCCATCAAAATCGCAATATATGTGCAGCAACCGCTGGTATACAGTACTTGAATAAAACTAAATATTACAAAAATTCCTAAATGATAATATGGATCCGTCTCACAGTACAAACCAGGCGCCTCCACATCACCCGCAGCTGAAGAGTTTAATTACAGTAAGATTAACAAGGAGACGGATAGATAATTCTAAAACTTTGGTAAATTTTAGATAAGTCACCAATAGTTATAATCGGCAGTTTTTTTTGCGGAAACAGAATTAAATATAAATTAGTTACTAATGTTAACATACGTAGAAGATAGCTTAATATTAGCTTTATTAGGATTATAGGATGCTATTTTGCAGTTAATACGTTCGATCATCGTTTGCTGAAACAAACCTTCTTATGTGGGAGAAATACAATTTTGCTGTTTATATCTCTAAACATCTACAAATATATTATTTATGAGACGAGGCTGAAATGTAATTACAAGATCAAACGAACTTACCTAAGTGAAGTTCGATCTTGATTATATGAAGCGTCGTCGAAATAAATATTCACCTACCACTCCCTAATAGACCCTTAAGTAACAGCCAACATTTTATCCAAGACTCTAAAGAAATTAAATAGTGAATCAGGCATATTCCCGCAGCTTGCTCAGCAAGTAGTTTTTCAGTTTTTTTACTCTAAACGTGTGGTTCAGTGCAAGGAATGAGGGAACTACAAATATATTATTTATTTCGTCGACGCTTCATATAATCAAGATCGAACTTCACTTAGGTCAGATAATACTAGCGTCTAGCCACCAGGTGCAACAAACGATCTTGCTCATGTATGGCTGCAGTTATGCCACCCAGTATACACTATTGGCGCGCGCTTTCGCGCGCTTTGTGAACCTAGCCGGTAATATCTCGGTTCCTTTTATTCAACCGAGTTTGGTGTTGTTTCGGTTAGAAAAACCTGTATATTAACGGCAATATTGGTAAGTAATCTATATTATAATAAGTATATTAACGTCTTTACAGTAATCGTATTTCTAGTTATTAATTCCAAGCCTATTATTCCCTCAACATGGGTGACGAACAAAAAGACTTAAATCGATCAAATAAATGTGATGAATGCGGTACAAATTTTAGCAGTACGAGCAATTTAAGAAGACATGTAAAAAAGTTCCATGAACATAAAATAAACGTGTTGGCTCCGCGAATTTATAAAGACTGTGCCAAGTTTGGGTTTTCTTGTAACAATTGCGATAAAAACTTTAATGATAAACAGAATCTGCGCTACCATGTCTTAAAGGCACACAACGGAGAAAGATCAAGAATTACCCAAACTCCAAAAAAATGCCCTTTATGCATCTATAAATGTCTTTCTAAGAAAGCAATGAAAACACACTTTAACGACACACATGAAATAGAAACTATGCATAAGGAGTTGGATTTTTCTTCAGTTGGTGACTTCCTGCAATGGAAGAATAATATGGAAACTGATACGAATGCAAGATTTGTGAATAAATGGACAACTAATAACATCAGGTACTACATATGCCACCGATCCGGAAATTATGTTCCGGAGGGTAAAGGTGCTAGATACTTAAAAACCCAAGGCACAAATAAAATTAATGCATACTGTCCGGCAAGCATTAACCTAACGAAGGATAATGCTGGATATAAAATGCAATTTATTGCAACACACGTTGGGCACCAAACTGACATAGGACACCTAAGCCTTACCTCGTTAGAGAGACAAGCCCTGGCCACAAAAATTGCATCCAAGGTTCCATTTGACGCAATTCTGGACGAAGTTCGAGACTCAATCTGTGATTCAAATTTAAAGAGAATTCATCTACTAACTAGAAAGGATCTGTACAATATTGAAAGTTGTTTCAATCTAGCTTCATCTGCTGTTAGGCATCATAATGACGCTATAAGCGTGGAATCTTGGGTGAACGAAATGAAACGTGACGGAGAGTGCGTGCTATTTTACAAACCGCAAGCACTTGTTTTAGAAGAATACCCCCAGTTAAAATCGGACGATTTTTTATTAGTAATCATGACACCTGCTCAATGTGATTTTCTGAAAAAATATGGCTCCGACTGTGTATGCTTGGATGGCACACATGGATTGAACAGTTACAATTTTGAATTAAATACTCTTCTTGTTTTGGACGACCTTAGAGAGGGCTTTCCTTGTGCTTTTTTAATATCAAACAGATCTGATAAAGAAGTTTTAAGCATATTTTTTTCTCAAATCAAAATACAAACCGGACTGATAACGCCCAAAGTGTTTATGTCTGATCTAGCAGATTCCTTTTTTAACGCCTGGCTGGAAGTAATGGGTACACCTGAAAGACGGTATGTCATAAACACTGATTATTATTTATAAATTCTTGCAATAAGTTTTTAATTTTTAGACTATGCTGCACATGGCATGTCGATCGTGCATGGCGCAAAAATTTGAACAAAATTAAATCGAAGGAAAAGCAGGTGGGTACTTCTTTGTAGTAAGTGATAAAAGTCAATGATGTTAATGTTTTGATTTTATTAGGTTGATATTTATAAATAATTAAGAACCATTCTGGAGGAACGTGATTCTGTTGCCTTCGAAAAGATGATCGAAAGATTCTGCAGTTTGAGCAATAATCCAGAAACAATCGATTTCCTAAAATATTTTACAGATAACTATTTGAGAAACCGACAAAATTGGGCTTACTGTTTTAGATTACATGCAGGAATAAACACAAATATGCATTTAGAGCGAATGCATAAGACCATTAAATATATTTACTTAAAAGGAAAAAATGTAAAAAGGCTAGACAAGGCAATTTCCGCGATTATGAGATTTGTAAGAGACAAGCTAATTGACAGATTAATTGTAAAGAACAAAGGCAAAATCTGTAGCAAATTAAAGGATATTCGCTCTCGACATAAAAATATGTTATCTTTAGATCTGTCTTCAATAATACCAGTAGAACACGGTTGGAAAATTCAATCAACGAATCAAAATGAAATGTATTTTATACAAGACTTAAATAAGACTTGTCATTGCCAACTGATCTGTACCGATTGTAAAATTTGCATCCACCAATACAGTTGTTCATGTATGGACTCGTCAATAAAATTTAATATGTGCAAGCATATTCATCTGACTGCAACATTTCGAAATTACAAGGAGGCTCCAAATGAAGAACAGTCAAATATCGGTAAGTTATGTAAATTTTACATGTAAACTTTTTCCAAACTTAAAATGACATTGTTTTTGTTTAAAAATACTTTAATAATGAATGAAATGTAGGTATAACACTTGTGAATATCGAACTTAAAATATAACTGAAACAAAAATAATTGAACTAATTATAAGGTGTATTAAAGGATTTATTTTATAAATAGGGGTTCCCTGAAATTAAGTGCAAGTAACAAGGAAAATCGAACAACAAGAAATAGGTAATATCTGTTCGAAAATTTTCGTAATCTTATTGTATGTAATGTGACACACTTCAACAGATGGTGGCGGTTATTTTTATGGGTAAAAATGTAATGTCTCCTTCTGTAGTTTTGCACCTCGACTAATTAGATGGTGGCTATTTTTACGCATGGTGTTTTAAATAATATGTATACTTATTATTACTTGCTAAATGTTCTACTAGATGTTATATTTTTTATTTCAAATTTTAGCCGCAGCAGAAGATCGCTATGAACATGCAGATGAGTCAGAGTGTATTGTTACAGAGCTGTCTAAAAACAAACAAGAAAAATCTACCCTAGAGGAAGAAAAAAACAGAATAAGGAACAGATTTTTACAACACCTAGACAGCATCAACTCGCCAACTAAATTGGCAGTTGTTAAAAATATAATAGCTCCACTATCTCCCACCTTGGCCGCTGTGGAAAAAACAAAATCTAGCTTTCCTAGTTCCTCCAAGACAACTGCTCCCCACAATGAAAAAATTTCTGCTCAAAGGAGGCTTTGGTCAACCAGAAAAAAGAAGAAGAACAAACATTTGATTACAAAACCTAGCGTAGAAGAAACGCTAAATTTAGCTGCAACACTTTTAACAGAATGACGTTAATGATGCTAAAAAGGATAAAAATGATAGTGTTAAACTTATACCATTAGGTATACGTTTATTTCTATCTATTATTATTAGATAATGTTAGGTAAAAAAATAAAAAAGTAATGTTACAGTAAAAATGTTTTGGTAGCATGAGCTATTTTCTATGTTATCTTCATAATAACTTTGTTTATTATATTTAGTTTGGTTAGTGTTGTTAATACAGTAGTTATTATGTATTTAGTTCTTCACAAAAAATAATAGCCGAAAGTAACTTGTGTGTATTTGAATAATCTTATTGAATAAACATTACTAAACAGACTTTATGGGATCCACTTAATTTTACAAATGTGCACATAAAAATAACTTTTTACATGTTTTCTTAAATTGCTCCTGTAACTAAAATTTGTACGGTATTCATTACATTTATTTGAAGGATTTATTTATTTTTGTTCGTCACCCATGTTGAGGATATAATATGCTTGGGGTTAGTCTAGAAATACGTTTACTATCAAATTAAATACTTATTATAAGATAGATTACTAACCGAAACTTAACACCACTTTTGAATAAAGAGAACCGAGATATTAGCTACCGGCTAGATCTACAACGCGCGCGTCAATCGTGTATGGTGGGTGGCATACCTGCAGCCATACATCACCAAGATCGTTTGTTGCACCTGCTGGCTAGACGCTAGTGGTCAGTTCGTTTGATCTTATAATACAAGACGGAACTGTGACCATTCGATAGTATCAAGCTGCAGTGCATCTGCGGTCAGATGCAAAACCTATTACATACAGAGCTAGACGAGTTCCATTCGCACTGCAAAAACCAGTTGAAAACGAACTGCGGCGCTTGGTGACTGAAGGTATTATCGAACCAATACATCCAGCCACAAACTCGATTGAGTGGGCCAGACCTACAGGTAGACAAGGGAAATGGTGTTGTTCGAATATGTGATGATTTTCGGATAACTATAAATCCAACTTTGATTGTAGATCAACATGCGATGCCAAATTTTGAAGAAATGATAGCGAAAATTGTTGGAGGCCAGGAATATTCAATTATTGACTTGAACGATGCTTACCTGCAAATGGAAGTAGCTGAGGCCTCAAGGAAATACTTAGTAATTGCAACCCATCAGGGATAGTACCAGTATAAACTATGTACTTCAGTTTGGAATTTCATCAGCACCAGCCATATTCCAAAGGTATATGGACGGACTGCTCCAGGGTATTGAATATGTTGGAGCGTATTTGGATGATATTATTATTACGGGCCAAACAAGGACAGAACACATTACGAATTTGAAAAAAGTCTAACGAAGATTAAGTGCCGCCGGCATTCGGACACGATTGTCGAAGAGCCGATTCCTTGAAACATCTGTTATGTATTTGGGACATAGAGTGGATAGAGATAGCATCCACCCGACATAAAAAGTCGAAGCAATAAAAGGAACACCGGCGCCAACTAATGTGAAGGAGTTGAAAGCTTTTTTGAGCACAATAAATTTTCATGAAAAATTTATACCACATCTAGATGGAAAATGTGCAGAATTAGATCGACTAAAAGCTACGAGAACTTAAGATAATTCTGTCAACTTCCGATACAGCGGTCTCCTATGATGAGACACTACCTATTATATTGACATGTGATGCCAGTGAACGTGGATTGGGAGCAGCTCTGTTTCATAGTTTTGCCGATGGTCATGACCGACCAATTGCGTATGCATCACGAACTTTAAATGAAGCTGAAAAATACTATGCTTTAATTGCTCGTGAACCATTGGCCATTGTATTCAGCATCACAAAATTTCACCAGTACATTTATAGACGGAAGTTTAAACTGGTCACTGACCACAAGCCATTGACAAGAATATTTGAAGATAACCGAGACATACCAAAAATGACCAATAATCGATTAGTACGATGGGCTCTTCTGGTGGCTCTACCGTTTTTTGCAACTTTTGTACATATACGGTCATTCAGCATATTAGATCAGCACCATATCATCCAAAAACGAATGGGTTGGCTGAAAGGTTTGTGCGAACATTTTAACAGAGATTTTTGTCTTCAAGAAACGATTCAGGGGACCAATATTTGAGGCTGCAAAGGGTTTTATTATCATATCGGAATACGCCACACAAAACCACTGGCAGATCGCCTTCTCAGCTATTTGCTGGCCGGCGTTTACCTACGTTACTTGATAGAATAAAACCTGACCCAAAAAGGAAAATGGAGTTAGAAATCTGGAAACAAAAAGCGCAAAGATGCGCTCATTTGACCCAGGAATGTATGTGTGGATAAAGAATGAACGTGATCCAGGTTGGAAACCAGGAGCTATTGAACGAAGGACTGGTGAATTTTCATATGAGGTTAAAATTGGTGGAGAAATTACACGCAAACATGCTAACGTTACGACAGCAAACGGGAGCAATTGATGAAACCACCTGCTAATAAATTATGCGCACGCATAGAAGAACAAGTAAATCCACAAAATAAAACGTCTTAAGATTTACTTACATCCACGTTAGGAACTATCCCCAGATGGGGAACAAACTCTAATAAACGGACATGATAATGTATCAAACAGAAAGGACATTGTAATTAAAGGATCTGAAAAACCATGTGAAATACCAGTCACAGTGGAACTGAGACGAAGGAGTCGAGAACGGCACCGTCCAAAAAAATATGATGAACATTTAAATTCCAGAGAACAAAGAAGTAGAGAGGGGGAGAAGATGTATAATAACGATTCGATCTATTCTGCCACTAGAAATAGTAGGCACTTGTAATATTAAATGTTGCTACACAATAATTGTTATTATATTTTTGACAAATCTGTTTCTGACATGTACGTAATTATATAAATAAATACATTGGATTATTACCACTGACACTTTGAATTATGGTACTAGTGTTTCTAGATAGAATAAGTTATGGCAAAAGTACTCCAACATCTTAAGCTGACACCAAAAAAATTTAAAAATAAATAATTTAAATTGTTGATGAAAAAAGAATTCTTTTGCGTTTCAATGACGGTTCTAACTTTTGCAAAGTTAAAAGTTAATAACTTCGCGCATACTTCGAAATAACGCAGACTCCAATATTTTTGGAACAATTTTTACAAGATGTCTCAACAGTGCGATCTCGGAAGATTGTAGCTCTCTTAAGGCAGATAGATTAAAACTGATTTCACTCATATATACAGAACGCCGAGGCGCACATAAAATTATTAGCGTATATACAGGGTGTTCTATAAGGTATTACCAACCCAAACTTATGATATTTTAAATGGAACAACCTATATTTCGGCACAATTTTGAAATCTTCGCTAAATTTTACGCCATTGGAACATAACCTACACTAAACTTTATACTTTTTAATTTATTGGCATTTTTATGGAAAAACAGTAGTCTAAGAAAAACTGTGTACCTCAATAACTGGTTTTAATTTTACTTCGCACCCTTCGATTATGATTACGTAAGAAGCGTTCTATTATCATATTACCTACCATATCCAAATTGTGTACAGGGTGATCATACCCTGCAGCAAAATAAAGCAAACAGTTTCTCCTAAGAAAGTATTTTTTAATGGAACACTCAGTATCTAATTCTTTTTTAAATTCTACGCATCGTTTTGCGTAAAAAAGTAGTACTTGCACACCCGAGTGCTAAAATAAACCATTGCTGAGATAACTAGTCTTCTTAATACAAAAAAAACGATGTTTCTATCAATTAGTGCTTTTACACATACATTAACAATGAAACCAGTTAAGTATTAACCTAAAGTACTGTTTTCTCGCATAATTAAATTTTTTTTAAATTAAGTAAGATTTTTATCACATCTGCAATTTAAAATTATAATTTGAAATAAAATTTTACTTATACCTTGTAGGCCGTGAAAAACTGTGCTAAGGAACTTATTAAGGTATCTGTCAACTCTACTTGCCAATAGAGCATTTTTGTTGCATTCGCCAAAAACCCACACCATGTCACTTAGTTCCTCCTGGGAAAAGTGCGCCATATTTCCCAAAATTATGCAAACCTAACTTAACAACCCTAGCAATATCACCACCACTGACAGATACCTTAATAACTTGTTTAGCACAGTTTTTCATAGCCTACAGGGTATAAGTAAAATTTTTATTTTAAATTATAGTATTAAATTGCAGATGTGCAAAAATGCTTTATTTTATTTCAAAAAAGATGAAATCATTCGAGAAAACAGTACTTTAGGTCGATTTCTGTATGAAGAAGACTAGTTATCTCTGGAATGGTTTATTTTAGCACTAGTGTGTACTAGTACTTTTTTGTGCAGAACGATGCGTAGAATCCAAAAAATTAATTAGATATAGGCTGTTCCATTTGAAAAATAACTTTCTTACGAAAAACTGTTTGCTATATTTTGGTGCAGATTATGTCCATCCTGTACACAATTTGGATATGGTGGGTAATGACGCTAATAGAACGTATCTTACTTAATCATCATCAAAACGTGCGCAATAAAAATAAAAATAGGTATTGAGATATACTGCTTTTCTTAGACTGCTGTTTTTCCACAAAAATGCCAATAAATCAAAAAGTATAAAGTTTAGGGTAGATAAAGTTATTTTTCATTGTCGTAAAATTTTGCGAGGAATTCAAAATTGTGCCGAAGTATAGGTTGTTCTATTTAAAAAAAAAACATAAGTTTGGGTTAGTACTCCCTTATGGAACAGCCTGTATACACGCTAACAATTTTAAAATGTGCGTCTCGGAGTTCTGTATATATGAGTGGAATGAGTTTTAAAATATCTTTATTAACAGAGGTACAACCTGCCTAGATCGCACTGTTGAGACATCCTGTATAGTGTTTTAATCTATTGCGCCGTTTGCCTCGGGCTACAAAAATGTGTTAACTAGGTATCTTCATGTCTAGAGTCTTAAGAAGACTTAAGCATTGTCGTAAGGGGGTTTTGAGGTCTCTGATTTCAGTTCTGATTTCGGATTTCTAGATTTCAAAATAGCGGAGCCTGATATGGTGACCAAACATATAATTAAGTATCGGATTCATATAAAAACTAAAACGTGATGTATGAAGGTTTTGGATTCCAAATTTGTTGTCAGATGTATAAAATTCAAAATGGCGGATCCAATATGGCGACTTAACATGTAATTAACTGTCGGATTCGGAAGAAAACAGAAATATCTGATGTTAGATGTTTATAATTCAAATGGGCACGGAGTGCAATCTGGCAACCATAATAAATTAACATGAACTTGCAACTTTTCTTTTCCAATTTCCTGTAACATAAGTATGCAGCTCTCCGATTGCAACACTTATGCCAGTTAAAAATGCGAAATTTGGGAATTCAATCTGACGACGTATAAATTACAAATAAATTAGATAATATCAAATTATTATAAACGTTTAATGATAAGAAATAAGCATAAGTGGGTACACAAAACATGGAAATACAATCTTAATAAATGAAGGGTACACGGGAAAAACGATCGAAGTCACATCTATACGACATATGAGTTTTACATTGTAATAAAATTGTGACTTCGATCGTTTTTCCCCTGTACCCTTCAAATATATATAAAGTATTTATTTTAAACTACGCTTTTTCAAAGCATTGTCTCCGGAAGTCTGTCCACATACAAAATTTCATTTCAATTGTATCAATTTTCCAAATTTATTTTTTTTTAAGGAAAATTTTCCAATTTTTTGTTGTTGATTTATGTTATTGGAACCGTGTGTCTGTCCACCTGCTAATTTTAAACTCATAGGGCACTGGGAAGTAGGATACATATCGATTACAAGATTTGAACGTAACAAACAAACAAACAAACAACAAGTAAGGTTCATATAAACGTAGTAATTACCCCGGAATATTATATAACTTTGTAATTACATTTAGTACAAAAAAATATATAAACTAGTATCATACGGACATTTGTTTGTACCACTGTGTACGGCATGACTGGTCCTTTTTTCGTTCGCAATAAAAACGCTTTTTCTATATGACTAGTTATAGGAAGTTACAGCCCTGAAAACTACCCTTAATGAAAAGATTTAGATTCTTCAGAAAATTGATCCTTGTAATTATTTCATTCTCTTTTCTTCTCATAGAAATCATTATTATAAGTCTAGTGGGATGTTTATAAACATTTGCTAGTTACTTTCCATTTGTTTAAATAATTCGTTTTTCTAGAAAATCCGCCTGAATTCTGCTTTCTGAGTTCGAAACAGCAGTTAGAGTGACACTATTCATTAAAAAATCCTCCTATTGTTTAAACAATAAATTTATTCATTTTCAGCTTTTTGAGAAATTGACTGATAAATTGCATATTCGAGACATCTTGTCTATATTATCTAATATATCCACATTTCTTTAAAAAAATTTTTGCAATTCACCAAAAATTATATTGAATAAATGATATTACAACGAATAATATTTTACTTAGGTCCCAGGTCACGGGTTCAAATCCAGGTTGTGGCTGTAATTTTTAATAATATTTTAAAATTTACTTACCACCTGTATATCACCATTATGCATTTTAATAACATTTTATTATTTAAACAATGGAAATTATCCCAAACTATAAATGATGTCACTTGACAATAACAGTTGACCAGACCAATCTAAAACATGCGAATAGCAAAAAAAAAAAAATTTAAACTAGATGGGTTTGTTTAAACAAATATGGGTTTATTTGTTAATAACATAGGCAAGATACCTGAACATGAAATTTATAAGTTATTTCACAAAAAAAGCTGACTTCTACCATAATTACAACAACAGTTGACAATTAATAATCATTGATTGTTTAAACAATAGGAAGAATTTCTTTAATGAATAATGTCACTCTAAGATAATAAACTGCTATTTCGAACTCAGAAAACTGATTCCCGGCGGAATTTGGAGAAAAGCAAATTATTTAAACAAATGGAAGTTACCTGACAAATGTTTATAAACATTCAACTAGACTTATAGTAATGATTTCTATGAGCAAAAAGAGAATGAAGTGATTAGAAGGGTAAATCTTCTGAAGAATGTACATTTTTCATTTAAGGGTAGTTTTTAGGGCACTGTGGTGGTGGGTTGGAGGCATCACAGCCATATGGATAATAACTCTAATTCTTCATTGGAAAGTCCTCTACAAGTCCTATAACTTTAATCTTAAGTTTTCCCAAACCCCGAACAATTATTCGAAAAATACCAAAAATTGTCGTTTTCTCATGCTTTTTCTTATGTAAATTTAATGCATCGATAGGCACCATTAAAAATCAAAATATCAAAGAAAAAAAAATACGTGTCCACTTTTTCGGATTTGGAAACGATTTCCTTTCTATCATCACAAAAATTTTTGCAATGCATTTTTGAACCACCCTAAGGCACACATATCAAAAGCAGAGTGAAGTTAACAAGAATTATTATTAGTATGTGCTAGAAATAAGTGTGGGACAATAGTATACAATCCTATTAGTACTTAGATTAAATTGTTTCAATTTTAAACATAGTTGCAAGTATAATATAATTATATGCACACAGTTTCAGTATTGTAAAAACAAACTTAATTTCTCATTATCAACCCTGCAAAAACCAACCCAATATTACTATTTTTCGAATCTTCGTAGCTACAATGCTATTATATTCAAGAGATTCCAAAACTATAACACAATTTATTTTTCATTTTCGATTCACAATTTTCCGTTAATGTATTGACTAATTGAAGTTCATTAACATTAAACTGCATTTTTGAGCACCTAAAAAATTAGAATCGGCAAATGCTGAGGAGTTACGTCAAACAAACAAAATTCAATTCCTCATAATGCGATTAATATGTTCGGAAGCGATAATTATCTCACCATTTGCTTGTCACATACACACATTTGCAATTTGCAATAACTTGTAGATATCGAATTTAACCATTAGGCAAATTTTCTACTAGTTCTTCAGTTAATCAAATTCTTATCAGCTTGTCTTATATTACTATAAATACGATGTCTGTGGCCATAATTTTTATAGATGAGTATCTAACTGCGTTTGAAATGAGAGGTGAGAGCGTAGTAGACCGATAAGTTTATTGTTTTTTAACAAAAATCTTTTTCAGGTGTTATAATAGCCTCATTTGTGTTAATCTTGGCCTGGCCAACAGTTGTATATGGTAAGTCATTTTATTAATTAGATGATATGATGTACAGTTTCGAGGAATATATTTCTCTTCCTTATTACAGGCGGTGTTATAAGTAGAGATGGGGACTGTGAACCGATTGTTACTTGCGGTCTAGACGACATATTTTTTACTGACAATACAGAAATTAGGTGCGATGGTAGCAAGTGTGACGGGTTAAACGATGGATTCGTGTTTCCAAGTACCAGAGATTGCTTCCAATATTGTGTGTGCGAACATGGAGTGGCAGAGTATCTCACTTGTCCACTACCCACGCCATCTGATCCATTGATTTGTTATTGGCTAGAACTAGTCGATTGCCGTCAAGAAAGACTGGCTAATGAACCTATAGGAGGCATAAAGTCAAATGCGAAACCAACTAAAAAGGTAATTTGAGTGAACGTTTAGACAAGAATCAGAGCAAAACCAGAGTCCACATACTACTTTGATAAAGATTATTATTTTGATAAACAAAATTATGTCATTTACTTTTAATTAGTGATATTTACCCTTTATTTATTTGATTTTGTGTACACCCAGATAAATACCCGGTATATACCGGGCATATACTCGATGTGGGTAAATATTTCACTATACAAATTTAATTTTAATAAAAATTTAGATGAAAAATTTCAATTGCCCGGGAAGGTAAATAAAACTTTGGTAAATACCTTGAATTCATCCCGATACCCATATATTCATATTAAATTTGGAATTTTTATAATAGTAAACCTTTCGGTACATTTTGTTAATTAAACCGCGGTTTCACCGACTCTCTGGTATCGATTTGTTAACTTTACAAGATAATTAATTAAGGTGTCGCTTAGTGTGATATTACGACTGATAAAGTCAAGGCTTGTACAGATTGCAGTAGCAACGCGTAATGTCACATAATAATACAACGTGCAATACAACGACACGCAACCCAAGGTCAAAAGTTGTTTCGCAGTTGCGTGACGAGCGCATTACATGTTACATAACACGTTGCAGCTGCAGTTGTACAAGCGCTGATGCTAAGAGTTTGAATAAAACATTTTTGTTTTAATCGGACCAATTGTGATTAAAACTCATCTTGTGCCAAACATAACATACGTATAAAAGCAGAAAAGTTTGACATTAGATTAAAATTTAACTGTATTATAATCCAGTATTCAGTTAGGTTTGAAAGAGCGAACAACATGGTTCGCAAAGCGTCAGTAATTATGTATTTTGACGAATGGCACTATTTTATAAATAATTCTGGTGGCCAAAGGGTACGTCTTTATCCGACACTATAAGATTTTTTTTTCTTCGACTGAAGTTCGCTGAAGAACCAAGTGAGGAGCCAACTGATGAGCCCACCGAGGACCCAACAGCAGAACCAACTGACGAACCAACTGATGAGCCCACTGAGGACCCAACAGCAGAACCAACTGACGAACCAACTGATGAGCCCACTGAGGACCCAACAGCAGAACCAACTGACGAACCAACTGATGAGCCCACTGAGGACCCAACAGCAGAACCAACTGACGAACCAACTGAGGAGCCCACTGAGGACCCAACAGCAGAACCAACTGACGAACCAACTGATGAGCCCACTGAGGACCCAACAGCAGAACCAACTGATGAGCCCACCGAGGATCCAACAGCAGAACCCACTGACGAACCAACTGATGAACCCACTGAGGACCCAACAGCTGAACCAACTGATGAGCCCACTGAGGACCCAACAGCAGAACCAACTGACGAACCAACTGATGAGCCCACTGAGGACCCAACAGCAGAGCCAACTGACGAACCAACTGATGAGCCCACTGAGGACCCAACAGCAGAACCAACTGACGAACCAACTGATGAGCCCACTGAGGACCCAACAGCAGAACCAACTGACGAACCAACTGAGGACCCAACAGCAGAACCAACTGACGAACCAACTGAAGAGCCCACTGAGGACCCAACAGCAGAACCAACTGACGAACCAACTGATGAGCCCACTGAGGACCCAACAGCAGAACCAACTGATGAACCCACTGAGGACCCAACAGCAGAACCAACTGACGAACCAACTGATGAGCCCACTGAGGACCCAACAGCAGAGCCAACTGACGAACCAACTGATGAGCCCACTGAGGACCCAACAGCAGAACCAACTGACGAACCAACTGATGAGCCCACTGAGGACCCAACAGCAGAACCAACTGAGGAGCCCACTGAGGACCCAACAGGAGAGCCAACTGACGAACCAACTGATGAGCCCACCGAGGACCCAACAGCACAACCCACTGACGAACCAACTGATGAGCCCACTGAGGACCCAACAGCAGAGCCAACTGACGAACCAACTGATGAGCCGACAGAGGAGCCAACAGCAGAACCAACTGACGAACCAACTGATGAGCCCACTGAGGACCCAACAGCAGAACCAACCGATGAACCAACTGATGAGCCTACTGAGGACCCAACAGCAGAACCAACGGACGAACCAACTGAGGAGCCCACTGAGGACCCAACAGCAGAACCAACTGACGAACCAACTGAGGAGCCCACTGAGGACCCAACAGCAGAACCAACTGACGAACCAACTGAGGAGCCCACTGAGGACCCAACAGCAGAACCAACTGACGAACCAACTGATGAGCCCACTGAGGACCCAACAGCCGAACCAACTGACGAACCAACTGATGAGCCCACTGTAGACCCAACAGCAGAACCAACTGACGAACCAACTGAGGAGCCCACTGAGGACCCAACAGCAGAACCCACTGACGAACCAACTGATGAACCCACTGAGGACCCAACAGCTGAACCAACTGATGAGCCCACTGAGGACCCAACAGCAGAACCAACTGACGAACCAACTGAGGAGCCCACTGAGGAACCTACTGATGAGCCTACTGAGGACCCAACAGCAGAACCAACTGACGAACCAACTGATGAACCCACTGAGGACCCAACAGCAGAACCAACTGACGAACCCACTGAGGAGCCCACTGAGGAACCTACTGAGGAACCTACTGATGAGCCCACTGAAGACCCAACAGCAGAACCAACTGACGAACCAACTGATGAGCCCACTGAGGACCCAACAGCAGAACCAACTGACGAACCAACTGATGAGCCCACTGAGGACCCAACAGCAGAACCAACTGACGAACCAACTGAGGAGCCCACTGAGGAACCTACTGATGAGCCCACTGACGAACCAACAGAGGAACCAACAGAAGAACCAACCGAAGAGCCAACTGAAGAACCAACCGAGGAACCAACAGATGAACCTACTGAGGAACCAACGGAAGAGCCAACTGAGGAACCTACTGAGGAACCAACAGAAGAACCAACTGAGGAACCAACGGAAGAGCCAACTGAGGAGCCCACTGAGGAACCAACAGAAGAACCAACTGAAGAGCCCACTGAGGAACCAACAGAGGAACCAACTGAAGAACCAACCGAGGTGCCAACTGAAGAACCAACCGAGGAACCAACAGAGGAACCTACTGAGGAACCAACGGAAGAGCCAACTGAGGAACCAACAGAGGAACCAACGGAAGAGCCAACTGAGGAGCCCACTGAGGAACCAACAGAAGAACCAACTGCGGAACCAACGGAAGAGCCAACTGAGGAGCCCACTGAGGAACCAACAGAAGAGCCAACTGAGGAACCTACTGCGGAACCAACAGAAGAACCAACTGAGGAGCCCACTGAGGAACCAACAGAAGAACCTACTGAGGAACCAACTGAAGAGCCCACTGAGGAACCAACAGAGGAACCAACCGAAGAACCAACCGAAGAACCTACTGACGAACCAACTGAAGAGCCTACTGAAGAACCAACAGAGGAACCTACTGAAGAACCAACTGAGGTACCGACTGAGGAACCAACCGGGGAACCAACTGAAGAACCAACCGAGGAACCCACTGAGGAGCCAACAGAAGAGCCAACTGAGGAACCAACGGAAGAGCCAACTGAGGAGCCCACTGAGGAGCCAACCGAAGAGCCCACTGAGGAACCAACAGAAGAACCTACTGAGGAACCAACTGAAGAGCCCACTGAGGAACCAACGGAAGAACCAACGGAAGAGCCAACTGAAGAACCAACCGAGGAACCCACTGAGGAACCAACAGAAGAGCCAACCGAGGAACCAACTGAAGAGCCCACTGAGGAACCGACAGAGGAACCAACCGTAGAGCCAACCGAAGAACCAACCGAGGAACCAACTGAGGAACCAACTGAAGAACCTACCGAAGAACCTACTGAGGAACCCACTGAGGAACCAACAGAAGAACCTACTGAGGAACCAACCGAAGAGCCCACTGAGGAACCGACAGACGAACCAACCGTAGAGCCAACTGAAGAACCTACCGAAGAACCTACAGAGGAACCTACTGAGGAGCCCACTGAAGAACCAACTGAAGAGCCTACTGAAGAACCAACTGAGGAACCTACGGAGGAACCAACGGAAGAACCAACTGAGGAGCCCACTGAGGAACCAACAGAAGAACCTACTGAGGAACCAACTGAAGAGCCCACTGAGGAACCAACAGAAGAACCAACTGAGGAACCTACTGAGGAACCAACAGAAGAGCCAACTGAGGAACCAACAGAAGAACCTACTGAGGAACCTACTGATGAGCCCACTGAGGAACCAACAGAAGAACCTACTGAGGAACCAACCGAAGAGCCCACTGAGGAACCGACGGAGGAACCAACCGTAGAGCCAACTGAAGAACCAACGGAGGAACCAACTGAGGAACCAACTGAAGAACCAACTGAGGAACCTACGGAGGAACCAACTGAAGAGCCAACTGAGGAGCCGACTGAGGAACCAACAGAAGAACCTACTGAGGAACCAACTGAAGAGCCCACTGAGGAACCAACTGAAGAGCCAACTGAGGAGCCCACTGAGGAACCAACAGAAGAACCTACTGAGGAGCCAACAGATGAGCCCACTGAGGAGCCAACAGAAGAGCCCACTGAGGAACCAACCGATGAACCAACCGAAGAGCCAACTGAAGAACCTACCGAGGAACCAACTGATGAGCCCACTGAGGAACCAACAGAAGAACCTACTGAGGAACCAACAGAAGAGCCAACGGAAGAGCCAACTGAGGAGCCCACTGAGGAACCAACAGAAGAACCTACTGAGGAACCCACTGAAGAGCCCACTGAGGAACCAACTGAAGAGCCCACTGAGGAACCAACTGAGGAACCAACTGAGGAACCAACCGAAGAACCAACTGAAGAGCCAACCGAAGAACCTACTGAGGAACCAACTGATGAGCCCACTGAGCAACCAACAGAAGAACCTACTGAGGAACCAACAGAAGAACCTACTGAGGAACCAACAGAAGAGCCAACGGAAGAGCCAACTGAGGAGCCCACTGAGGAACCAACAGAAGAACCTACTGAGGAACCAACTGAAGAGCCCACTGAGGAACCGACAGAAGAGCCAACTGAGGAACCTACTGAAGAACCAACCGAAGAGCCAACTGAAGAGCCAACTGAAGAACCTACTGAGGAACCAACTGAGGAACCAACCGAAGAGCCAACTGAGGAACCAACAGAAGAACCTACTGAGGAACCAACTGATGAGCCCACTGAGGAACCAACAGAAGAACCAACTGAGGAACCAACTGAGGAACCAACCGAAGAGCCAACTGAAGAGCCAACTGAAGAACCTACTGAGGAACCAACTGATGAGCCCACTGAGGAACCAACAGAAGAACCTACTGAGGAACCCACTGAAGAGCCCACTGAGGAACCAACTGAAGGGCCCACTGAGGAACCAACTGAGGAACCAACCGAAGAACCAACTGAAGAGCCAACCGAAGAACCTACTGAGGAACCAACTGATGAGCCCACTGAGGAACCAACAGAAGAACCTACTGAGGAACCAACAGAAGAACCTACTGAGGAACCAACTGAAGAGCCAACGGAAGAGCCAACTGAGGAGCCCACTGAGGAACCAACAGAAGAACCTACTGAGGAACCAACTGAAGAGCCCACTGAGGAACCAACAGAAGAGCCAACTGAGGAACCTACTGAAGAACCAACCGAGGAACCCACTGAAGAACCAACAGAGGAACCAACCGAAGAGCCAACCGAGCCAACTGAGGAGCCCACTGAGGAACCAACAGAGGAACCAACCGAAGAGCCAACTGAGGAACCAACAGAAGAACCTACTGAGGAACCAACTGATGAGCCCACTGAGGAACCAACAGAAGAACCAACTGAGGAACCAACTGAGGAACCAACTGAAGAACCAACTGAGGAGCCCACTGAGGAACCCACAGAAGAGCCTACTGAAGAACCAACTGATGAGCCCACTGAGGAACCAACAGAAGAGCCAACTGAAGAACCTACTGACGAACCTACAGAAGAGCCTACTGAGGAACCAACAGAAGAACCAACTGAAGAACCAACTGAGGAGCCCACCGAGGAACCCACTGAAGAGCCAACTGAAGAACCTACGGAAGAACCAACCGAGGAACCCACTGAGGAACCAACAGAGGAACCAACCGATGAGCCAACCGAAGAACCAACTGAAGAACCAACTGACGAACCTACTGAGGAACCAACTGAAGAGCCAACTGAAGAGCCGACTGAGGAGCCCACTGAAGAACCAACTGAAGAACCTACTGACGAACCAACCGAAGAACCAACAGAGGAACCAACCGACGAACCTACTGAGGAACCAACTGATGAGCCTACTGAGGAACCAACAGAAGAACCAACTGAGGAACCAACAGAAGAGCCAACGGAGGAGCCCACTGAGGAACCAACTGAAGAACCAACTGAAGAACCAACTGAGGAGCCCACTGAGGAACCCACTGAAGAGCCAACTGATGAACCTACTGAAGAACCAACCGAGGAGCCTACTGAGGAACCAACCGAAGAGCCTACTGAGGAACCAACAGAAGAACCAACTGAGGAACCAACAGAAGAACCAACTGAAGAACCAACAGAGGAGCCCACTGAAGAACCCACTGAAGAGCCAACAGAGACGCCAGTAGATGGTTGCGATAGTAACGTGTGTGAAGCATGGAACGGCGAATTTGTACAGTTGTTCCCCCACAGCAGCGATTGTACTAAATTTTGTAAGTGCAGTTGGGGAGTAGCGTTCGAAAAGGATTGTCCAAGTGGCTTACATTTTAACCCTGTAGAACAAGTGTGTGATTGGCCAGAATTAGCCGGTTGTAGTGCCGAGCCTACTGTAGAGCCAACTGAAGAGCCAACTGAAGAACCTACTGTCGAACCAACTGAAGAGCCCACTGAGGAACCAACAGAAGAGCCAACTGAAGAGCCAACTGAGGAACCAACAGAAGAGCCAACTGAAGAACCAACTGAGGAGCCCACTGAGGAACCCACTGAGGAACCCACTGAAGAGCCAACAGAGGCGCCAGTAGATGGTTGCGATAGTAACTTGTGTGACGCAACGAACGGCGAATTTGTACAGTTGTTCCCCCACAGCAGCGATTGTACTAAATTTTGTAAGTGCAGTTGGGGAGTGGCGTACGAAAAGGATTGTCCAAGTGGCTTACATTTTAACCCTGTAGAACAAGTTTGTGATTGGCCAGAATTAGCCGGTTGTAGTGCCGAGCCTACTGTAGAGCCAACTGAAGAGCCAACCGAAGAGCCAACCGAAGAGCCAACCGAAGAGCCAACTGAAGAACCAACTGAGGAGCCCACTGAGGAACCCACTGAAGAGCCAACAGAAGCGCCAGTAGATGGTTGCGATAGTAACTTGTGTGATGCAACGAATGGCGAATTTGCACAAATGTTCCCACACAGCAGCGATTGTACTAAATTTTGTAAATGCAGTTGGGGAGTGGCGTATGAAATGATTTGTCCAAGTGGCCTACATTTTAACCCTATTGAACAAGTGTGTGATTGGCCAGAATTAGCCGGTTGTAGTGCCGAGCCTACTGTAGAGCCAACTGATGAGCCAACCGAAGAACCTACTGTTGAACCAACTGAAGAGCCCACTGAGGAACCAACTCAGGAACCCACTGAAGAGCCAGTAGATGGTTGCGATAGTAACAAGTGTGAAGCAACAAACGGCGAATTTGCACAAATGTTCCCCCACAGCAGCGATTGTACTAAATTTTGTAAGTGCAGTTGGGGAGTGGCGTATGAAATGATTTGTCCAAGTGGTTTACATTTTAACCCTGTCGAACAAGTATGCGATTGGCCAGCAAATGCCGGTTGTACCCCTAATCCCACTGTGGAGCCAACCACAGAACCAACTACAGAACCAACAACAGAACCAACTACAGAGCCAACGACGGAACCAACTACAGAACCAACCACTGAACCAACTACAGAACCGACAGTAACGCCAACTGAGGAACCTGTTGGTGATTGTGATGACGCCAAATGCGCAGACTATACTTACTTCCCGCACAGTGACTGTGGTAAATTTTGTCAATGCAGCAATGGCGTAGCTCATGAAATGTCTTGTCCACCTGGATTACATTTCAATCCAAATGCAAATGTATGCGATTTTCCATCGTCAGCTGGCTGTGGGACAGAACCAACGACAGAGCCAACAACAGATCCGACCACAGAACCAACTACAGAACCAACAACAGAACCAACTACAGAGCCAACAACAGAACCAACTACAGAACCAACCACAGAACCAACAACAGAACCGACAGTAACGCCAACTGAGGAACCTGTTGGTGATTGTGATGACGCCAAATGCGCAGAGTATACTTACTTCCCGCACAGTGACTGTGGTAAATTTTGTCAATGCAGCAATGGCGTAGCTCATGAAATGTCTTGTCCACCTGGATTACATTTCAATCCAAATACAAATGTATGTGATTTTCCATCGTCCGCTGGTTGTGGGGCGGAACCAACGACAGAGCCAACAACAGATCCAACCACAGAACCAACTACAGAACCAACAACAGAACCAACTACAGAGCCAACAACAGAACCAACTACAGAACCAACTACAGAACCGACAGTAACGCCAACTGAGGAACCTGTTGGTGATTGTGATGACGCCAAATGTGCAGAGTTTACTTACTTCCCGCACAGTGACTGTGGTAAATTTTGCCAATGCTCCAATGGCGTAGCTCACGAAATGCCCTGTCCCTCAGGATTACATTTCAATCCAAATACAAATGTATGCGAATTACCAGCTAATGCTGGTTGCGGGGCAGTACCAACTACTGAGCCAACAACAGATCCAACTACAGAACCAACTACAGAGCCAACAACAGAACCAACTACAGAGCCAACAACAGAACCAACTACAGAACCAACTACAGAACCGACAGTAACGCCAACTGAGGAACCTGTTGGTGATTGTGATGACGCCAAATGTACAGAGTTTACTTACTTCCCGCACAGTGACTGTGGTAAATTTTGCCAATGCTCCAATGGCGTAGCTCACGAAATGCCCTGTCCCTCAGGATTACATTTCAATCCAAATACAAATGTATGCGAATTACCAGCTAATGCTGGTTGCGGGGCGGTACCAACTACTGAGCCAACAACAGATCCAACTACAGAACCAACTACAGAGCCAACAACAGAACCAACTACAGAGCCAACAACAGAACCAACTACAGTACCAACCACAGAACCCACCACTGAACCAACTACAGAACCAACAACAGAACCAACCACTGAGATAACCACCGAACCAACCACTGAGGTAACCACCGAACCAACTGAACCGCCAACTGAAGAACCAACCGAAGCTCCAACTGAGGAACCCGCTGATGGTGATTGTGATGACGCCAAATGTGCAGAATATACTTACTTCCCGCACAGTGACTGTGGTAAATTTTGCCAATGCTCCAATGGCGTAGCTCACGAAATGCCCTGTCCCTCAGGATTACATTTCAATCCAAATACAAATGTATGCGAATTACCAGCTAATGCTGGTTGCGGGGCAGTACCAACTACTGAGCCAACAACAGATCCAACCACAGAACCAACTACAGAAGCAACCACAGAACCAACTACAGAACCAACCACAGAGCTAACTACAGAACCAACAACAGAACCTACCACAGAACCAACCACTGAGATAACCACCGAACCAACCACTGAGGTAACCACCAAGCCAACTGAAGCGCCAACTGAAGAACCAACAGAAGCTCCAACTGAGGAACCCGCTGGTGGTGATTGTGATGACGCCAAATGTACAGAGTATATTTACTTCCCGCACAGTGACTGTGGTAAATTTTGCCAATGCTCCAATGGCGTAGCTCACGAAATGCCCTGTCCCTCAGGATTACATTTCAATCCAAATACAAATGTATGCGAATTACCAGATAATGCTGGTTGCGGGGCAGTAGCAACTACTGAGCCAACAACAGATCCAACCACAGAACCAACTACAGAAGCCACCACTGAACCAACTACAGAACCAACCACAGAACTAACTACAGAACCAGCAACAGAACCAACTACAGAACCAACTACTGAGGTAACCACCGAACCAACTGAAGCGCCAACTGAAGAACCAACACAAGCTCCAACTGAGGAACCCAATACGGGTGATTGTGATGACGCAAAATGTGCGGAATTTCATTATTTCCCCCACAGTGATTGTGGAAAATTCTGCCAATGTACGAATGGCGTAGCTCAAGAAATGCCGTGTGCGGATGGCTTACATTTCAATCCAAATAGTAATGTATGCGAATTTCCATGGACTGCTGGCTGCGCCAGTTAGGCTTGCCGCGCTAATGATTTAAAAACCATTATTATACTTATTCTTAAAAGATGTACAGATTGTATTGTAGATAACACTGTAGAAGCATAAATGTATTGTTAATAAATTACATGAGTAAATAACTTTTCTTTAATGATATAATAAGGAGGAATTCAAACCGGGCACGCTAAAAAAGTTGTGCACCTAATTTTTACATTATTTTATATCCGCGAGACCGGAACCTAAGCATATTGCTTTACCTGTCTACTACTGACACTTAATCACAGGCATCGGTGATCATTTGAATTAAGCAATGATTGTTTCTAGTACACTGAAATTAGGCAAAAAATGGACTATTAGATAAATTGGGGTTACCTTTTTGGGATCCGACGCGGAAAGTGATAGGTTACAATATACCATCACGTCCGCAAATTTTATTAGAGTCTGGAATTCCTAAAAGCCCCCCTATCGTGCACGTTCGCGTTTCCCTTTTACATTTTTCCGTAAAACGGTCACGATTTCGCGATTTCGCAAAAAGGTATACTTTTACCAGTTTCCTGAACGCAGTGGTTCTCAATCTGCAAGCGCCCTAGTACAGGAATATTCACACATCTTAATATACAGCGTCTCCCACGACGAGCTGCCATTAGAAGTATATGGAGAACCAAATAAAATCAGAGATCGAAGATTTGTGGACTTCTATTGTCGTCTCAATTAAAATATTTTGAGTTTTCGGTTACTTCCGGTTACACCGGAAATGATATCAACTTTTATATTTCAAATGGAACACTCTGTATTTTATCGCATTTTTGATATCTTCATTAAATTTTAGATCAATTCTTTGTTGTTACATTCCCTATACCTAATATGTGTTATTTCTGAGATATAAATTATTTAAAAGTGACAGCTGCACGGTTACTTTGAATTACTTATAAATTATTCCCGGTGGCAGTTGGAAAAAAGTTGTCTGGAAAAATTGTTGGTTTTATCGACACATCGGTAAAATTCTTAAGTTATACAGGGTGTTCAAATTATAAGATAAAAGTTGAATTCGGGAAAAGTATTAAAAGTCGATGTTTCAAATGGCAACCCTAACATATGAATACATTTCTCAATTCTATGGACAATTTTAGATCAACTCTGTGTACAATGTCCGATACCTAAAATGTACTTGTACCTACTTAAATTGATTTTTAAACGTCACAGTGGAAAGTGAACACATGGCGAATCTATATTGCGTTAAAAAAACTGAATAATTTGGAATAAACAGAACTTTATTAAACAAGTTTTTTTAGGTAATTTTTCATTATAATTGGTTTAGTATTTATAAAATATAAGCCTACAATAAAACACAATATTCCTTCATTATTGGGTGGTTTCAAGTGGACGGTGCTCCAGCGCACTGTTGCAGTAAGAGGCTTGATGAGTTGTTGGCGAGCTATTACATACCTAGTTTATGCGGACCCAATAATTGATCAGGAGAACATGAAAGATAAGAATTCGAGCTGCTATCAACGGGTTATGTGCTAACTCAATCAGGGGCGCCAGCAACAATAATGTGATAAAAATAATTGAAGCATGTTTAGCGGAAACCGGGAACGTGTTTGAACAGTTACTGAAATTGAATTAAGCAATTTTTTTAAAGTTACTTTGCTATTTTGTTTTATTTTTACTATAGTAACCAGATTTAGATTGAACATGAGTTACGATAGTCTTCGTTGGATGGGTCGAAATGTTAACTTATTGCACAATTATTTATTAACAATCTAAACACAGGAAACTAAACTAAGGAGATAGTACACACATAAATCAATTTTTATGTGACAACATGTTTTACACGTGATGACCGGAAAGTATTTATATACAATTAGTAATGATTGTCTATGCACTGCACCACTCAAACTTTTTAACTCAACTAAACTAATAATAAATTAGTACTAAGTAAGTCCTCTGCACGCTGTCTCGAAATATGTATAATAAACGGAACTAAACTAAACACAAACAAAACTAAACTATGAACGGAGTAGTAAACACACTTTAAAGTCAGAGAAAATGTACTAACACAGACAGCACGCAAATATGTAGTAGAAGAACTAACTCTCAACAGTTCGACTTAGCCCTATAGTTTGCGTACTACTATACACTATACAGTAAATAAAACTAGGCAAGCTAGGGTATTAGAAATAGCGGTTAATCCCCGCGCGAGCAAAGCTAGGAGAGAGAGGAGAGCGGTAAGGGGTCCTAAGAGTGTCGTTGTACAACGGGGTTCACACAAACAGACCGCGACGATGTAAATTGAAATATTGTATAGGAGAAAATACGATATAGAGTAGGTGTCGCCATCTGGCGGCCAGTTGTATCACTAGCATGCATACAACTCATTCCGGTCTCCGTTTCAGCACCCTTTCGGACCGAAATAGACAAGGACAGATTGTATATGTTTGCGTCAAGTCGCCCGCCTTTGTTAGGTATCCATGGACATACTACCGCCTACACCTGTAGAGGCGCTCGCATCGCGTCCCCCGGCCAATATCCACCAATATTCCACTGCGAAAGAAAAAATTGTACAGTTCACCAATAATAATTACTAAGCTGTTAGTCAGATATATATTTAAACAGTAATACTATAAGAGTGCGCTCTACGTCCGCTAGATGGCGCTAAATAATGGCGATACTGATATAAATTCTCACCAATTACCTAAATATGACCAACATTCATTACAATCATATGTCGTTAGGAACTTAGATAAATATTATTTTATCTCTTTTAATTTTTGTTTTTTTTTAGTTAATTTACCAGTTAAGGAAATATTTCTTTGACAATTATTGTAGGGGTGCGATTTAAGCGTGCATTATTTAAATAGATAAGTGCATTTAAATAGATACTTTGTGCATTCAAAGAAGAAATAATGTGCATTAAATAAATATGAATATGTTAATAAAATATTTTATAACGAGCAATATTTAATTCATTTTGTGCCCTAGAATGGCTGACTTGTGCATTAAAATAATACATACTGAGCATTAAATAAATATGAATATGTTACATACAAAATTTAATAATGAGCAATATTTAATTCATATTGTGCCCTAGAATGACTGACTTGTGCATTAAAATAATACATACTGAGATTTAAATAAATATCAATATGTTACATAAAAAATATTATAATGAGGAATATTTTCGTCTGTCATGTTTCCCTAAAATTGATAAAAATTAACTTAAATCATTAATTACACAATGAGGAGAAAAATATCGAAACTAACTTTGTTTTTGTATTACTAAATTTAACGTCTACATACCTACATACCCATATTAAATATAATATTTTCATTTGTACGGTCTATCTCTATTATCGGATTCATAAAAAAAATGGATAAACCGTGTGAACATAACCCAAAAAATATAATTTGAATTAAAACAAAATCTGATGTGGCCAGCACATTACCTACTTTATCATACTATACAGCAGTGCCTCGTCATGGCAATCTCGACGTATCTGCGTGTCGAATTCGCGTGCAACGCAAACGCTGATGTTCTGATAATACCGTCAAAAGAATCAAAATATCTGTCAAATCCTGGCTAACTAGAACTATATTAACAAAATTAATAAAACGGCGGCTCATTTGCAAAATCGTTGAAAAAATGCTAAGAGTAAACCTCCATTTTACAAGAAATCCCAACCAAAGTTTATGTAATTTAGAAAAGAATTTTTTCCATTAGAAAACAAACCTTTTCATTAATTGTTTATTGTAAAAATATTACATTATTTTTGGGTTGTTTTGTTTATTGCGAAAATATTACATGGTTTTTGGGTTGTTTTGTTTATTGTGAAAATATTACATTGTTTTTGGGTTGTTATGTATGTTTTGTATGTATAAAAACCCCGTACAGATATTAAGTATGTTTAATTTTATAAAACTAATAATTATTAGATAGCAAGTTAAAATTGTACACGGAATAACCGTATTTGAAACGAAACATACGGCCTGGTACTTATCTACTGAAATACAGCGGAAAGGGTACTACTATTAAACAATGTTGATTATCATAGCAACCAAAAGGAAAAAGAAATATTGACAATTGTACAGCAAAGGGATACATCACTATTGCTGAGGTTGACAGTAAGACATTTAGAGAAATTATTGCACATGTCCCATATACGAAAAGAAGGCGAAACTAGGGCGACAAAGAATCAATTACGATGGACATTTTTTATAAGTAAGAAGTACGAGAAGAGTGCATTGGACGGACGGCAACAATCGACAGTGAATAACCTTGCTGATACTGCAAATCGCACAGTGACCAACACATTGTTTATGCACTTAAATGTTAGATCTATTGTCAGCAAATTCGCTCGGGTCAAGGAATTCATTGCTCTACATAACTGCGGAATTTTTGCTGTTACCGAGACATGGCTGAATGACACGATTTTGAGCGAAGATATTGCTATTCCAGGATACAGACTTATACGGAATGCTCGAGCTGGCAGAGGTGGAGGAGTGGCGTTATATATCAAAGACACGATGCGCTACTCGCGTATCAATTTACCAGATTATCATGAGCACGAAATAGAACAATTGTGGATACAGATACAAATTAAAAAAATCTCAGTAGCGGTAGGTGTCATTTACCGTCCGCCGTCGGCAGGTTTACTTTCACAACAGCTGGAGGCTACCTTCAATGATGTTTACATGGAAACTCAGAATATCCTAGTCATGGGTGACTTTAATGTCGACATGTTGTCTCCCTCGACTTCGAGACAAGCATTAAAAGCAATTCTGAATGATTACTCGCTGAGCCAGGTGATATCAGACCCGACCCGGATTACTGCTAGCACTGAATCTTTAATTGATCTAATTCTTATCAGCAATAATTTTCTGAATGTGGATGGTGACGAAATCGAATGTGATTTTTCCGATCATCATGCAGTCGCTTGCAGCGTGCCTCTGACTACTTGCTCTGTCGATCGAATATCTGTGGAACTTCGCAATTTCAGAGACTTCGATTTGTACGCTTTCCTCCACGATGCGTCATTGATCCCATGGGACGTCATGTACCGCCTCTCAGATCTAGATGACAAGTTGCAGTTCTTCAATGGGGTATTACTCGAACTATTCGACATACATGCTCCAAAACGAGTGATTCAACTGCATCGAAGGCGCAGCCAACCATGGTTTACTGACACACTCAGGCAAATGAGGAACCTCAAAAACGACGCTTGGCGGAGATACAAGCGCAGTAAATCTCCAAATCACCGAAAATATTTCTGCAATCTGAGAAGTTACTTCAACAATGCTGTAATTCAAGAAAAGAGAGCATATTTCACGTCGGGCACACGTGGTCTCAAAGACCAGAAATTACTGTGGCAACATCTTAGATCGTGGGGTGTGGGTGGTGATAACCAAAATAATCGCGTGCCGATAGACTTGTGTGATGCTGACGCTTTCAGTGACTATTTTATTACCAGTAAACAGGGACTACCTTGTGACTCGGACTATGTGGACACTTTTCGCGGCGCTGCACACCCGCGAGGGGGGTTCTTTCATACAACCCGGTAGAAGTGGAGCGCGTTAAAGACCTTATTTTTAAACAAAAATCGACGTCTTGTGGTGCCGATGGTATTTCATCAAAAATGCTTCAGTTTTCCGCTTCTTTTTGTTCAGAGCCGCTGACCCACATCATCAATTACTCCTTTTAGCAAGGATACTTTCCAATATCCTGGCGAGAAGCAGTGGTAAGACCGATCCCTAAGACCACCAATCCTGCGACCTATGCTGACTATCGACCCATAAGTCTTTTGTGTACTGCATCAAAGATTGCTGAATCCATTTTACATGGCCAAATGATGGAATATCTCGAGGACCGGAACATATTACCGCCAATCCAGTCCGGCTTCCGCGGGGGTCACAGCACCAGTACTGCTTTACTACAAGTGTTGGATGACATTGTGACTTCGCATCGCAGTCACTCCACTACCGCACTCGTCCTCTTGGATATGTCAAAGGCTTTTGATAGCGTAAACTTTGAGTGCATCCTGGCTAAGCTGGAGTATTATGGAATTCGAGATGAGATGCTGAACTGGTTTAGACACTACCTCTCCGGTCGAACCTTTACAACAAAGGTCGACGGTGTCGGTTGCTCGAGATTGGTCAACGTGACTTCTGGTGTTCCACAGGGGTCAGTGCTCGGTCCCCTTCTGTTCAATGTCGTCACGTCTGATCTTCCGGAGAAACTATCAAATTGCACCTGCCATATGTACGCGGATGATCTGCAGATCTACACACCAATTTACGATGAAGATATCGAAGAAGGGATAATAACCATAAATGAAGATCTGACCCGAATTTTCAATTGGTCAACCAGCAACTCACTTCAACTAAACCCAGTCAAGTGCCAGGTTGTCTTGGTCGGGGGACGGGATAGTGCGATGCGCGTTCGTGACTCAGTGCCCAAGATCAGTCTAAATGGCACCGCGTTGCCGATAGTAGAGACAGCAAGAAATCTCGGTGTAGTTGTGGACTCCAACCTATCCTTCGACGATCACGTTAACAAACTTTGTCAACGGTCCTACGCCAAACTGAAGCTTTTATACTAATTTAAAAATTTATTGCCAACAGATATAAAACTTCTAATTTCAGATTCCCTAATATTGTCAGCTGTGAGCTATGCCGACGTTGTCTATGGGCCCTTTATTACACAGTCAGCTAAGCGGCGTCTTCAGAGCATCCAGTATAGCTGCCTGGCATACGCAACTGGTTGTCCGAGACGTCAACATATGTCTGAGGTGCTTCAAGGAGCTGGATGGCTGAGAATGGAGGAGCGTCGTTTCATGCATTATGTTGGTGTGGTCAGATCAGCAGTTGTAGATGGACAACCCTCTTACTTAGCACAGAAGGATCTTCGAGAGGGCGCTCACGGAAGAAACCTTCGACATGTTTCAACCACCGCCTCTGTCCCGCAACATAGAACGGCATTGTTCAGAAGATCCTTCAGCTATCTTGCCTCCCATATAATAAACACTGTACTAAACAATGTTGGATTCAAAAGCAAGCAGACTGTCTTCAGATGCTTAAAACAATCGTTTATTAATGGAGACCTTCAATCTGAGAATCTCTACTAATTATTAAAATTTATTCAAATTTATTAACTTTTTCAAATCTATACATGTAGAGTAAGGGTTATATTTTATATCACTATATGTGTTATACAGTGTGTATCAGCCAAATGGAATAAATTCGATAATAAATAAATGGGGGCGTTTGAAAAAACGCTCGGACACGTCGATTTGTATTTGTAGTTGCGCACTTTTTTCAGTAAAAACTTTTTATACAGGCTGTCTCGTGTAACAGTGGCCAATACTAACTTTCTTATTTTAAATGGAACACCCTGTATATTATTCAATTTTTGGATTCCTCTGTAAATTCTAGACATATTTTATGTACAATGTCCTATACCTATCTTCAACTGTTCCAGATTTATTTCCAAAATTAACATAAAAAAGTAAAATAATTTGATTAAAGAAATTCGATAGAAAAAAAACTAATAAATAATACTGTTTATTTCTTGATAACATAAAACACAAAAAAGTGAATGCTAATGTAGGAAATGTTCAAAATGCTCGCCGCGAACTTCTTGGCAACATCCTAGCCTTAAATAAAAATTTCTTCGGACGTCAATCAACATCTCAGGCGTAACCGATCTAATCGCAAGCGTTATTTGTCTTCTTAACCCTCCTGCCGCGGGCAAGTTTTCAATTTTTCTGCAGAAAAGCGCGGGATGTTGAACGGTGAAATCGCGTTACCCGCGGCTGGAGGGTTAAGTCAGCTAAGTCGAGGGGTTTAGTTTTGTATACAATACTTTTGACATATCCCTATAAGAAGTAATCTAATGGCGTCAGATCAGGGGATCGTGCTGGCCATTCAATCGATCCTCGCCTGCCTATCCACCGATTGGTAAACATTCGGTTGAGGTACTGCCTGACATTGATTCGGTAATGGGGCGGTGCTCCATCTTGCTGAAATCATATCATATTCGCTGGAACTTGTGGGTTTGCTGGATCAGGATATAAGTTTGTCAAAGTTGGCAAGACATTATTTTGGAGCAGTGCTAAATAATTATTGCCATCCAAATTGCCATCAATAAAAAAGGGACCTACGATATTATCTCCAACAATTCCTGCCCAAACATTAACCTTTTCAGGGTATTGCGTATGTTCTTCTCTCATCCAGTGTGGATTTTCCCTAGACCAATAGCGGTAATTTTGACGATTAGCATGACCGTGAAGCGTAAAGGTGCACTCATCAGAAAACAAAACATGCTCTAATTGGATGACATTGTTATCTAACATCGCGAACATTTCTTCGCAAAAATACGTTCTCCTATCAAAGTCATCTTCCATGAGCTCGTGAGTTGGTATCATTTTATAAGGTTGCATTTTATTTTCTTTTAATGTTCTAAAAATCGTTGAATGACTAACATCGAACGTTGTGGCTGCTTGTCGAGTAGAAGTATGTGGGTTTTCCTCAATCTCAAGCATAATATCCAATTTGGTATCGTTACTTGTTGCATTGCCAGCTGATTTTATTATCTGCCTTACATGTCCAAGCTTGCGAAATTGCTTCTCTATTTTACTAATTGTCCCTTGGGATATAGGCGGCAAATTTGGAAATTTTTCTTGAAATAACCTAGCAACTTCGATTTGTGTCCGTGTATTATCTCCACAACCAATCATTTGTAGAATGGTTATTTTGTGCATTTGTGTTAAATGAGCCATTTTTATGATGTACAGTTAATGAAATTCAAAAGATTATAACTATAACACTGACAGCTCCTGTCATGCAGTTAGACAACACTTTATTAAGGCTAGGGCAGCTTGGTTTTTATTTCATCAGTACATAAAAAGAACACTGAAATGGTTTTTGCCAATAGTTTTTGCTTACTTTATCGTTATGAATACCTAAATGTTAAATAAGTATTGAGTGTGTTGTATCGAATTTCTGTAATCAACTACCTTTATTTTTTAATGTTAATTTTTGAAATAAATCTGAAAACCCTTAATTTTTCCGAAACAATTGAAGATAGGTATAGGACATTGTACATAAAATATGTCTAGAATTTACTGAGGAATCCAAAAATTGAATAATATACAGGGTGTTCTATTTAAAATAAGAAAGTTAGTTTTGGCCATTGTTACACGAGACACCCTGTATAAAAAGTTTTTACTGAAAAAAGTGCGCAACTACAAATACAAATCGACGTGTCCGAGCGTTTTTTCAAACGCCCCCATTTATTTATTACCGAATTTATTCCATTTGGCTGATACACACTGTATAACACATATAGTGATATAAAATATAACCCTTACTCTACATGTATAGATTTGAAAAAGTTAATAAATTTGAATAAATTTTAATAATTAGTAGATATTCTCAGATTGAAGGTCTCCATTAATAAACGATTGTTTTAAGCATCTGAAGACAGTCTGCTTGCTTTTGAAACCAACATTGTTTAGTACAGTGTTTATTATATGGGAGGCAAGATAGCTGAAGGATCTTCTGAACAATGCCGTTCTATGTTGCGGGACAGAGGCGGTGGTTGAAACATGTCGAAGGTTTCTTCCGTGAGCGCCCTCTCGAAGCTGAATCTTCTGTGCTAAGTAAGAGGGTTGTCCATCTACAACTGCTGATCTGACCACACCAACATAATGCATGAAACGACGCTCCTCCATTCTCAGCCATCCAGCTCCTTGAAGCACCTCAGACATATGTTGACGTCTCGGACAACCAGTTGCGTATGCCAGGCAGCTATACTGGATGCTCTGAAGACGCCGCTTAGCTGACTGTGTAATAAAGGGCCCATAGACAACGTCGGCATAGCTCACAGCTGACAATATTAGGGAATCTGAAATTAGAAGTTTTATATCTGTTGGCAATAAATTTTTAAATTAGTATAAAAGCTTCAGTTTGGCGTAGGACCGTTGACAAAGTTTGTTAACGTGATCGTCGAAGGATAGGTTGGAGTCCACAACTACACCGAGATTTCTTGCTGTCTCTACTATCGGCAACGCGGTGCCATTTAGACTGATCTTGGGCACTGAGTCACGAACGCGCATCGCACTATCCCGTCCCCCGACCAAGACAACCTGGCACTTGACTGGGTTTAGTTGAAGTGAGTTGCTGGTTGATCAATTGAAAATTCGGGTCAGATCTTCATTTATGGTTATTATCCCTTCTTCGATATCTTCATCGTAAATTGGTGTGTAGATCTGCAGATCATCCGCGTACATATGGCAGGTGCAATTTGATAGTTTCTCCGGAAGATCAGACGTGACGACATTGAACAGAAGGGGACCGAGCACTGACCCCTGTGGAACACCAGAAGTCACGTTGACCAATCTCGAGCAACCGACACCGTCGACCTTTGTTGTAAAGGTTCGACCGGAGAGGTAGTGTCTAAACCAGTTCAGCATCTCATCTCGAATTCCATAATACTCCAGCTTAGCCAGGATGCACTCAAAGTTTACGCTATCAAAAGCCTTTGACATATCCAAGAGGACGAGTGCGGTAGTGGAGTGACTGCGATGCGAAGTCACAATGTCATCCAACACTTGTAGTAAAGCAGTACTGGTGCTGTGACCCCCGCGGAAGCCGGACTGGATTGGCGGTAATATGTTCCGGTCCTCGAGATATTCCATCATTTGGCCATGTAAAATGGATTCAGCAATCTTTGATGCAGTACACAAAAGACTTATGGGTCGATAGTCAGCATAGGTCGCAGGATTGGTGGTCTTAGGGATCGGTCTTACCACTGCTTCTCGCCAGGATATTGGAAAGTATCCTTGCTAAAAGGAGTAATTGATGATGTGGGTCAGCGGCTCTGAACAAAAAGAAGCGGAAAAGTGAAGCATTTTTGATGAAATACCATCGGCACCACAAGACGTCGATTTTTGTTTAAAAATAAGGTCTTTAACGCGCTCCACTTCTACCGGGTTGTATGAAAGAACCCCCCTCGCGGGTGTGCAGCGCCGCGAAAAGTGTCCACATAGTCCGAGTCACAAGGTAGTCCCTGTTTACTGGTAATAAAATAGTCACTGAAAGCGTCAGCATCACACAAGTCTATCGGCACGCGATTATTTTGGTTATCACCACCCACACCCCACGATCTAAGATGTTGCCACAGTAATTTCTGGTCTTTGAGACCACGTGTGCCCGACGTGAAATATGCTCTCTTTTCTTGAATTACAGCATTGTTGAAGTAACTTCTCAGATTGCAGAAATATTTTCGGTGATTTGGAGATTTACTGCGCTTGTATCTCCGCCAAGCGTCGTTTTTGAGGTTCCTCATTTGCCTGAGTGTGTCAGTAAACCATGGTTGGCTGCGCCTTCGATGCAGTTGAATCACTCGTTTTGGAGCATGTATGTCGAATAGTTCGAGTAATACCCCATTGAAGAACTGCAACTTGTCATCTAGATCTGAGAGGCGGTACATGACGTCCCATGGGATCAATGACGCATCGTGGAGGAAAGCGTACAAATCGAAGTCTCTGAAATTGCGAAGTTCCACAGATATTCGATCGACAGAGCAAGTAGTCAGAGGCACGCTGCAAGCGACTGCATGATGATCGGAAAAATCACATTCGATTTCGTCACCATCCACATTCAGAAAATTATTGCTGATAAGAATTAGATCAATTAAAGATTCAGTGCTAGCAGTAATCCGGGTCGGGTCTGATATCACCTGGCTCAGCGAGTAATCATTCAGAATTGCTTTTAATGCTTGTCTCGAAGTCGAGGGAGACAACATGTCGACATTAAAGTCACCCATGACTAGGATATTCTGAGTTTCCATGTAAACATCATTGAAGGTAGCCTCCAGCTGTTGTGAAAGTAAACCTGCCGACGGCGGACGGTAAATGACACCTACCGCTACTGAGATTTTTTTAATTTGTATCTGTATCCACAATTGTTCTATTTCGTGCTCATGATAATCTGGTAAATTGATACGCGAGTAGCGCATCGTGTCTTTGATATATAACGCCACTCCTCCACCTCTGCCAGCTCGAGCATTCCGTATAAGTCTGTATCCTGGAATAGCAATATCTTCGCTCAAAATCGTGTCATTCAGCCATGTCTCGGTAACAGCAAAAATTCCGCAGTTATGTAGAGCAATGAATTCCTTGACCCGAGCGAATTTGCTGACAATAGATCTAACATTTAAGTGCATAAACAATGTGTTGGTCACTGTGCGATTTGCAGTATCAGCAAGGTTATTCACTGTCGATTGTTGCCGTCCGTCCAATGCACTCTTCTCGTACTTCTTACTTATAAAAAATGTCCATCGTAATTGATTCTTTGTCGCCCTAGTTTCGCCTTCTTTTCGTATATGGGACATGTGCAATAATTTCTCTAAATGTCTTACCGTCAACCTCAGCAATAGTGATGTATCCCTTTGCTGTACAATTGTCAATATTTCTTTTTCCTTTTGGTTGCTATGATAATCAACATTGTTTAATAGTAGTACCCTTTCCGCTGTATTTCATTAGATAAGTACCACGCCGTATGTTTCGTTTTAAATACGGTTATTCCGTGTACAATTTTAACTTGGTATCTAATAATTATTAGTTTTATAAAATTAAACATACTTAATATCTGTACGGGGTTTTTATACATACAAAACATACATAACAACCCAAAAACAATGTAATATTTTCACAATAAACAAAACAACCCAAAAACCATGTAATATTTTCGCAATAAACAAAACAACCCAAAAATAATGTAATATTTTTACAATAAACAATTAATGAAAAGGTTTGTTTTCTAATGGAAAAAATTCTTTTCTAAATTACATAAACTTTGGTTGGGATTTCTTGTAAAATGGAGGTTTACTCTTAGCATTTTTCAACGATTTTGCAAATGAGCCGCCGTTTTATTAATTTTGTTAATATAGTTCTAGTTAGCCAGGATTTGACAGATATTTTGATTCTTTTGACGGTATTATCAGAACATCAGCGTTTGCGTTGCACGCGAATTCGACACGCAGATACGTCGAGATTGCCATGACGAGGCACTGCTGTATAGTATGATAAAGTAGGTAATGTGCTGGCCACATCAGATTTTGTTTTAATTCAAATTATATTTTTTGGGTTATGTTCACACGGTTTATCCATTTTTTTTATGAATCCGATAATAGAGATAGACCGTACAAATGAAAATATTATATTTAATATGGGTATGTAGGTATGTAGACGTTAAATTTAGTAATACAAAAACAAAGTTAGTTTCGATATTTTTCTCCTCATTGTGTAATTAATGATTTAAGTTAATTTTTATCAATTTTAGGGAAACATGACAGACGAAAATATTCCAATATGAATTAAATATTGCTCATTATTAAATTTTGTATGTAACATATTCATATTTATTTAATGCTCAGTATGTATTATTTTAATGCACAAGTCAGCCATTCTGGCGCAAAATGAATTAAATATTGCTCGTTATAAAATATTTTATTAACATATTCATATTTATTTAATGCACATTATTTCTTTTTTGAATGCACAAAGTATCTATTTAAATGCACTTATCTATTTAAATAATGCACGCTTAAATCGCACCCCTACAATAATTGTCAAAGAAATATTTCCTTAACTGGTAAATTAACTAAAAAAAACAAAAATTAAAAGAGATAAAATAATATTTATCTAAGTTCCTAACGACATGTGATTGTAATGAATGTTGGTCATATTTAGGTAATTGGTGAGAATTTATATCAGTATCGCCATTATTTAGCGCCATCTAGCGGACGTAGAGCGCACTCTTATAGTATTACTGTTTAAATATATATCTGACTAACAGCTTAGTAATTATTATTGGTGAACTGTACAATTTTTTCTTTCGCAGTGGAATATTGGTGGATATTGGCCGGGGGACGCGATGCGAGCGCCTCTACAGGTGTAGGCGGTAGTATGTCCATGGATACCTAACAAAGGCGGGCGACTTGACGCAAACATATACAATCTGTCCTTGTCTATTTCGGTCCGAAAGGGTGCTGAAACGGAGACCGGAATGAGTTGTATGCATGCTAGTGACACAACTGGCCGCCAGATGGCGACACCTACTCTATATCGTATTTTCTCCTATACAATATTTCAATTTACATCGTCGCGGTCTGTTTGTGTGAACCCCGTTGTACAACGACACTCTTAGGACCCCTTACCGCTCTCCTCTCTCTCCTAGCTTTGCTCGCGCGGGGATTAACCGCTATTTCTAATACCCTAGCTTGCCTAGTTTTATTTACTGTATAGTGTATAGTAGTACGCAAACTATAGGGCTAAGTCGAACTGTTGAGAGTTAGTTCTTCTACTACATATTTGCGTGCTGTCTGTGTTAGTACATTTTCTCTGACTTTAAAGTGTGTTTACTACTCCGTTCATAGTTTAGTTTTGTTTGTGTTTAGTTTAGTTCCGTTTATTATACATATTTCGAGACAGCGTGCAGAGGACTTACTTAGTACTAATTTATTATTAGTTTAGTTGAGTTAAAAAGTTTGAGTGGTGCAGTGCATAGACAATCATTACTAATTGTATATAAATACTTTCCGGTCATCACGTGTAAAACATGTTGTCACATAAAAATTGATTTATGTGTGTACTATCTCCTTAGTTTAGTTTCCTGTGTTTAGATTGTTAATAAATAATTGTGCAATAAGTTAACATTTCGACCCATCCAACGAAGACTATCGTAACTCATGTTCAATCTAAATGTGGTTACTATAGTGTTCGTTGCATGGGTCGGTTTGAGAAATGGAATAATTGTTTATTTTTATTTTTGGCATTTATTTGTTATTTAAAATGCTGTTTCTCTTTTATTATGTATCTACTTTATTTATGATTTTAAAGCTAAATGTAATAATTATAAAAATGTTTCAACAATAAATTATCTTTTCACAGCCACTATAACTGTAATGTATTCCCTTGTCTAGTTCCAGTAAAACAACTTTACAATTTAACTTAACTCTTTATTCTTCCAATACCCAGCAACTTCTATTACAATTTAGTTTATACGTCGTACTTCGGTCGTGGTCAACACATGTCTAATATAAATGTCGGACGGATATCGGCTATAGAAAATAATACAAAAACTAAAAGAACTTATTCGAATTTTCACATATATACCAACATAATAATTATTCATTTACAACTACCACATTTCTCCCCCTTTAAAAAATTCTTCTAACTAAAAATACATCAATTACATGTAAATAATTATACAAAAAAAATACAGGTTATTTTGACATATTTTTAAATTTCAACCGTTCCGAACGTCTCGGTTGCATTTGTTCAGATGAGCTGTTCCCAATCTCATCAAAATATGAATTAGTCTTTTCGGTAAGTGGTGTTATCATTGCATTTTCGGTTACCATCGAAATATTTTCGGAATTATTTAAATTAATATGACCATCGTTCTCACTGTCATCACCTTTCAGAACCTTAGAGCTATGTTCATTACAGTTTTGTTCCTTAGTAAATTTAGTTTCTACTTCATTAAAATTTATAATTTGATTTGCATGCCGTTTGATAATTTTTCCACATTCCATTTCTACTAAAAATATAATTTTTTTTCCTACATTCTTAATTATTTTTCCCTTTGTCCATTTATTAGAGTTTATTCCAAAATCTCTTGCATAAACTGTTTGTCCTATTTCAAATTTTTCAAACCTAGACCCGTTCCCGCCATAATAATTTTGTTGATCTACTTGCTTTTCTTTTACTAATTTTTGTATATTCGGTAGTACCATATCAAGTCTTGAGCGTAATCGTCGTCCTAATTGCAGTTCAGCTGGTGTACAGCCTGTAGTACAATGTGGTGTAATTCTGTATGAAAACATATATCGAGGTATTTCATCATGTACGTTTTTACCAGAATAAATTTTTTTTTTTGACGTCTCTTTTAATAGTTTTAACACAATTTTCTGCAGCTCCGTTGCAGTGCGGTGTATATACAGGTGTTGTAATATGTGTTATTCCATTACATTTGACAAAATTTTGAAATTCTAAACTAGTATACTGTGTTCCATTATCTGATATAATAGTTATTGGTAAACCCCATCTAGAAAAATAATCTCTGAATTTTGATATTGTTTCTTCGGCAGATATATTTGACATTACAAAAACTTCGGACCATTTAGAATAAGCGTCTAATATTATTAAATACATTTTACCTTTTACTGGCCCAAAAAGATCTGTATGAAGACGTAAATTTGGTCCTGATGGCCAATTCCATCCTTGAAAAATCGTTTTAGAAGGATTATCTTGATGTTGAATGCATATATCACATGACTTTACCATTGTTTCGATTTGATTATCAATCTTAGGCCACCATACGTAAGACCTTGCCAACATTTTTGTTTTAACAATTCCCATATGGGTTGAATGTAATTCTTTTAATAACATTTCCCTTAATTTCAATGGAATAATTACCCTGTATCCCCACATAAGACAATTTTGTTCTACTGTTAATTCATTTCTTCTAAAATAATATGGTTTCATTCTTTCATCCTTCGTATAATCATCTAACCAACCATTTAACACTTTATACATTACTTTACTTAATATGGGATCTCTTCTAGTTTCTACCGCGATTTCTTTTACTGATAACATCGGAACATCAGATGAAATAAAATTTAGATAAGAATATTCGTCATATTCTGTTGCTTCTTGGACATTTTTTATTAATGGAACGCTAGATAATCCATCTGCTGCATTTTTATTTGATTCAATATATTTTATTTCAAAATCGTAGCCAGATAAAATTACTGGCCATCTTTGTAATCTTCCGGCAGCCATCGGTGGTATACCCTTTTTTGAACCAAACAAATACACTAAAGGCTTATTATCCGTAATTAAATCAAATTTATTAGAAAACAAATATTGATGGAACTGTTTCACACCAAACACGATCGCTAATGCTTCTTTATACAGTTGTGAGTAATTAATCTCGCTTTTGTTTAACGTTCGAGAAGCATATGCAACTGGTTTTTCTTTTCCATCTAACATAACGTGACTCAAAACAGCTCTTATGCCATAACTTGAAGCATCACAAGTTAATCTCAATTTTAAATCAGGATTATAATGTACTAAATATGGTTCGGTACTCATAATTTGTTTAATCTGATTAAATGCATTTGTACATTCATCAGTCCATAACCACGGAACATCTTTCCCCAATAAACAATATAATGGCTTTAATATTATCGAAATATTTTTTACAAATTTAATTTATTATTCCTAATACACCTTGCAATTGTTTAATATTTGTAGGAACTGGAGCAATAAGTACTGCTTCAATTTTAGATTTGTCCATGTGTACACCGTTTTTATCTAGATGATGACCCAAAAAAATTATTTCACTTTTAAAAAACGAACACTTGCTTTTGTTCAGTGTTAACCCGCAACTTCTAATTCTTTTCAACACTTCCAAACTTCTATTATAAACCACATCTCTACTTTCCCCAGAAATTAAAATATCATCAATAAAAACAACTACTCCCGGAATGCCCTGAACTAATTTTTCCTATTTCTCTCTGAAACCACCCTGGTCCACTAGAAATTCCATAAACTAACCGTTGATACTCATATAAACCTTTATGCGTGGAAATTGTTAATAATTCTTTGATGTTATCTGCAATTTGTATTTGATTGTAAGCATGAGATATATCTAATTTTGTAAAATATTTGGCATTATTTAAAGTAGCTAAGAGATCTGAAATTCTGGGAACTGGATACCTATCTGTTTTCAAATATTTATTAACTGTCAATTTAAAGTTTCCTGTAATTCTTAATGATTTGTCACTTTTTATAATGGGTACTATAGGAGTTCCCCAATTTGAATGTTCTACTGACTTTAAAACTCCTAAATTAACTAACCTATCTAGCTCATCACTAACTTTGTTCTTAAGTGGAAATGGCAGCGCGAACGGTCTATAAAATATTGGTTTACTATCATCAACAAATGTTAATTGCAATGTATTCTTATTATACAAACCAAGACTTTCCGAAAAAACCTCTGGAAACTCCTTAATTAACCGCTCTGTCATTGTTTCTGTTGATAGATTGTGAACAGCCAATCCCAACTCATGCATCCACTGACGTCCGAGAAGTGGAGGTCCTCCATTACTAAAAATAAAAAGTTTTAGAATTTTGTTTATTTTCTTATAAGTAACATTCACGTGAATATTTCCTATTGCCTTTATAATTTGACCTGAATAACTCTTAAATACAAAATCCGAATCAGCCAATTTTAAATGACTAAACTTTTCTAAATATAAATTTTCACTAATTGCAGCTATACTTGATCCTGTATCAATTTCAAATGTCATTATTTGTCTTTCAACTTCTACATCTAACTTAATTGGCTTTATTATACATTCAGAATTTGAATAAATCACAAATAAAGGTTCAAAACTATTAGCTTGATACTCCACCGTATTATTATGATCTTCCAGTTCCAAATTATGAAAATTCTGCGCCCTGGATCGGTAGTCTCTTCCTTGATTGAAAGTTGCACCTCGTGAGTCGTCTCGTGTTCTCTTATCATACATTGGTTGGCTGGACTGGCTCCATCCCCGTTGACCTTGACTGTACTGACCTCTGGAACCGCCTTTTCCACGCTGTCCTTTCTCCGTTTGACCAAACTTGCCTTGTTGTACCATCATTCCTGGATTACTTCTACACACCCTTGCCAAATGACCACTTTTTCCACCGGAACTGACTCTTCCTGCTCCTTTTGCTTTGCTGTGCATGCTTGAGTTGTAGTTTATGTTAAAACTTCTTTTAAATCCTGAAACACCTTGACTTTCTATTCCCAATGAAAGCTATAAAATATTTTAACAATAAGTTCCGGAACCTTGAGCTCTACCTGTGCGCTCATGCAGTCCTTGGGGTTGCACCGACCAACTCTGGGAGAGGGCGTGGGGATAAACAACATCCAACCGCAAGGTGTTCCGAAATGGGCGCCACACAATCTAACCCCCGCCGTGGACTATCGCTTGATTGTGAAAGCTGGCTGAAAGAGAAATGATGCCACACAGGGACAAGAAGAGAACCAAAGTTGCCGGAAAATCAAGTTTATTAAATACCCACAGACAAAAAAAAAGTAAAAAAAAAAGTACACGAAATTACAGCGGTATCTCGGGAAAATATCCACTAACCAGCAAGGTCGACCACCGTTCAAATAATCCACATCAGAACGAGTCACAATAATACAATTTATCAAATACACCAAAATATCAAATAGCAACGCTTCGGCAACGTTAGTGCCGATAATTAACCTGAAAAAAAAGAACCCGAAAGATAAATGCGACAACCGACGAACACGTTCTTGGCCAAGCACGAAATTCACCGCCGTATCTGGGATAATATTCCTCCAGGCGTAAAATTAAATTAAATTAATCCGACCGAAAAGCGTTGGGAATTTGATTAACAATAGTGTCAAAATGGATGAAATTAATAAATTAAAATAAGGCAATATTAAATAAATTATTGTCCCAAATGACCAAGACAATTCAAATTCAAAATTAAATTGTAAATTAAAATTCTCAAACCTTACAGAAACACTTTGCCGGTACACCTTCACCCGACTAACCTAACCTCAACGTTTATCAAATATAAACAACCAAGTAAATTTAGAAAAGACAAAGATAAGATAACCTTATCCAATTAAATTAAATTAAATTAAATTAAATCAAATTAAATCAAATTAAACAATTGTTAACGAGGTTGAGGGAGGCTAGCTACCGTTGCAGCATACGCACAACAACGGTCCACCGCAACAGCTGTTTGTTGGGGTAGGTGAGGTTAGAAACCTTCCGGACAAAGAGACGATAGTGGTGAACGGCTCACCCAAAGTAAATTATACAATGAAAGAAAAATACAATTAATTACGACACGAATAAACTTCCGGCAGCACTGCGCCAAGGGCGAGGGCCACGCAGGGGCCCGGTGGAGATATAAATATAAGTTAAACCTTGACCTCGGCAGCGAAGGAATGTCCCCGTTCCACGAAGACACCCGCAGTCCTAGCAAGGCAAACTCTCCGCAGCTTCCGACGCTCCACTCCACGAAACTGGTCCTCCGATCGAAAGGGTTGTCCTCCGATCCAAAGACGAAAACGTCCCCAGACGAAGACACCACAGAAAAGGATACACGCCACCAGACGTAGAATAAATATCCAAAGAGGTCCAGACGACGAATAAATATCCGACGATGAATAAACGAAGAAGCCTAAAAATATTCCTCGCAATAAGGAACCAATTCTCAAAGTAATAAACGAACCAGAGACTCACCCTAAGATCTTGAGCGGGCTTAACCGTGAATCCAACAGTAATCTACGTACTAAATCCGCACAAAAGGCGACGGGGTTCCAACCATATAACACACTACAATGGTTAAAACTTCTCAGCTTGGGAAGGATGGTTCCGCATACAGCGAGAGATACTTCGTATACCAGCAAGGCACCAAACAAACGAGTAACTCCAAGTCACTTCCACACAGCTTCACGTAGACTCCAGGATAAAGTTGACTGACAGCGATTCGTCTAACAACCAAGACTCAACAATCCAGAGGGACCAAATGCGGATCTATATAAAGCCTCGCTCCCCAATTTAACCGGACCAAAAACTTCGCAAAAAGGCAATTAGAGCGACTTTAATCAAAGGAAACCAGTCATTAGGAGCAGAAAAATCCAAGGAGACTCATAATAACCCGGTCGACCAAATCTGAACAGTAGATTAAGAGAAAACAGGAGAAATGAATGGGAAAATACACTGTCTCGAACCCCGCATAAAAACTAGCCCTACTCAAATACGCAACTTTATTCAAACTCTGTTAATAGTGAACCAAATTCCACGAACGATGACTTGATGTAGAGCTGAATTTTTTCGTCGCTCTACGACGTCGCGTCGAAAAGTTACGCAATAAATCGATAAATCGCCCAAGAGGTACAGGAAGCGCCATCTTACGGCGGATAGCGGAAACACGTTCCAGCTCAAGCTACCCATGCAAAATCACGGGGGGGCGCAACCAACCAGTAAGAATTCAAACTGTGTGCAAGACCTGAGAAACTTGAAAGCGGCGACAGTAGCAGAGCATAATCCCTTCAAAACATTCCGTAAAAACGGCAGTGTAACAATCCCTCCTTCATTTCTTCTACGTCTCGATTTGTGTTTTCCAATGATGTCGCTAAATTTACCGCCTTTTTGTAGTTTAAATCGGGATCACTTAATAAACGCTTCTTAATTGACTCATCACGAACTCCACAGACTAACTGGTCTCTTAAATTATTTTCTAGGTTCTCGAAATTACAATATAACGATATCTTTTTCAATATTGCTATGTACTCTGTAATTGACTCACCAGCTAGCTGTCTTCTTTCCTTGAATTTATATCTCTCGGTAACTTCAGATGGTTTCGGTTTGAAATGGCCTCCCAATATTTTCTTAATTTCATTTACTTTTAATTCAGCTGGCTTCTTCGGAATTGCTAGATCGCGGAGCAACATATACGCATTATTACTGAGCAGTGTTAGTAATATACTTGATTTCTTCTTATCTTTCACGTCGTTGGCAATAAAATACTGTTCTAACCGTTCAATCCACACCTCCCAGTCGTCATTTTCCATATTAAATTGTTGGAATCCATTATTAATAAGTACAACTGGACTTACTTGCGGCATTTCTTCTTTTTTCTTTCCTCTTCGCACGTGGTATTAATTTCTCGCTTCTCCCGCTCGTCGCCAAAATGTAATGTATTCCCTTGTCTAGTTCCAGTAAAACAACTTTACAATTTAACTTAACTCTTTATTCTTCCAATACCCAGCAACTTCTATTACAATTTAGTTTATACGTCGTACTTCGGTCGTGGTCAACACATGTCTAATATAAATGTCGGACGGATATCGGCTATAGAAAATAATACAAAAACTAAAAGAACATATTCGAATTTTCACATATATACCAACATAATAATTATTCATTTACAACTACCACAATAACGGTGACATGAAGAAGTTCAGGAATTAGAATCAAAAATTAGACAAACGGACCATTTAGTTGTTAGACGATAGTTGAACATTCAACCCTAACTGCTTGACGTGCAGCACATTTTTCAACGCACGGGATTTTACTCAGAACATGTAGCGATTGCTAAAACAAGAGTAAGGAATCCAACTACTTTTAATTAAATACTGAAACTGTTGTAATATAACTTATACCTGTCACTGTAAATAAGTATCAATTCCAGTTTGCAACTGTTTACAATTCATGCGATTAGTTACACCGTATACACAATATAATACGACCTGGTAGATTTGTGAGCCGGCAAACACAATAGACTGACGCACCTGACGTGTTTGCATAATTCAAATAGTACATCGGCATCGTGGTGAACGGTTATGTTGTGAACGACATAACCGGAATCTGTGGTTATGTACGTTATGTTGTGAACGACATAACCGGATGGTGTGGAACATAGATGGTGGCGCCATCTATCCGAAAACTGCTGAACTTGGGGAATTCCCACTCTCCGTTCCATCGAGTTTCATATATAGTAATCTGGAGGTCGCATGGTGCAGGAGTGGGGGCGGCCGAAAATCCTAACAGCCTCGCAGGCTCCTGAAGTTAGGTGTTCTAGTGATTTTTAAGTAACCAACTTTAGTTACTAATGTCAATCGTATTTTTATGGCGCTCGTTTCGATTTATATCACTTTTATTCTAATATTTGGACGAAACATTTTAGCAATTGGCCTGTTACCTGTGCCAGAAATGGTAAAAAAGTGCTGTATTAGGAATTGCTGTAGCAATTCACAGAAAAGCGACAAATTGTCGTTTTGCATATAAATTTTTTTCCGCTTTGTTTATATCAAAACCAACCGATTTATTTTTTAGATTACCATTAAATTTATCTGTTGCGGTGTATGGTAATAACCATATTATTTTACTAACCAAAGAAGTGACAAAAATGTATTTAGTATGCAGATTACATTATATTTGTAGAATGAATAATATACACACAAAGAAAAACAAAATAAAATAGTTATTTTTAGTAATCAATAAATATGTTTATTTTTTATGATTTTTTACAAATAATCTTTTATATATTTCATATATTTATTACTGTTGAATATATACTATTTTGAATAAAATTCCTTTTTTTTTGCCTTTTTTGCAGACTAGATAAAAACAAAAACAAAAAATTTTCGAGAAAAGACATATTCTCGTAAAATATTTATTACTTACTCGAAAATATATGGATTTTGTAACTAGCAATTTGTGACGCGGCGAATTGTTCTGCGTGATTTGTTTGATATTCCGTACGGGTGGCGCCATCTATCGCTGTCTAGGGCAACCTGGTGGAACTCGGCAGGGTGCGAAACGCTGCTAGCGTCTGGTTCCCGCGCGCGAAATTGCCGAGGCCACGCCCCCGTCATTTACATATAATTAGATCCCACGGTTTTTACTGTTTGGATTCACGGAATTTTGTCTTGCAAAATCGTTGTTCACTTTGTACTATAGTTCGCCGCTGTCACTTGGTTTAACTTTCCCTTGGTTTCCCTATTCCGACAGAAATTCTTGGTTTCCGTTTTTTCTGCGTTTCCGACCACTATTTTTCGTGGCGGTGGTTCGAGCTGGCGGCGTGCCTTCCGGCGTCTTGTCTTGTCGATCATCTTGGAGTGTAGATACACGTGTGGTAGATTTTTGGAAGCCCGTTGAGAATTATAGGAGAGGATTTTGGTAGTTTGGAGGTCCCCCTTATCGCCGTAGTGCGGATTTATCTCAACCCGGCTTCAACAGGTGTGTCCAGGTTGTTGATTTAGTGGAAATCTGGCCACCACGCCATTGTGCGGATTTAAACGAACTTCTATCACCGTTCGCATAAGCCCAGTGTCCATCTATTTTTGGGTAAGCTCTCTTTAGATTCGATGAGATTGTCTGGTGGCAATTGGTGGGTCAATTCTACGATTAATTCCGCTTTTTAGGCACCTAGTACGAGGCGAGAGACCCTTCGTAAGTCAGTAGTCACCTGGTACGAGATAAGAGACCCTACGTAGGTCCGTCGACACCTAGTACGGGACCCGAGAGATCAAGTACGAGGCTAGCTGGATATCTGGTTCGAGATTGCACCAGTCCCGCAACCGCAAGTAGTTATCGACACGCGGAGTGACGGAACCGGCACGTGAGGCGATTATAGTCCGTCGTGGAGGATCCAACGCTGGCGTCGGAACGTCTGTAGGTGGCGAACAGTGTCTCGAAGCTCCGAATAAAGGTCAGAGGTCCTATCTTTTTCCGACCAGCTGTGGCGGACGCTCGTTGTCCCTCGAAGGGGCTAGCAGCTCGTATACCTTTTTTGTAGTTGTGTCTATGATTGGTAGTTAGCATCGCTACGATTGTGTAATCGTTACCCATCAAGGAGCCTTCCGCTCGCACACCTTTTTGTGGTGGCGCATTTGATTAGTATTAGATTAGTGTGGCTACGATTTAATAATCGTTGTCCATTCCGGAGCCTTCAGCTCAGTGTTATTGATTGTTAAGTGTTTAATTATCCGAAGATATCGCTCGGACCATCGGTGCTCAACCCGTCTGTGTTATTAATTACCTTTTTCTTTAATTCCGGGTTTGGTTTACGTACTCGTAATTACGATTACCCGTTACAGTATTTATCTTCGTGGATTCTGAATTTAATTCGGATAACTGGTATCCACTGGCATAATTTCCGTTGACCGTTCAAGATTTTTTTTAACGGAAGCCGTTAGTGGCTTCGGAGTTTATTTTATTTCCTCAGTTGGGCGTACCCAAGTTGAGTGCCGATGGGAATTTAATTTTATTTTGGGACGGATTGCCCCCATATGCGCTTGCCGAGTTTAGTTTTATTCTTGTTATCAACTTTTCAACATCGACGTCGGGTGCAGTAATTTTCTGGGGATTTTACCCACATCTACAGCGAGTCGCGGCGCGGTTTGGCCAAGCTTCGTGTCGGTCGCTTTTGCTTTTACGAGTTGCGGTTTGGGCTCGAAGCCCTTGAGCGTGTTGAATTGTTTGACATTTATTACTTTCTTTTGTTATTTTGCTTTGTGTGTATACTAAAGTGTAGGCAAGGCTGTGGCGTATCATCAGAGTGGTACTTTTGGTTGTACCCAGATTTAGTGTGTACCAGTATATGTATCGGAACAGTTCGAATACCGACGCATATTATATTGGCGATTTCCTCGTTGACTTTGAAGGCTAATAAATTTGTTGAAGTTACATTTGCTTTGCTTGTTCCCTGTGTTGCCTTTATTTCAGCTGCACTTTCGTAGTCAAGTGCTGTTTCTCCAACGGATTCAGACTAACGTGGCGCCCTCGAACATCGTATCAAGGAACCGTTTTGGTTACTGTCCCACGACCACCTCCCTGGTTGGCCGGAGCATCCGGGAGAAACGCATAAGCAGCACAGGTTTGGTATAGGTCGAGGAATTTTGATGTTTCTTCGGCAACTTTAGGTCTTTGGTATTTTTGCGGAAAAAAAGGCGTTACATTGGCGCCCAACGTGGGGCCATTAATCATTAATTAGGAGGAGCTAATTGGGTGGCGACCTATGCTGGTTGGGTTGTATATTTTTTCCCCTTTTCCTTTTTTTTCTCTTCTTCCTTGTTTTCACTTGTGGCCTTGTTTCACCGATTTGGGACCTTGTCTCATTAGTTCGGGACTTGGTTTTATATAGCTGGCCGGTGTGTGGTTTGAGTCCGTCACTATGTCCGCTCCCACCATGAAGTTACACCATCTCAAGAAGGATGAATTGGAATATGAGCTTCGTTCCCGCGGGATGGACCTCACCGAGATGACGGTGGTCGATATGCGGGCAAGCCTGAGGTCCCTGACCAGGTTGGAGCAGGCTCAGCGCGCGGTTCGATACTCGGATTACGAGTTTGATGCCAAGAAGGACTTGGATGCCATTGCTGCGAAGTTTGAGGAATTGGATACCTTGGTGACGGGGTTGGGCGATGACCGGGTTAGTCCTGCGCATCAGCGATGTTGTTCGAGAGTGTTGCATTTGCTGGGCCGAGTGGGTGGAATTTCCACGGCGACCGAGGATGCTGAGGTCATCCGGGAGCGTAGTGCGTGGCTGGCGAGGGTGTCCGCGTTGCTGACTCGCTTGCGGAGGAGTCGACATCGTTCTCGGGATCTGGATGTGAGTGAGGGCTTGTTGGATGCGGCGCTGGATGGCGAGGAGTCTGGTTCTAGTAGCGGCTCTGAACTTGTGGAACCCGAGACCACGGCGCGTGTCACTGGTGCGTCCCAATCGCCATTCTGGTCGAGGGATTACGTTGTCCCGGTCTACAAGTGGAATGTGCATTTCTCGGGTGACCCAAGGTCGATGTCCGTGATGGATTTTTTGGATCGAGTGACCGAGTTGCGGAGAGCGCGAGGATGTACCGAGGCAGATTTATTTCGATCGTCGTTGGCCTTGTTTCAGGGCAAGGCACTATTGTGGTATCGGTCGGCGATACGTAAGTGTAGCACGTGGCGGGAGTTATCAGATCTTCTGATGAAGCACTATTTGCCTCCGGAGTATAAGAGTCGTCTGTTCCAAGAGATTATGGGTAGAACCCAGGAACTTCAGGAACCCATCGTCGAGTACCTCGCGTGCATGCAGGCTTTGTTTGACCGCTATGGGCGAATGTCTCGGGAGGTCCAACTGGACATCCTAAAGAAGAATCTGGCACCCTTTTACCTTATGCAATTGCCGTCAGTCCGTACCGTCGAGGAGTTGGAAACCGAATGCTTGCAGCTGGAGACGAAGAAATATCGAGCCGATCATTACCATGCACCTCCTAGGAAGAGTCCGGAATGTGTGGAGCCCGAGTTGGCCTGTCTTTATTCCTGTTCGGAGACTGCCGCCGTGTCGTCGCCTTCCGTTCGACCCCCACCGGGAGCGCGACAGCTGGAGTGTTTCCGTTGCCACAAGGTTGGTCATTTCGCCCGGGATTGTCGACTGAAGCAGGGTGGCATTTGGTGTTATCGCTGTGGATAGCCGGATGTTACGACAAATACTTGTCCTAAGTGTTCGCCGCGGTCGGAAAACCCTGATTGGAGGGCCTGAGTGGTCGTCAGCCGCCCTCCCAGCATTCTTCCCGGACCAAGGACCCTACCCATAAAATACTTATAGACTATATAATTTCCCACGCTTCCGGTGATTGCCGACCGTACTTGAACGTTTCCATTTTGGGTCAGAATATGCTCGGCCTCTTGGACTCTGGAGGAACCCATACGATTGTTGGGGACGCCAAATATCGAATGTTGCTGGCTCTGGGACTGACTTTGGACTGTGTTTCGCGACGGAGTTGCGCTGTGGCGAACGGGGAAGTTTGCTCCTCATTGGGCACCGTGGCCGTCCCTTTCACTCTGCTGGATAAAGCTCGCCTATTGAATGTTATGGTGGTTCCTTCCCTTCCCCATAGGCTGATCCTAGGTATGGATTTCTGGCGGGAGATGGGTATTGTCCCGGATCTTCGGCAGGACGTCTGGCGATTCGGCGAGGAGTTGGCCGATCTTTGCGACGTGCAGGCTGGTGACGAGCTAACGCAGGCGCAGCGTACTGCCTTGGATGAGTTGGTCGGTCGGACCTTTCCGTCGGTGGGATCTTGCCCGCTGGGTACGGTTACGTCCGTAGAGCATGAGATTGTCACGGATTCTCCTCCCATAAAGCTTAGATACTATGCTGTTTCGCCCGCCAAGCAGAGGATCATTGATGAGGAGCTAACAAAGTTGCTGGAGCAGGGAGTGGTAGAGCCTTCCAGGAGCGCGTGGTCGTCCCCTGTTCTCCTCGTCCCGAAGAAGGACCGAAGTTATCGTTTCTGCATTGACTTTCGGCGCCTCAATCAGGTTACTAAGAAGGACGCGTATCCTTTGCCCTACATTTCTTCCATTTTGGACCGTCTCCGAAACGCCCGGTACCTGACCTCATTAGATATTAAGTCGGCCTACTGGCAGGTGCCTGTCGCGGCCTATGAGAGTTTACGGCTTTCACGGTTCCCGGACGCGGCCTGTTCCAGTTTCGGCGGATGCCGATGGGGTTGACCAACGCCCCGACCACTTGGCAGCGATTGATTGACGGTATCTTGGGAGCAGATTTGGAGCCCCATGTGTTGGTTTACCTGGACGATATTGTTGTGATCTCCCCGGACTTCGACACCCATCTCACGATACTGGAGAAGGTTTTGGATCGGCTACGAACTGCCGGCTTGACAGTTAGCCGGGAGAAGTGCCAATTCTGCCGACCACAACTTAAGTACTTGGGATACATCGTGGACCGGAATTGACTCCGCGTAGATCCGGAGAAGGTAGAGGCCATCTTAAATATTCCCGCCCCGCGAACGGTTTCGGAGGTTCGTCGTTTCGCCGGGATGGCTAGTTGGTACCGACGCTTTGTACCCGATTTCGCTTCCGTAATGGCACCTCTTACCCAGCTTACCCGGAAGGGCGTAAAATTTGACTGGACTCCGGAATGTGATCGAGCTCTGACCTCCGTGAAGCAGTATTTGGTGACGGCGCCTATTTTAACGTGTCCTGACTTCGAGCGGCCTTTTACTTTGCAGACAGACGCCTCCGCATATGGTCTCGGTGCCGTCCTCACACAACGCCTTGAGGGTGAGGAAAAAGTGATTGCCTTTCTGTCACGCTCTCTGACTTCCCAGGAGAGGAATTATTCTACCACTGAGCGTGAGTGCCTAGGCGTGATTTGGGCCGTGGAGAAGCTGCGCCGCTACTTGGAGGGAACGAGATTCACGGTGGTTACCGATCATGCTTCGCTCGTTTGGCTGAATCGTGTGAAGGATCCGACTGGTCGCCTGGCAAGATGGGCCGTGAGGCTACAGCCTTTCGACTTTGACATTGTGCATCGTAAGGGACGTGACTTGGTTGTCCCGGACTGTTTGTCTCGAGCGGTGCCCGTGTTGACGGATGCCGTGCACGTCGTCCCCGCTGGATTCGACTTTGCCTCGATAAAGGACCCTTGGTATCTTGGCATGATTGCCCGCGTCGGGAGAGCTTTGCACCGGTATCCGCAGTGGCGAGTCGAGGGGGGCTTGCTGTACAAGCATGTTCGGTCGGCGCATTTGGGTGTGTCGGACGTGGGCGAGGAGTGGAAGTTGGTGGTTCCGGGGGATCGTAGGGTTGCACTGTTGGGTCGGTACCATGATGACCCTCGAGCAGGCCATGTTGGTGGATATAAGGTGTATTGGCCACTTCGAGAGCGCTACACGTGGCCTAAGATGTATGTAGACGTTGCCAAATATGTCCGGCGTTGTGGAGTGTGTGCAGTGCAGAAGCCGGAGCAGCGAGCCTTGGCGGGATTGATGGGTACACGCCCGGACGTGTCCCGGCCCTGGCAGATGGTGAGCCTCGATTTCCTCGCGAGGAAATACCTCGATCCTGGTGGTCAGCGACTACTTTAGTAAGTATGTTTTACTGTTTGCGCTTCGGTCCGCTACGGCCAAGAGTTTGACCCGACTTCTGGAGGACCATGTTTTTTTGGTTTACGGAGCCCCCCAGTTTTTGATATGCGACAACGGCGTCCAGATGAGGAGTAAAGAATTTCGATCTTTGTGTGCATCGTATGGCACCAGAATATCCCACACTCCGCTGTATTACCCTCGGGCCGACCCTGTTGAGAGAGTCAATCGTGTCGTCAAGACTATGTTGGGTTGTTATGTCAAAGACAACCAGCGACGATGGGATGACTATTTGGGCCCGATTGGCTGCGCTATTCGAGCCTCGCGAAGTGAGACCACGGGGTACTCGCCCTTTTATGTTAACTTCGGCCGTCATTATGTGGGTTGTGGTCGCACTTTTGAGCAAGTTCTCACTCCGGATACTGCGCCTCCGGATGTTCCTGCGCGCATCGAAGGATTTCAACAGTTGTTTCAGCGAGTTCGCAAGCAACTTGCGTCGGCGCAGGAGCGACATCGACGGGTTTACAATTATAAGGTCCTGTCCAGTGCGGCAAATTTTGTTAATGCTAAGTTGGCAGCTAAATTCGTTGGACCCTTTCGTGTAAGGAAAAAGTTGGGTTCCCGGACATATGAGTTGGAGAGTGAGGATGGTGCTTCGAAAGGCGTATGGCATGTCCAAGATCTTAAGCCGGCCTATGAGTTGGATGAGGCTCGGTAAAACACCAGCGCTCTGTGTTCCGGGGCTTACAGAATACGGACACGGCGAACCTGCCACCAGTAAGAGTCTGGTAAAAGGCCACGGAGGACTTCCACCTACCATCATCTCTTGTAGGGATCGGGAAAGGGAGCGTCTCACAATGCGTGAGGACTCCTCATCGTTGCAAAACGATTTCGGCTAGGTTGTTAGCTTTGTCGTCATTTTGACGTTATACTTCGGTTGGCGGTATTTCGGTTGATTGGCCGACTTCGTTAGTTTTGGGATTTCTTTGTTTGTTAGTACCACCACCCCAGGGGTTTGTTCTGGTGTTCCCTGGGTTTTTGTCTTGCTTATCGTAGTTTCTTTTTGTTGTTGGGTGGTACCCTTTTTGTTGAGAGCTGTGGTCAGCTCTATTTTTTGTTTTCGGGGCGCGAGTCGTCGGTGCCTGGTGTTGGAGTTGTGCGGTGGCAGCAGTGGTGAGTTCCTTGGTTCCTGGCCCTATGTGTTATTGCTGGTTTCCAGTGCTGTCGATGGGTACGAACGAGGTTTGATGCACCTTTCCGCATCTTACGCAACTGCCTGTCCCTTCCTTCTTTTGTGTCGTCCTCTCCCCATACCTTTTCCCCTCCCTACTGTTGTCGTTGCACCGCCTTGGCATCTGGTGCTGGCCCCTCAAGCTTTTTTATTGCTTGGTAGTTGAGTTGTTGGTGTGGAGGCATCGTTGGACACACGGGTTTGCAGTTTGATACGTTCGGTTCGCTCCTTTGGATCTGGGTCGGAAACTTTCGTCGAAATTTTACTCTGTGAGAGGAGAGAGAGCTAACAAAGTTGCTGGAGCAGGGAGTGGTAGAGCCTTCCAGGAGCGCGTGGTCGTCCCCTGTTCTCCTCGTCCCGAAGAAGGACCGAAGTTATCGTTTCTGCATTGACTTTCGGCGCCTCAATCAGGTTACTAAGAAGGACGCGTATCCTTTGCCCTACATTTCTTCCATTTTGGACCGTCTCCGAAACGCCCGGTACCTGACCTCATTAGATATTAAGTCGGCCTACTGGCAGGTGCCTGTCGCGGCCTCATCAAGAGAGTTTACGGCTTTCACGGTTCCCGGACGCGGCCTGTTCCAGTTTCGGCGGATGCCGATGGGGTTGACCAACGCCCCGACCACTTGGCAGCGATTGATTGACGGTATCTTGGGAGCAGATTTGGAGCCCCATGTGTTGGTTTACCTGGACGATATTGTTGTGATCTCCCCGGACTTCGACACCCATCTCACGATACTGGAGAAGGTTTTGGATCGGCTACGAACTGCCGGCTTGACAGTTAGCCGGGAGAAGTGCCAATTCTGCCGACCACAACTTAAGTACTTGGGATACATCGTGGACCGGAATGGACTCCGCGTAGATCCGGAGAAGGTAGAGGCCATCTTAAATATTCCCGCCCCGCGAACGGTTTCGGAGGTTCGTCGTTTCGCCGGGATGGCTAGTTGGTACCGACGCTTTGTACCCGATTTCGCTTCCGTAATGGCACCTCTTACCCAGCTTACCCGGAAGGGCGTAAAATTTGACTGGACTCCGGAATGTGATCGAGCTCTGACCTCCGTGAAGCAGTATTTGGTGACGGCGCCTATTTTAACGTGTCCTGACTTCGAGCGGCCTTTTACTTTGCAGACAGACGCCTCCGCATATGGTCTCGGTGCCGTCCTCACACAACGCCTTGAGGGTGAGGAAAAAGTGATTGCCTTTCTGTCACGCTCTCTGACTTCCCAGGAGAGGAATTATTCTACCACTGAGCGTGAGTGCCTAGGCGTGATTTGGGCCGTGGAGAAGCTGCGCCGCTACTTGGAGGGAACGAGATTCACGGTGGTTACCGATCATGCTTCGCTCGTTTGGCTGAATCGTGTGAAGGATCCGACTGGTCGCCTGGCAAGATGGGCCGTGAGGCTACAGCCTTTCGACTTTGACATTGTGCATCGTAAGGGACGTGACTTGGTTGTCCCGGACTGTTTGTCTCGAGCGGTGCCCGTGTTGACGGATGCCGTGCACGTCGTCCCCGCTGGATTCGACTTTGCCTCGATAAAGGACCCTTGGTATCTTGGCATGATTGCCCGCGTCGGGAGAGCTTTGCACCGGTATCCGCAGTGGCGAGTCGAGGGGGGCTTGCTGTACAAGCATGTTCGGTCGGCGCATTTGGGTGTGTCGGACGTGGGCGAGGAGTGGAAGTTGGTGGTTCCGGGGGATCGTAGGGTTGCACTGTTGGGTCGGTACCATGATGACCCTCGAGCAGGCCATGTTGGTGGATATAAGGTGTATTGGCCACTTCGAGAGCGCTACACGTGGCCTAAGATGTATGTAGACGTTGCCAAATATGTCCGGCGTTGTGGAGTGTGTGCAGTGCAGAAGCCGGAGCAGCGAGCCTTGGCGGGATTGATGGGTACACGCCCGGACGTGTCCCGGCCCTGGCAGATGGTGAGCCTCGATTTCCTCGCGAGGAAATACCTCGATCCTGGTGGTCAGCGACTACTTTAGTAAGTATGTTTTACTGTTTGCGCTTCGGTCCGCTACGGCCAAGAGTTTGACCCGACTTCTGGAGGACCATGTTTTTTTGGTTTACGGAGCCCCCCAGTTTTTGATATGCGACAACGGCGTCCAGATGAGGAGTAAAGAATTTCGATCTTTGTGTGCATCGTATGGCACCAGAATATCCCACACTCCGCTGTATTACCCTCGGGCCGACCCTGTTGAGAGAGTCAATCGTGTCGTCAAGACTATGTTGGGTTGTTATGTCAAAGACAACCAGCGACGATGGGATGACTATTTGGGCCCGATTGGCTGCGCTATTCGAGCCTCGCGAAGTGAGACCACGGGGTACTCGCCCTTTTATGTTAACTTCGGCCGTCATTATGTGGGTTGTGGTCGCACTTTTGAGCAAGTTCTCACTCCGGATACTGCGCCTCCGGATGTTCCTGCGCGCATCGAAGGATTTCAACAGTTGTTTCAGCGAGTTCGCAAGCAACTTGCGTCGGCGCAGGAGCGACATCGACGGGTTTACAATTATAAGGTCCTGTCCAGTGCGGCAAATTTTGTTAATGCTAAGTTGGCAGCTAAATTCGTTGGACCCTTTCGTGTAAGGAAAAAGTTGGGTTCCCGGACATATGAGTTGGAGAGTGAGGATGGTGCTTCGAAAGGCGTATGGCATGTCCAAGATCTTAAGCCGGCCTATGAGTTGGATGAGGCTCGGTAAAACACCAGCGCTCTGTGTTCCGGGGCTTACAGAATACGGACACGGCGAACCTGCCACCAGTAAGAGTCTGGTAAAAGGCCACGGAGGACTTCCACCTACCATCATCTCTTGTAGGGATCGGGAAAGGGAGCGTCTCACAATGCGTGAGGACTCCTCATCGTTGCAAAACGATTTCGGCTAGGTTGTTAGCTTTGTCGTCATTTTGACGTTATACTTCGGTTGGCGGTATTTCGGTTGATTGGCCGACTTCGTTAGTTTTGGGATTTCTTTGTTTGTTAGTACCACCACCCCAGGGGTTTGTTCTGGTGTTCCCTGGGTTTTTGTCTTGCTTATCGTAGTTTCTTTTTGTTGTTGGGTGGTACCCTTTTTGTTGAGAGCTGTGGTCAGCTCTATTTTTTGTTTTCGGGGCGCGAGTCGTCGGTGCCTGGTGTTGGAGTTGTGCGGTGGCAGCAGTGGTGAGTTCCTTGGTTCCTGGCCCTATGTGTTATTGCTGGTTTCCAGTGCTGTCGATGGGTACGAACGAGGTTTGATGCACCTTTCCGCATCTTACGCAACTGCCTGTCCCTTCCTTCTTTTGTGTCGTCCTCTCCCCATACCTTTTCCCCTCCCTACTGTTGTCGTTGCACCGCCTTGGCATCTGGTGCTGGCCCCTCAAGCTTTTTTATTGCTTGGTAGTTGAGTTGTTGGTGTGGAGGCATCGTTGGACACACGGGTTTGCAGTTTGATACGTTCGGTTCGCTCCTTTGGATCTGGGTCGGAAACTTTCGTCGAAATTTTCCTCTGTGAGAGGAGAGGGGGAGTGTGACGCGGCGAATTGTTCTGCGTGATTTGTTTGATATTCCGTACGGGTGTCGCCATCTATCGCTGTCTAGGGCAACCTGGTGGAACTCGGCAGGGTGCGAAACGCTGCTAGCGTCTGGTTCCCGCGCGCGAAATTGCCGAGGCCACGCCCCCGTCATTTACATTTAATTAGATCCCACGGTTTTTACTGTTTGGATTCACGGAATTTTGTCTTGCAAAATCGTTGTTCACTTTGTACTATAGTTCGCCGCTGTCACTTGGTTTAACTTTCCCTTGGTTTCCCTATTCCGACAGAAATTCTTGGTTTCCGTTTTTTCTGCGTTTCCGACCACTATTTTTCGTGGCGGTGGTTCGAGCTGGCGGCGTGCCTTCCGGCGTCTTGTCTTGTCGATCATTTCGGAGTGTAGATACACGTGTGGTAGATTTTTGGAAGCCCGTTGAGAATTATAGGAGAGGATTTTGGTAGTTTGGAGGTCCCCCTTATCGCCGTAGTGCGGATTTATCTCAACCCGGCTTCAACAGGTGTGTCCAGGTTGTTGATTTAGTGGAAATCTGGCCACCACGCCATTGTGCGGATTTAAACGAACTTCTATCACCGTTCGCATAAGCACAGAGTCCATCTATTTTTGGGTAAGCTCTCTTTAGATTCGATGAGATTGTCTGGTGGCAATTGGTGGGTCAATTCTACGATTAATTCCTCTTTTTAGGCACCTAGTACGAGGCGAGAGACCCTTCGTAAGTCAGTAGTTACCTGGTACGAGATAAGAGACCCTACGTAGGTCCGTCGGCACCTAGTACGGGACCCGAGAGATCAAGTACGAGGCTAGCTGGATATCTGGTTCGAGATTGCACCAGTCCCGCAACCGCAAGTAGTTATCGACACGCGGAGTGACGGAACCGGCACGTGAGGCGATTATTGTCCGTCGTGGAGGATCCAACGCTGGCGTCGGAACGTCTGTAGGTGGCGAACAGTGTCTCGAAGCTCCGAATAAAGGTCAGAGGTCCTATCCTTTTCCGACCAGCTGTGGCGGACGCTCGTTGTCCCTCGAAGGGGCCAGCAGCTCGTATACTTTTTTTTGTAGTTGTGTCTATGATTGGTAGTTAGCATCGCTACGATTGTGTAATCGTTACCCGTCAAGGAGCCTTCCGCTCGCACACCTTTTTGTGGTGGCGCATTTGATTAGTATTAGATTAGTGTGGCTACGATTTAATAATCGTTGTCCATTCCGGAGCGTTCAGCTCAGTGTTATTGATTGTTAAGTGTTTAATTATCCGAAGATATCGCTCGGACCATCGGTGCTCAACCCGTCTGTGTTATTAATTACCTTTTTCTTTAATTCCGGGTTTGGTTTACGTACTCGTAATTACGATTACCCGTTACAGTATTTATCTTCGTGGATTCTGAATTTAATTCGGATAACTGGTATCCACTGGCATAATTTCCGTTGACCGTTCAAGATATTTTTTAACGGAAGCCGTTAGTGGCTTCGGAGTTTATTTTATTTCCTCAGTTGGGCGTAGCCAAGTTGAGTGTCGATGGGAATTTAATTTTATTTTGGGACGGATTGCCCCCATATACGCTTGCCGAGTTTAGTTTTATTCTTGTTATCAACTTTTCAACATCGACGTCGGGTGCAGTAATTTTCTGGGGATTTTACCCACATCTACAGCGAGTCACGGCGCGGTTTGGCCAAGCTTCGTGTCGGTCGCTTTTACTTTTGCGAGTTGCGGTTTGGGCTCGAAGCCCTTGAGCGTGTTGAATTGTTTGACATTTATTACTTTCTTTTGTTATTTTGCTTTGTGTGTATACTAAAGTGTAGGCAAGGCTGTGGCGTATCATCGGAGTGGTACTTTTGGTTGTACCCAGATTTAGTGTGTACCAGTATATGTATCGGAACAGTTCGAATACCGACGCATATTATATTGGCGATTTCCTCGTTGACTTTGAAGGCTAATAAATTTGTTGAAGTTACATTTGCTTTGCTTGTTCCCTGTGTTGCCTTTATTTCAGCTGCACTTTCGTAGTCAAGTGCTGTTTCTCCAACGGATTCAGACTAACGTGGCGCCCTCGAACATCGTATCAAGGAACCGTTTTGGTTACTGTCCCACGACCACCTCCCTGGTTGGCCGGAGCATCCGGGAGAAACGCATAAGCAGCACAGGTTTGGTATAGGTCGAGGAATTTTGATGTTTCTTCGGCAACTTTAGGTCTTTGGTATTTTGCGGAAAAAAAGGCGTTACAAATTGAATACGTTTTTGATAGATTTTAATTGTAAATCCGTAATTTATTTATTTACCGTAATAATTTGACGTTACATATTGATTATAAACAAAAATCCTTAGAAAATATGTAAAGTAAGTGTTCTGTTATTATTGTTTTTGAATTTCTTCCGTTCAAACTATGGAGTTTAATATATAGTATCTGAAGGTCGCACGCTATAGTCCCCGCCACGGCGAAAACGGGTCAAAAGCTTACTAGTTATCACAGGCGATTACAGAGGGCCAATGCGGGGGGAATTCGAAAACAATAACCTAAAATCATTTCTTGGATATTTTACTGCATGTATTGATAGGTGATTTTACTATGCAGTGTATGAAGCAAGGATTTATAAATCCAAAAGGAAAATTGTAAGTTATTGTCTATTGTTCAGTTTTGACCAATTTTCGGTATGTATTCTCTTTTTAGTTATCGTTGTCCTATTCGTATGCTGTAGCTACATTCAATTAATACCCTTTGAGTGCAAAAAATCTGAAATTCAAAGCAAAATCAAAAGATCGGTACGAAGTAGGTTTACCCAATTTGTTGTACTTTTTAGGGTGCGTTCCGCTGGCCGTTTCAGCACACTTAAGGAAACATTCCTCATTGGCTGCTGGCGATATCGTGGATATTGCATTTGTAAGTGGTTTGTAAACAAAACAATAGTTAAATCCAGGTTGAATCTGAGCGATTGCGAGCAAAACACGACTTAATCGATACAGAAATTGAAAAGCATATAATTTCCGAAGATGGTATAGACTTGTTTTGTGTGTGGGAAAAGGTTTTCGCCAGGCGTGCAGTAAGTAAAACATTTTTTTTTTATTCAATAAGAGCATTACAATCTAGTCATAATTGACTAATGAGTAACTTAATTCTAACTTATTTTACTAGTGTAACTTAACCTAACAGACACCCATCGATGTCTCTCAGTTAGTCCTGGTATACTGGGCACGTTTTTCTTGTGCACTACGTAGCACCGACTCTGCTTTTGGAACTAACACCTACAACTAGCACTTACTCTGCTTTTATCACTATCTCACATTTACACTAACTCAAAAGGCTTCTTTCTCTTGAGTCTTCTGACTAATGCGGTGTTGTCGAGGAGCTGGATGGCCTCAACGTTCACGTGATGGTGAAGCCTTTCCTTGTGACTTCTTGCTAATTTTTGAAGTTCTTTGCAAACAAACTCCATTTTAAGGTCCTTGTGGAGATCATCATTCCTAATGTACCAAGGTGCATTGACAATGCATCTCAATACTTTATTTTGGAAGGTCTGGACAATTTTAATGTTGCTTTTTTTGGTGCAACCCCAGAGTTGAGCACCATACGTCCACACGGGTTTTAGAATTTGCTGGTACAAGAGAAGCTTATTATGTACAGACAGCGTAGAGTTTCTTCCCAGCAGCCAGTACATCTGTCTATAACGGATTCCTAGTAAAACATAATCTCAATCTTCATGGGCGTCTGTAAAGGATGATTAAGGGTTTAATATAACAATATTCCACTAATACACTTATCACTTATATTTGGTATATATGTTCTTTGCTAATAGAGACCCTAAGAATGTAGAACTGCGGGAGCAGTGGATGGACGGTTTGATGTTATCTGTAGAAGAACGGACAAGTTTTCCGTTGCTCATAATACAAATAGTTGTATTATGAGGCATATTGGCATATTGTTGTTGTTAAAATACAAACACTGTACCATACTTAGGTATTGGAAACAAAGTATTGTATTATTGTTATTATAAACCCCTTTGTAAAAACACGCTCGCCGCCACTGTGCTAAGGACCACTCCTCTCACCTCTCACCGGCAATATGTTGGCTACAAATACAGCTAAGGTCTACGCATGCGGATTATGCATCCATGTTTCTTTGTTTATCTGAGCAGATTGCTAATACATGTTACAGTTATCTGTAGTGTATAGGTGGTGGTCCGATAAAATTTATATTATTTATTACAATATTACATTTGTTGATATTTCTTCCTGTATTAGTAGAGTTAATAACGCAACAGTTATTGTGTCTCATTATGATTATTTATACCAACTATATGTGATTAGTTCTGGGGCATTGGCACAACATAATGCGCCGTGAACTACTGCACATAGTGTAGGAAGGTATTTCTCCGATACGGGCGCTTAGATTGTTTTTCAACTCCCCTCCACGGTGTATGCACAGGGCGAATAGGGTCAATGAGGGAACGTAATGCAGTATTTAATTTTATGTTTGTTCTTCATATGTGTGAAATTAGTATGAGCGGCATGCGAAACAATGTCATCTAGCGGACCATTGTGATATTACATAATAAGACACTGACGCAGTGATATAACAAGCTGCAACGCGCTGCCTACCGGCGCGCAACCTAAGGGCACTATCACACAATCTACAATCTGCTATCAGCGACGCTGATAGCTGTGCTTCTAGCAATGCTGAGAGCGGCGCTGGTAGCGGAGCGTTTGAATACACAAGTGCTTATGGCAACAAACACACAGTCAGCGGAATTGGCACCGCTCATGGAAATAAGCACCTGTGTATTCAAACGCTCCGCTACCAGCGCCGCTCGAAGCACTACTATCAGCGGCGCTAACTATGAGCCCGTGCCCTAAGTGGGTGTTAACTACTCACTCATCATTTCACAATCTAGCTACACTTATACCTAGCCAATATCACTAGACACCACCACAACCATGCTTTCGCCATACCATTTATATAGGCGACCTGCCTAAAATTGTGTCAAATAAAAGGAACTAAATAATAATAATAACTAATAATAAGAGGTGTAGTATTGTCACAATATAGGATTTACATAGGCAGTTACCAACCCTTGGGGTAATATGGAGTCTCAAAAAAGTTCTTTATCTTTATTATCACTTATTTATTAAAGTAATTTATAACTTATGGCAAGCATCAAATGCTAACAAACCTGTAACTTAGAACATATTTTGTACAAAAGTGTTACCTTACTTATTTTAGAATGGTAACAAATAAAGAGCAAAAATAATACTTAACATAAACTACAAATTCTTAAAATAAAAATCACTCATATGCCGTATAAGCTAAGTTTATTTGTTTTGTATCGTCATAATCATTTAAGGTGTCCGCAAATGGCTTCTCTCCTTATGCCTTATGCTGTGTAAGTATGCTGTATGTAGTGCACATAAAATGCATTAAAATGATTCCTCACCTGTATGCTTTCTCATATGCTTCCTAAGAGTAGAAGGTAATGCGGCAGCATAAGCACATACGCTGCATTTAAAGGGTTTCTCACCAGTATGCGTTCTCATATGCATGGTAACTTTACTATTTCGTACACTAGCATAATCACATAAGGTGCATTTAAACGGTTTTTCACCTGCATGCCTTTTCACATGCACCGTAAGACTAGAACTTCTTACACAAGCATAATCACATAGCATGCATTTAAATGGTTTCTCTCCGGTATGCGTTCTTATATGCAGTGTCAGACTATGGCTTTCTGTAGTAGCATAATCACAAACGGTGCATTTAAATGGCTTCTCACCTGTATGGTTTCTCAGATGCTTCGTAAGAGAAGACTTTACTGCACTAGAATAATCACATAACACGCATTTAAAAGGTTTCTCACCTGTATGCTTTCTCATATGACTCGTAAGAGCAGATCTTACTACGCAAGAATAATTACATACGGTGCATTTAAATGGTCTATCTCCTGTATGCGTTCTAATATGTAGTTGAAAAGCGCTATTGTTTGCACTAGCATAATCACATAAGGTACATTTATATGGTTTCTCACCAGTATGCATTCTCATATGCAGCGTAAGACTATACTTTGCTGCACAAACATAATCGCATAAGGTGCATTTAAACGGTTTCTCACCTGAATGTGTTCTCATATGCACCCTAAGAGAGCAATTTACTGCGCAAGCATAATCACATATCGTGCATTTAAATGGTTTCTCACCTGTATGCGTTCTCATATGACACGCTAGATTACAATTATTTGCACACGAATAATAACATATGTTGCATTTATACATTGTACGACTTCTCACATTCAGTTTAAGTGACTTCTCCGTTGCATGTCTTCGTTTATGTGCGGTTAGCAATCGAGGTTGCATAGTAGTATAGTCACAAATGTTGCATTTATATTGCTTTTCAGTCTTACAAGCTTCCGCATGTTGAAGTTGTGTTGACTGTGCAGTTGTGTCCCCTGACTTGCTACAAAGGAATATTTCCACAGGTATTTCTGTCTTCGGAGGATCTGTAGATTGTCCGGATACTGTACAAGTAGAGCCAGATACAGAAGTTTCAGTGAATTCCATTTCTGTAGCCTTTATGTCCAACCTAAAAAAATTAAACCACAATAAGCAGTACTTCCATTTAACGGGTGATCTATACTGACGAAGGACAGGTTGAATTTCCCGCCACATTGAATAATTGTGATGTTGGTAATGGTTGCAATTTGCAAATGACAGCTGTTATTTTTGTTCAGTGGCGTAGGTATTCTTTCTTGTATAGGGATTCTTAGGTATATTAAATTGAAGTCTTTTAGCATTGTTAGTCTTGGTAAAGACATTGGAGATGAATAAAACTAACTAGCCAGCATATTCTAAAACAACTGCATATTACATAATTATAATACATAGAAAAATAAATTATAAAATATAACAAAAAAAAACGGCAACCCTAACATATGAATACACTTCTCAATTCTTTGGAAAATTTTAGATCAACTTTGTGTACAATGTCCTATACTTAAAATGTTCGTGTACCTACTGAAACCGATTTTTAAACATCACAGAGAAATTGCAAACATTGCCAAATCTAGATTGGTTTTGAAAACGAAAAAAGTGAAGAATTTCGAATAAACAGAACTTTATTAAACATGTTTTTAGGTCACTTTTCATTATAATTAATTTCTCGAACTCTAACTTTCATGTTCTGCTTATCAATTATTGGGGCCTCATAAACTACGTCTTTAATAGCTCCCCAAATGAAAAATCCATTGGCGTCAAGTCGGGGGAACGCGGTGGATATTTGTATGACCCATTACGCGCAATCCACCGATCGTCAAAAATCTCGTTAAGCATGCCTCTTACTGCAACAGTTATGTGTGCTGGAGCAGCGTCCATTTGAAACCAGCCAATTATTGAGGACCTAATAACTGACAAGGAGAACATGAAAGATAGAGTTCGAGCTGCTTTCAATGGGTTATGTGCTAACTCTAGCAGGGACGCCACCAACAATAATATGTTAAGAAGATCTGAAGCATGTTTACCGGAATCTAGATTTGGCAATATTTGATCTAAAATTTTCCATAGTACTTTTTAGTACTTTTCTGGAATTCAACTTTGATCTTATAATTTGAACACCCAGTATAACTTTCAGAAGAGTTCTACCAATGTGCCGGAAAACTTTTTCCCAACGGTGACAGGGGATAATTTATAAGGAATTGAAAGTAACACTGCTGTCATTTTTTAATTGAAAAAATGAATATCTCAAAAATGACACATTTTAGGTATAGATAATTTAACATAAAATTGATCTAATATTTAACGAAGATTTCAAAAATGCGATAAAATATAGGCTGTTCCATTTGAAATATACCTCAAAGTTGACATCATTTCCTGTGTAACCAGAAGTAACCAATAGCTCAAACGATCGTGTCCAACAATATAAGTCCCCAAATTTTCAATCTATCATTTCATTTGGTTCTCCTTATACGTCTAATGGCAGCTCGTCGTGGGAGAATTATGGATAGTCAATACACCAGAACCACTATACAAAAAATGAATAAAACTTAATAGCCTGTCATAGTCTAAAATTTTTCGCTCATATCTATGATACGGTTACTTGTAGACAAAGAAAATTCGCGAGAAAAAGACTGTAGAAAATTAATGATAAATTTGGTTTGCGATTACTGCATGCTAAGATCATCCTGTATAGCGCATCTAATTTTTCATGCCCTAAGCATATAGTTATAGATTTAGATATATTGTGACTAAATTTTTATGGCAATATCTCCTAAAATGGAATTGCCAATTTTTTGACAAACAATTGAATATCTCCGAAACTATTTATTTTACACAGCTACACTCTGGAGTTGCACTCTGGAGTATTGTGGTGCGTATTTGTAGTGAGTTGCCATGTTTACAATAGCGACGACTGTGAAAGTACTATATCATCGACTAGAAAACTCAAACACAGTCCAGTTTGAATATTTGTACAATTAGAAAGCATACATTAATTTCTTTAGAGTATACCATACGTCAAATGTCATAAATACGAAATACAAACAGACATGTTTATAGTTGCGCCACCTACATCTGGTGATTGTTTATTTCAAAGATTTAGAGAGAAGTTTGACACAAGCTATTTGAATTGAGACGGGAATATTGGCTTCTGCCATCAAAATGTCCTTGAGCGACCGCAAAAGTCTGGCCACATTCTCCGTAAAACACATATAATATTAATTTGTAGAGCTATTATTTAAATGACGGAACGCAACATCATATCGTGTGAGTTTCCTGCTTTATAGTGCAATTATCTGGTGGTTTATAATTTTAAAATGCCACTGGACTTAAGATCAAATGGGGATAAGTCCCTGGAAATGGTAAACTTCTTAAAAAGTGAAGAATTCTGCACTTTGTTAAAGAATATCGTGACTAGAGAGACCGAACAATTGCAACAATCAATTAGCTCATTGAGAGAGGAGGTGGCGATTTTGAAGGAATCTAACATCCAGCTAATTCATCTACTAGAATGAAATAGGTCAGATATTTCTAAAAAGCATGCTGGAATAAATAATGTGTTTCCAAGAATTGGAGTACACAACACCAGAAAACGTCAAATACCGAAGTTCCTAAAGCAGTTGGCAATACTGCTCTTGATACGGGTTTTAAAAAACAACAACAAACATATGCGAATTCTGTGAATTCCGATATCAACCTTGCACCTGCTAGTCGTCTTGTCATTTCAAATGAATCTTCATCGGAGGGATGGAGGCCTGTAACTCGAAGAAGATTTAAAGTTTAGATTCTAAACTAACTGAGGTGATTCGTGGTAGTTCCGTCAGTGCCGATATTAGAGGGGCAATTAGGTTTTCCCATGTCCATGTGTTTCTTTTGGATACAAAGATTACCAAAGAAATGCTACAAAATTATATTAAATCGAAAAATTTAAGTGAAGTTAAATGCGAAAAGCTGCTTAGTCGACATCCAGAGGAATACTCATCCTTTAAGGTATCAGTTCCTTCAAAATATTTAACAGAAATGAAAAAAGCCGAGTTTTGGCCACAAGATGTGTGTGTAAACGATTTTTTATTCCATCTTGCAAAGAGACAGCCAAGCGTATAGCAAGAGAATCTACCACTCAATCCATTAGAATATTACATCAAAGCATTAGATGCTTAAATAACAAAATTCAAAACGTTCAAGTGATCCTTAAAGAATATAATATTGATGTGCTACTTTTGACTGAACATTGGCAGACGGATGACCAACTAAAGGAAATATCCTTTAATTGTTATAGACTAAATTCTTGGTATTGTCGCACCTTGAATAAACACGGCGGGGTTGCTATTTATAGTAAATTATCTACTGTTATCAAAAATCGTGATGATATTAATGACGGGGCTATGTGTGGTAGTTTTGAATGTTGTGCGGTTCAGCTGGTTTACTCTAGAATTGTTATTGTTGTTATTTATCGCTCTCCAACATCTGAGTTTAACATATTTAATGAAAAATTGTCATTACTTGTAGATTTACTCAACTCTGAGAATAAAAATATCATTATTGCCGGCGATTTCAACATACATTTTTGTGAAGATTCTGCAAATACTAAAATAATTAGAGATCTGTTAAACACTGTAAATTTACATATTACATTGGATATACCAACACGAGTAACAAAGCAGACGGTAACATGTATTGACAATATATTTGTGAATCTTCTTTATGAGGACTACCATGTAAGTTGCATTGCTTTTGATTTATCTCATCATTATTTTCAATTGCTCAGCATGGTGCTGCCTAAAAACCGCAGTATCTCGGATCAAAGTGTTTGGAAACGTAGATATTGTGCCACTTCCGTTTCAAGATGTGTCGATTATTTGGAGACAGAGTTCTGGCTGACAGTATATGAGCAGGTTTGCGCGAACATTGCCTTTTCAAAATTTTTTGAATTATTTCTGTACTATATGGATCTCTGTTTCCCGTATGTTAGGTGCAAGGTATTGAATCGGTCTGATTCAGGTTGGGTGTCACATGATATTTTGAGAATGAGAGAACACGTTTTGTCTTTGAAGCTTCTTAGTGATCGGTATCCTATATTTACAAATGAATTACTTCGGCAAAAGCAGGAATGTAAATGTATGAGCGAATGTATGAGCTTAATATGAAATAGAAGGAAACTGAGGTGAACGACACTTACATACTTTCTTCAGATAATAAATCAAAGGCTGTGTGGGATCTTATCCGTAAGAAACGCACAAATTTCTCGAAGCACACGACCTTGCCCGAGAGTGATGATTATTTTAAATTATGTAATTTGTTTAGTAATCATTTTACTTCATTAATTGATAATCTCTTGTCGAGTACATTTGATTCTGTCGACATCAATTTGTCAGAAATTAACAGATCGATGATATCACATTCAAAGTATTTTTTTCATAACACCGATTGCTGAGATTGATATTGTCCATGCAGTCCAGAAATTAAATGGTACATCTGCCTCAGGATATGACTGTTCCATCGTTTATTGTTAAAAAATTGATTGAACAAATCTCAGGACCGTTAGCATATTTAATAAAAAATTCTTTCCAGCAGGGAGTTTTTCCAAGTCGTTTAAAGATCTCTCATGTTAAACCTTTGTATAAAGGTGGCGATCTTGAAGATCTAAAAAGCTATCGCCCCATTAGCATGTTATCAGTTTTTTCTAAGATATACGAAATGCTCATGAATTCAAAAATTGTAAGCTTTTTTTTAAGCAAAATAGTATTTTTGATGACAACCAGCATGGGTTCTATCCATCTAGATCGACTAATACAGCGTTTCTTAATTATTTAAAGAAGATGTATATTGCTTTGGATGCTGGGAAGCCTTGTTTGGGACTGTTTATTGATCTGTCGAAGGCGTTTGACTGTGTCAACCATACTATACTGTTGAGGAAATTGGAATGCAATGGAGTAAACGGGGTTGGGATTGAGTGGTTCTGCTCATATCTTTCAAATAGAATGCAATGCATATCGATAGGAAATTTCAAATCAGCCTATGATGTTTTAAAAGTTGGGGTGCCACAAGGCTCAGTACTGGGTACTACATTATTCTTAATTTATGTAAATGATGTAGCTAGTTCTATATTTACTGAATCCGAAATTATAGTATATGCAGATGATATAAACTTAATTGCTCGGACTAAGCTCGTCTATGCTCAAGTCCAGCAATGGATGGCCAAAAATAGACCGCAGTAAATATAGCTTAACATCACTAACTTTGTCAGATACAGATCAAATACAAATACCGTTTGCTGATAGCTGCCCATTTTTAGGTAGTGTTGTGGATGAGAACCTACATTGTGAAAGTCAAATGGACACTGTAAGCAATTACTTATCCAGGCTGTTGTTTTTACATATGAGAAATATGTAATTATAATGAACAACTTATTTAATTTTTAAAAATGGGAGATAATGACACACGTCTGCATGGGTTCAAAGATGGATGAATTGTTTAAAACAATCGTCAATAAAAAATGCGCAACCAGGCAACTAAACACTACTACATTCTGCAACCACAAGCCAACTGTATTCTAAACATAGCCCTCGACATAAAAGCATTGGGCTTTTATTGTAATAAAATTCAATATGAGAAATTGTTCAAACTTGAGGCATTGTTAAAAATGTCAAATCAGTCTGTTGGTAAAACACATATTTTAGAAATACATCGACTGGTAATCGTTCCATTTGCCAACCGCACTGACACTACTCGTATTATGCCATCTGTACCAGGATGAACCTTTATGATTCTACCTAAATTCCACTTTAAAGGCGGCGAATTGTCTTCTTTAAGTATAACCATTTTGCCAGGTGTAGCTTGTTGTTCGATATTTTTAAACCATTTTGTTCGTTGCTGTAGTTCGCTGATGTATTCCTGGGACCATCTCTTCCAAAAATGCTGTTTTTGCTGTTGGCATTTTTGGAAAATGTTCAAGCGATTTTCATTTAAGTCATTCAAATCATTTTCAGATATTGCTGCAGCAGTTCTTCCCAAAAGAAAATGTGAAGGCGTTAATGGAGTGAAATCGTTAATATCGTTTGAAAGCGGAGTTAGCGGACGTGAGTTCACAATACTTTCAATTTGTACAAGTACTGTTGAAAATATTACAAAAGTTAAAACTGCATTTCCCAAAATTCGCTTTAAATGCGATTTAACTACCTTTACTCCAGCTTCCCAGAGACCACCGAAATGAGGTGAATATGGTGGAATGAAGTCCAGTTAATTTCTGAATTGGTCATTGAATTTAGAACATCTATTTTTGATTGTTTGAAAAAAGTTTTTATTTCTTTTACTTCTTTACCCGCACCAATTAAAGTAGATCCATTATCCGAATAAATGTCTGATGGTTTACCTCTTCTAGCAATAAATCTTTTTAAAGCAGCTATAAATGAGTCTGTGGTTAAACTTGATACTAATTCTAGATGCATTGCTTTTGTGACAAAACAGACAAACAAGCATAGGTATGCTTTCGATTTACGAGCTCCTCGCCCATATTTATTTTTTATAAAAAATGGACCTGCACAATCAACACCACAAACTTGAAATGGCAACTTCACAGTTACGCGTGCTTTTGGAAGTGACCCCATTAAATGATGGGGTCTTAGGAGATGCATTGAAGCACTTTACACATTTATGACAAACTTTTTTTGCTAAATTTCTCCCACCTATTGGCCAATATTGTTCGCGTAAAGAATATAATAATTGTTGTGGACCAGCATGTAGAAGTCGTATGTGTTCTCTTTCGAAGAGAAGTTTTGTAAGTTTATGTTTTGAATGAATAATTATCGGATGCTTTTTATCATATTTGAAATCTGCTAAAGATAGTCTTCCTCCAACTCTTAGTAACTCCTTTTCATCAAGAAATGGATTTATTTTGATTAGAAATCCTTTTACAGGGCGATTATTTTTTATATGTGTTATATAATCGCCAAAAGAATCGTGTTGAGACAATTTTATTAAAAAACGAAGAGTATTATTAATTTCAGCTAGAGGTAGTAAGTCAACTGAAAACTTTGCTTTAACTTTAGAATGATTAGCAAATCTTAAACAATATGCAACTATTCGGAGTAATTTATTTAAATCATTACATTTATCAAATAATTCATGTAATGTATGATTAGTTGATATTAAAACTTGAATATTCTTTAATTCAGGGATATCTTGAATCTTTGTGTTTGCATTTAATTTAGGCCAATTCTGTTTATCAGAGTTTAAATATTCTGGGCCTGACCACCATAAATTTGCTGTTTTTATTACTCTCGCATTTATACCACGTGACAGCAAATCTGCTGGATTATCCTTTGATGGAACATAGTACCAATCATCAATACAGGTCAAAGTCTGAATTTTGCTTACTCGATTTGCTACAAAAGTTTTTAAAGTATTGCATTCTGTTCTAATGCAACCATGAACTATAGCTGAGTCACTCCAGTAAAACTTTTTATATATATTTATTGTGAAAGCATTGCTTATCTTAGCCATCAATTGAGACAATAATAACGCTGCACATAATTCAAGTCTTGGTATTGAAAGGGTTTTTAATGGAGCTACCCTACTGTTATCCCTACTGTTTAAATTGATGGTGCATTGACCATTGTGTTTTATTGCCTTAGCATATATACAACAACCATATGCAATTTCAGAGCTATCTATAAAACCATGCAGTTCAATTTTCTCATAATCTTTGCAAAATACATATCGTGGGATTTTTATTAAGTTTACCTGATCTAAGCAATTTATCCAATCAAGCCAAATGGTGTGCAATGTTTGAGGTATTGTTTCATCCTATGATGTTTTTAATTGCCAAAGTTTTTGTAGTAGTATTTTACCTGTTATTATAACTGGACCAAGTAATCCCAGTGGATCATAAAATTTTGCAATTGTTGAAAGTATAGATCGTTTTGTAACATATTTTGGAATTGTAAAGTTGAAATTGTAAGTTCAATTGTCTTCGCGACATATCCAATTTAAACTTAAAGTAGCTTTACATTCATTTTCTCCAATTTCTAAAATCCCGTATGGAGTGTCAACAAGTTCAATGTGTTTGAGAATGTTATGGTCATTTGAAATCCATTTACGTAGATCAAAACAACAGCCCTTTAAAACTTGTGATATCTGATTGCAAATTATGGCACCGTTTTCTAATGAATCAAAACCAGTTAACAAATCATCAACATAAAAATCATGCTGTATTATTTTTGCTGCTTGCTCATTTGTTTCGTTATTTTCCATACCTACTTGTTGTAAACATTTGATTGCTAAGCAAGCCGCTGAAGTTGTACCATACGTGACTGTATTTAGTTGATATTCTGATATAGGCTCTGAAGGATTAAAACGCCATAAATTTTTTTGATATTTTCGTTGCTTTTCTTCAATGAGGACTTGTCTATACATTTTACTAATATCTGCAGAAACAGCATAAATGTTTTGTCTAAAACGAATTAAAATAGAAAAAAGATCATCCTGAACTACTGGACCAGCCATTTGGCATTCATTCAGACTGTAACCTGTGTCTGTTGGAGCTGAACCATCAAATACAACCCGCAACTTTGTGGTTAAACTATCATTTCTAACAACACAATGATGTGGTAGGTAATAGCCATCTTCATCAATTTCAATCGTATTAGTTACTTTGGTCATGTGTTGCAAATCTATATATTCTTGAATAAAATCAAAGTATTTTTGTTTTAAAATAATATCTGAATTTAATTTATTTTCTAATGACCTGTATCTGTTTAAAGCTTTTTGCCTTGATTAGCCTAAATGCTGCAAATTTTCATTAAAAGGGATAGATACAATGAATCTACGTTCATTATCTTTCTTTAATGTTTTTGCAATATAAGTTTCACAATATATACCCTGTTTTGACAAAATTGATCCTGAAACGTTGTCATTTATTTGCCAAAATTTTTCCAATTCCTTACTTATGTCTTGAGAGAAAAAGCATTTCCTAGTTTGTGAAATATCAGCAAAATTACCTGATACTATCCAACCAAACTGCGTTTTCTGTAAAATTGGTTTTCTTTCTCCAAGTGCTATTTGTCCAACGCATATAAGCTTCCAAAATAATTCTGCACCAATTAACATATCAATGGGTCCTGGTTTGCAAAATTCAGGATCTGCCAATTTTATGTTGCTTGGTATATTTAGATTTTCAACAGAAATAGAATTATTTGGTATGTTATCTGATATTTTTGGAATTATTAAGCATGACAATTCTATTTCAAACTTGTTGATTCTGGATTTAATTTTTACTTGACATTGTTGTTTTATATTCAGGGCTTGCTGAGTTATGCCACTGACTGAAATACCAATATTTGTTTTAATAATTTTTAGCTTTGATGCAAAAGATGATGATATGAAATTTGATTGGGATGCACTGTCTAATAAGACACGACATTGATGAACTTTATTATTGATGTCAAATACATTTACTAAAACGGTTGATAAAAGAAATTTGGATGTTTTAATGCAACTGGAGCTTAGAGAAACGCTTTTATCTGTTTGCCTTTCATAATGTAAAAGAGAATTATGTTTACGGTTACATGGCTTGCAATTTCCAAATTTGCATTGAGCGTTAAAATGACCTGGTCTTAAACAATTATTACACAATTTAGTTAGCTTAACGTGTTTTTGCCGTTCTTCGACACGAGCCGTTCACGACTTTCATTGCAAGAAATTCTGGACAATTATATGCAAAATGAGATTCTTTGCAAAGAGAGCACTTTAAACTAGTTGAAATAAAAGAATTCATTTTTTTTTATTTTCTTGTGGGTTGGTATTGGGTCAATCCATCTGAAGTGGTCCAGAGGTGGTCGCTTGACCATTTCAGAAAAAAATCATTTTTTTTGTAATAAATTTGCCTATGTTCTGGGAGTACAAAACCATATTTTTTTTTAAATTATTTTACTCCGTTCAGAAATGGCGCCCAGTTTTGTGTCAGCGAATCCGACATTTTTGAGTTTGGTATGTGTTTGCGTTAAACGAAATAACTTTCTTTGAAATTGTCATAGAGAGTTGAAATAAAAACCACTCGATTAAGCACATTCCAAGCTATCTGTTAGGTATGTAATACATAGAGTTTACGCTTAATTTCCGTTTAAAAAAATATCTTAAAATTTACTTACGATAGTCCATTTGGAGGCGTTTTCATGATTTTTTTTAGACATGAAGGGGTACATAATTTGTCCATTCAATATTTTTTAGTTATAACCTTGTATGCAAAGGGCTTATAACAAAAAATATAGCTTTCTTACTCCTTCTCCCTATTGATGACAGGCTATTGAAATATCAAAATTTCTTATTTTTACGATGTTTAATGTCAAATATCTCTGATGGGACCATGCCAAAAAACCTGAAACTTTCAAAAGTAATTCATCGGTTTATAAGGTTTAATAATAAATAAAAACATTCTTGTGTATTGCACTGTGTTTGGAATAACAGCCCTTTAAAATGGGAGAAAAATCACATGACGGTAAAACAAATTTTATTAAAAATTCTCAGTAAATACAAAACAAAGCATACTATTCATTACAATTATGTCATTTTTTACAAAAGGGACATAGGCTAAGTGAACTTCATACGTTTCTGAAGTTGATGTGACGTAATATATTATTATACATTCTGTTGGTTGAGGAGAGAATTTGTGAAAATTTCTAGTTCCTTTTATCTGTTTGGATCTCTGAAATCTATCATAAAATGCGGTTTTGTGTTCTGAAACCTCTTCTTTTGCCACTAAGATGTAGTTTACCCCTGGTAGGTGTCTATTACAAAAAGAGAACATATCTTCTACATTAAGGATTTGGCTATTAAGTGGTCTTTGAAGACTGGCTTTAGACACTAGCCGCTTCGCCCCTATACTGTCGCATGCGTTTTTCCAGGTGCACGTCCAAACAAATGCTGATATGCTTGACAGATTTTGTTTTACATAATCAGTTAAATGTTTCTGAAAACAGTCACATACACCTGGCTTCTGGCTCAGGTCATTAGTTAGCCTGTTAGAACAGGCTCACAACTAAGGGCGCGGTGGGGACAGTCCAGTAGTGGCCAACATTAACATATCGAATACATCTAAGCCTACTGGAACTATTTATTTATTTACATTATATTTTTATAGAAGCAGAAATATAACATATTCTTACTGATATTATGTGTATAGTATTATTTAGAAATACATATGTATGTTGTACAATCAAGTAATTATTCTATTATAATTATTTTAAGCTGAATAAAGTTAAGAATATGTATGTGACTGTTTTCACATTTAACTGATTATGTAAAACAAAATCTGTCAAACCTATCAAAACTTATATATTTCTCGGATGGTGCAGCAAGTCAATACAAGAACAAAAACACTTATCGTATCATAAAAAAGATTTTGGGTTAGATACAGAATGGCTTTTTTTGGATCTGCACATGGAAAAAACGCTTGCGACGGTATAGGGGGGACAACGAAGCGACTAGTGGCTAAAGCCAGTCTTCAAAGACCACTTCATAGCCAAATCCTTAATGTAGAAGATATGTACTCCTTTTGTAATGGACACCTACCGGGGGTAAACTACATCTTAGTGGCAAAAGAAGAGGTTTCAGAACACAAAACCCCTTTTTATGATAGATTTCAGAGATCCAAACAGATAAAAGGAACTACAAGTTTTCACAAATTCTCTCCTTAACAACAGAAGGTATAATAATATGTTACATCACATCGACTTCAGAAACGTATGAAGTTCACTTAGCCTATGTCCTTTTGTAAAAAATGACATAATTGTTATGAATAGTATGCTTTGTTTTGTATTTACTGAGAATTTTTAATGAAATTTGTTTTACCGTCATGTGATTTTTCTCTCATTTTAAAGGGCTGTTATTCCAAACACAGTGCAATACACAAGAATGTTTTTATTTATTATTAAACCTTATAAAACGATGAATTAATTTTGAAAGTTTCAGATTTTTTGGCATGGTCCCATCAGAGATATTTGACATTAAACATCGTAAAAAGTAAGAAATTTTGATATTTCAATAGCCTGTCATCAATAGGGAGACGGAGTAAGTAAGCTATATTTTTTGTTATAAACCCTTTGCATGCAAGGTTATAACTAAAAAATATTGAATGGACAAATTAAGTACCCCTTCATGTCTAAAAAAAATCATGAAAACGCCTCCAAATCGACTATCGTAAGTAAATTTTAAGATATTCTTTTAAACGGAAATTAAGCGTAAGCTCTATGCATTACATACCTAACAGATAGCTTGGAATGTGCTTAATCGAGTGGTTTTTATTTCAACTCTCTATGACAATTTCAAAGAAAGTTATTTCGTTTAACGCAAACACATACCAAACTCAAAAATGTCGGATTCGCTGACACAAAACTGGGCACCATTTCTGAACGGAGTAAAATAATTTAAAAAAAAATATGGTTTTGTACTCCCAGAACATAGGCAAATTCAATAACAAAAAATGAATTTTTTCTAAAATCGTCAAGCGACCAACTTATCTTTTTCTGGACCATTTCAGATGGATTGACCCTTTTATAACCTTCCATTGTTTCTAATAAATTTGCTTTTTGTTTTAAAAATGTTTCGAAATCAACTAAAGTAGGAAATTGATCATTATTTTTGCATTCTTCCCATTCACGGCAAGTTTTCTTATCCAATTTTTGCAATATTATATAAATTATTAATGTATCCCAATGCTGTGTAGGTTGCTTTAAAATTGTTAACGCCCTAATGTGCTTTGACAATGTATCAATTAATGATCTTAATTCGGTTGCAGATTCTTTTATCATATTGTGTATACTAAAAATTGCCTTTATGTGATTATTAACTAATAACTGCTTGTTATCATAGCGTTCACAAAGGAGATCCCACGCAAGACCATATTTTGAAGTAAAATGAAGTAAATTCGATTGAATGAATGACTTGCAGAGCACTTCCCTTTAGTGAAGCACGTAAATAATGAAATTTTTGTATTGGACCAATTCCTAGATTTTTGTTAATTAGCGAATCAAAAGTATCACGATACTCTAACCAGTGATTATAATCACCATCAAAATTTGGTAAGGATATTTGAGGAAGTTTAACGTTATTTAAAATGTTTGGTGCCGAAACTGTGTTGCTATCGATGGCGGAACCTTTGCTTTCTGTATGTTTTGCTAGCAAAAGCTTTGCATCTGCCAGTGTTTGGCAATAAATGTCCTCAAATTGTGTCCTCTCCAATATTTGCTGCTCTAACGAATCATGCAATACATCTATTTGACTCTGAATATTATCAAACTCATCAAACATTTGTCCAAATTTCTCTAATCTTATGTTTAGCTCTTCTACAGAAGTGCTTGTAACTTCTGCGTCAAGCTCCTTTTGCTTAAAAAATTGAACATGGTTTTTGAAAATTGTTAGTTTGGCCTTTATTGACCCACGACGATTTACTAATGTATTGATATCCATGTTACTATAAATTCTTGCACAAAATTGAAAATATTATGAACTTACGTATAACTGACGTATTTGCTGTCAATTTGACAAATATTGACTTTTGCTTGCAACGAACTGAAAATGACCTGCGACCTTTAATGGCTGCAATGAGTTTCAGTGTTGAGCGTCTGTCCTCGTACTACTTTTTGACTGCTGCTTGCAACGCGCTGAAATGACCAATTGACCTGAAGTGGTTGCAATGGTTCCCAGTGTTGAGCTTTTGTCCAACTGATGATTCAAAATTCTAAATGGCAAATTGTCCCTCTTCAAAAAATGGCAATCCTTAATTGCGAGAATAAGATTGGTATGTTCTTCACCCTTGGATTCCAGTTCTTTAAGATATCGCGGTTCGGCGGACCATGTTTTTACATATGAGAAATATGTAATTGTAATGAACAACTTATTTAATTTTTAGAAATGGGAGATAATGACACACGTCTGCATGGGTTCAAAGATGTTGATGTATATTGAATGAATTGTTTAAAACAATCGTTAATAAAAAATGCGCAACCAGGCAACTAAACACTCTACTACATTCTGCAACCACAAGCCAACTGTATTCTAAACAGCTGTGCTTTGCAATATACCAACTGAAAAAGTCAGAACGTTTTACATCGCGTGTTTTCAATCAAAGATGAGCTATGGTCTGATCCATTCGGGCCTGTGTTCTGATATAAACCGTGTATTCGTCATACAAAAAAGAGCGATAAGAGCTATGTATAATTTAAGCTATCGAGAGTCCTGCAGGCAAGTGTTCAGATTGAATAAAATATTTACAGTCTATGACCTGTATATTTTTGAAATTATTTGCTTTGTCCGCAAGTATACCTCTTCCTTTCAATGCGGGATTGAGCATCCGTATGGCACTAAAGGTAATGATTTTCTGCTACCACCTGCTCATAAAAGAGCTCTTTTCCAGAGGAGTTTACTTTATATGGGTTGCAAATTGAATAATGCGCTGCCAGCTCATTTGAGAGCAATGAACAGCACAAGTAGATTTAAGTTTACGTTAAAAGAATTTTTATTTTCTGTTTATTCTTATAATATCGCTGAATTTTCTACAGCTTGCCAAAATAATTAATGATTTTTCTTTATGTTTGACCTGTTTCAGATTTGTATTCTTTTGTCATATTCTGAAATAAACCATATTCTATTCTATTCTATTCATATCAATTCAATCAGCATGATAAACTTTAAATTTGTTACTCCGATTTACGTAATTATTTAGTGAGTACAATTATACAAAGCATCATGTGAGTAAACATCTCAGAGAATCAAAAAGACACGGATGCGCGCCGTGAGAAGTAATAGGGATGTAAGGTAAACGTCCCAAATTCAGGCTCTATCCTAAATTCCGAGATATTACTGTTTAGTTGGATAAAATAAGAAATCTACAACAATGAGATTTATTTTAGAACATCCGGTTTGTTGATTTGACATTATACGTATCAACCTACAAGCGTTTCTTATTCTACCAAAGTTCTAATGGTCACAATATAACAAAAAGATTGAGTGATCTTGATAATTGAGTGCTATAATAAAAGATGATTTTTTTCCTTATAAGGTAACTGCAATTCGACTTCTTTTTACATCGCTACAGGATAACAGAAATTAAGAAATCTCTAATCTATTTAATGCTTTATATTTTTATAACAATACAGTCTACTATTTTTTCACAAATTTAGGGGTGTCAAAATTAGGTAGATGTCAATATAGCACGTCCTTAAATCAGACATGTGTGTCGGAATTGGGTACATGGTTAGAAGCAATAAAAATGCCTCTCTATACACAAGAAAATAACATACTCTGCATCATTTGCTATTTTACAATGAATTGAACGCATTTTGCTTATTAGTTTAAAAAAAGTTGACATAGTCATTATCACCACATAAATATAAATTCCACAGTTACAAATGTAACAAAAATTCCTTAACCTGTTTGAATTTGAGGTATTTGCCTTAAGCAAATGTGGTTTCTTGGGGGGCGAGCGTGTTTTAACCAAGGGGTTTAGATACATAATAATACGTAATAATAGTCAAACCATAGTATATAAATTATACTAATACAACTGAAAATATTTTAACGACATGCTGTCGGAAAGCTGTATTATAATTTTCGAATTTTTAATTTATTTAAAATTAACATCAGATGTATGTCACCATATTATTAACTTATACAACTACACTTATTGACAAATTAAATTAAATAAATTTCTTTCAAATTTATGGCAACAAGTTGCAAGTTGTATTTTTCTTCTGCTTTTTAATAATAAAACAAGACAGTTAGTTGTGTATAAGCAACTTAGCACACTAACTTAGCACACCACCAACAAAATTAAATATATTAAAAACAATCGTGTCATGCTCTTTCCCTACTTTGGAAGCAGTTCACAATTGTAAAGAAGAAGATATTTTTTTTACCACTGACACCTGGTTAAGGACACCTGTTCACAATGAGAAAATTACTGCACAGAGGACTCGAACAGCGCAGACTAGATTATTTTAATAGAACAGGAACAGTATTAGAGAACCTGACAATACATTTTAGCACTAGTGTGTATTAGTACCTTTTTGTGCAGACAAACAATTTAAAAAAATTAAGTTAGGAAAAACTGTTTGCTATATTTTGCTGCAGATTATGACCACTCCGTACACAATTTAGATATGGTAGGTAATCACGATAATAGAACCCTTCTTACTTAATCATAATCTAAGCATGCGCTATACAATTAAAAACACGTATTGAGTTATACAGATTTTCTTAGACTGCTGTTTTTTTAAAAATGCCAATAAATCGATGTTGAATGTTAAAATGTTATGTTTCGTTGTCGTAAAATGTAGCGAGGAATTCAAAATTGTGCCGAAATATAGGTTGTTATATTTAACAAAACGTAAGATTGGGTTAGTACTACCTTATGGAACACGCTGTATACACGCTAATAATTTTAAAATGTGCATGTGGGCGTTCTGTATATATGAGTGAAATAAGTTTAGAAATTTCTTCATTAACAGACAGTACAATCTTCCGAGATTGCACTGTTGAGACATCCTGTGTACACAAATAAACATAAGTTGTCAATTAACTAGCTCGTCGGCTTCACACGTTTCAGAACATTTTCAGAGAAATTAGATAAAAAAATTAATTAATACTGCAAACAACTGGTAAAAGCAATGCAGAAGGTGGCTATAATTTCGTATATGATGACCTCTAAAAGTACTAAATAATTTTTCGAATAAATTTTTTTTATAGCTTTGAACATAAAGGTATTGGTAAAATAATTAAATGCTAATATTTGAGGTTTAAGACAATCCAGAAGATTTAGCAAAGAATAAAATTTTCTGAAAAGTTAATCATAATGTCCTATTAGCGTCCAACTTTTTGCTTTGCACGGTATAAGCGTGGACAACGGGACACGAGTATTTTATTAGAATAGAAACAAAAGTTGGTGTTAGAAAACTGCCTACTACATTATTTAATTACGTAATTAAAGATTTTACAACGTACGCTGACCTTATGACAAAAATATAATTGCCCGACACATACATACTTGTGGTTTTCCAAAATAATTTTACGCAAAAACTCCTATTTTGATGATTTTGATGATTTTATGTTCAATATTTGAATATAAAAAATAACTTATTCCACATGTAATCTATGAGCGCAGACTAGATTATTTAATTAGAAAAGAAAACCAGATACTACATTATTTTAAAAAATGCATAGACTGTTTATCCAATTAATGAAGACAACTAGTAGAATTAGCAACTTTGCAACATACCCTGGCATTATAAAGTCACTGATGTATACTTTGTATACATCAGTATCACACCCATTTCAGTCAAATCAAATCTAGGGAGAACAAGTCTGTACTATCAAATTCGCTTAAAGGTCAACATCTTTTGGTATCTTTCGTATACACTTCTATACCGAGAGCATTCTAGCGCAGAGTCGCGACAGTTTTTTCTACAAACTTTATCTAAGTATTACTTTATTTATAACTCATAACTTTATTTATGTATTTGAATTTTAATCAAAGATAATCTGAATTTTTCTGTGCCGACACAAGTTAAACAGGTGTGATTACAGGATTAGAATTAAATAGACCTCAATATAGAAATATACGCCACTGCCACGTGTAGGATACATGTCAGCAGCACTGTGACACTAGCGATGAACCTTGGCTAAGACGGGTACGATTACATTCAGACCTCTAAAAATTTGTGACCTAGAAGAGTTCATTGACCAAATTTAGTGAAAATGCTTCTGCATAAGATCTTTTTAGCTTGAATAATAAAATACTTACGTTGGTTCAGTTTGCGCATGAATCTTCTCTTCATAAGATGTAGTGACTAAACAAGAAAAGCGAAATGCAAATTACAATTTATAACGCAAAGCATTAAAGGAAGAAGCTTACTTCTAAGTGCCCCCAACCTATCTGCCGGATTCTGAGGAAGAAAATCATCAATTGCATCGCTTCCTTCGTGTTTGATCGACGGATCGAAGTGGATCGAAGTAGTCATGGCCAATAGTTTAATTACCAAATTTTAGCTTATATCCAAACGATTGATGTCAATTGTTAATTGAGGTTATAGCCGTGCCGTTATGGGTTAATAAAATAGTGGGTGCGTTCAGCTGTGTTCATGGCGCTGAGATCTAGCGAAAATAAAATTACATAGCGAGAATTGTAACGGAACTTACAAATGCCATATTTTTTTGTTTTCTCATTTTGTTCTAGGTTCTTTGGTGACCAGGAATTTTCGAACAATAAAATTAAAATCATTTTCAAAAATTAATAATTGTTCAGCGTTACAAAAATCCTACATATTCACTACATGGTTTCAGTCTTCGATTGCTCGTTTCTCACCTGATTCGACTGATTCCACCAATATAGAAACAAGTATTTCAAATTTTGTATCAAAAAGATCCAAATCTGATTGAAGTGAACAGATCGCCGTCAGCATACATCACGTGTTGGTGTTGAGGTGCGTTCTGATTAGTAGTTATGGTAGGTAATGACTAATGACAGTAGTAGCAGACGAAATTATAATACATATTTCTTAACATACGAGATGGTGATAGTGACACACATATTAGTTTGCATGTACTATCATGAACAAGCATAAAAAGCGGGGTCTCTTAAATTTGCACTAATTAAACTGGGCTTCGTAATAATCGTAATGTCTTGTCAGGACGTTTCTCATGTCACAAAATTGTCTGGCACGGTGCCGCGCCGGGTAGCACTGAGAGCGGGCAGTACAGGGCCCAGAATTGAACCCTGTGGACATGGGCGTCGTTACAAAATGTTCCAGGGCAGTCAAGATTTTTTTTAGTAATAAAAGGTGAGGTAGTGTGATTAATTATTTTGTAGCGTTTTCGTCGTTTTATTTGTCGTAAATGGCATTGATAGAGACATATTCGTATTTATTAGTTAGGATTCTAAAATTAAGACACAACAAACATGAAAATAATAAAAAAATATTTAAAAGAATACCCAGTAGCCCATATTGTCCGTTAAATTTAATTTGCTTTCACCCTGAAAAATCTCCGTTGCTTTTATGGTTGTGTCATTTTTAACACATTACTTTATGTCATTAGTCACGGTTGTGACCCCTGTTTCAGAATCACTTAACGTTTATCCTAGAATTTTAGATTTGGTCTGATTGCCAACCAATATTCAAGAATTTTTATTACTTTGTAATATTCTTGAGTAAACATTGTTAATTTTTAATAAGAATTTGCAGAATGTGTTCATCGAGCAAAGCCTAATACATAATGAGCATCTGGTAAACAAAAAATACAGGCACAGAATGAACACAATTAATAATTTAATTCTATAATCGTGTCAATCGAGCATCCGATAAAAAGTCTTAATAACAAATTAGTAAACAATAAAAGGTGAAAATATTATTTTAAAATGTAACCACATAAATGGAAAACAATGACTAAATACGTATAAAGAAGAATTGGCAAATTTGAAAATTCTGTGATAACGATCAACGACAACGAAATTTCAAATTGCTATCATTACTATTATACGTAAACATTTAAAAGGCGACAATACTCAAGTCAACTAGTTAATAATAATTGTTGTTTTATATAAGCTGTATTAATTGTCTGTATGACCATAGCAGGCAAATTTTTGATTGAACTCATGTCCCGAAATGTATTGTTTGAACTTTGGAGAGAGTCGGAAGATTGAACCAATTTTACAAACAGCATATGAAAAATAGTGCCATTTATCATAGGGCGGCACTTTTAAAGCCAAATAACATTAGTGTGACTTTTTTTTATTAATTATCGTCTTTAAAGGAGTTAGTCAGAACCGTTTTGTAATTTTGATACAAATTTTGGCCAGTTTGGGTTGTCTTGAATTCTTTTTAGGGACGTTAAACAAATAAAGTTTTACATACAAATTATTTATATATTCTATAATATATTAAGGCTCTATGCAGTATCTAAACGGTGTCAGGTGTGTGGACATGAGTTCGATATCAAAAGTTCAGTATATTTTATCTATATTTTACACTTATTTTTACCACCCTTATATTTGAGATAAACAGCTGACCAGTGCAAAAAAGGTGCGAAGTACAGTAGAGCGTCGATAATCCGAACTAATTGGGACCGAAGGTCATTCGGATTATCAAATATTGCAACTAAATAGCAGAAAGGAAGATTGGATAGAAGTTCAATCTTAATAAAACCAACACCAGTCAATTCCGCTCTTCATAAACTATAAGAATGTCAAAAAGTCAAAATCGAAGGGATATCGAACCGATATCGAAGGGGCATCGAAGCGATATTGAATGGAAATCGAAGGGTTTTATTTATAACTTATTTATGAATGATTTATAATTTATTTATGATTTATTTATTATTTATTTATTATTTATTTATTATTTATTTATTATTTATTTATTATTTATTTATTATTTATTTATTATTTATTTATTATTTATTTATTATTTATTTATTATTTATTTATTATTTATTTATTATTTATTTATTATTTATTTATTATTTATTTATTATTTATTTATTATTTATTTATTACAGTAGAGCGGCGATAATCCGAATAACTTGGGATCGAAGGTAATTCGTATTATTAAATATTGCAGCTAAATAGTGGAAAATACCAGTATTGGATACAAGATATAAAACAAAAGCAACATTTTTCTGTAAACAGGAACCGACAAAAATGGCTTTTCCCTAGGTTTCTCAGTGATTTATTTTATTATTATTTCTTTTTGGGTGTTCGGATTAGCGAATCTTCGGATTACCGAGGTTCGGATTATCCAAGTTCTACTGTAATTAAACCCAATAAGTATGATTAAATGAATGCTCAAACATGGGCATTTTGGACTACAGCGCAAAATCGTAAACTTGGCACAATTTATATTGTGAACCTTTCACGACAAAAACTGGAAATAAACAATCTAATGAAACTGACATTGGTGACGATTATAATCGGTATAGTCATCATTAGGATAAAAATGATGTGTGCGCTGCGCAAAAAAACTGATTTTGTGGCCTCAAAATGTGCTCAGCCTCGATTAGGAATCACTCTCTTGCCTTGCTGCACAATATACTATAGTATGTAAAATCGCCGATACATCACCGAACAGTTTGGGTATAGTTGGGTTCAAAATCCAGGGGAGGGCAAGCGCCCCCCCCCCCCCCTGCCCATGTGTAACGGTGCCTATGCCTGTGGGACACCATAGGAAAGTTGACCCAGTATTGAGGTTTCTTGATTAAATACGACAGACTGTTGTCTGTTAGATAAGTGAGAAGTTCACAGAAATGATTGACAACAAACATGTTTTAAAACAAATATTTTGTTTTAAACATTTTTAAATCAGTTTGTTTTAAATGTTTAAAACACTTTGTTTTGTTTAAACATGTTGAAAACTTTTAAACTAGTGATATTTGATTTTATTGTTTTTCATTAAATACTACTATACAATATCAGTGATAGCAAGTAAAATAAGGAATGAAAACAAGCCGATTAAAATGCTTACAAATAAAATAATTGCATAATTTAAAACTGTGACGGGCGTGGGTTGTAGGAATTGTTGCTCGAATAATAACAGCGTCGAAGAAGGTTAAAACAATATATTTTCATCAATAATACACAAATAAACGTAATACTGTAAAATAAACGAAATGCTCGAAAAATGTAAGTCGCGTTAGACAACGTGTAGTACGTTAACGATGCCTTGCGTCGCCGTCTGGATGTCTACTAGGTCTAGGGTCCTCCAAAGTACGCCTAAGGCTTAGTTCTTTCCAATCCGGGATGCGAACTGGCTCTTCCTTTGAACAAACGAGAAATCGAGGCTCTTCCTGGCTAGGATCGCTTCTTTTATACCCTTCGGTCGAGGTCAGATGTCGTCTTGTAGTGGTAGGGGAATACATGCGCGCTCGCTCGGCCAGTGCGCGGTGGTGGCGACCTCGAGAGCGGTACTACGGGGCGCATCGGAACTAGGGGCGCGTTACAAAACATGTTTAAAAGAAGTTTTATACTTTGTTTAAAAAATGTTTTTTCTTGTGTGATTTAAACATGTTTTATTTCATGTTTATAACATGCGTTTGCGAGTTTTTTAAAAACATTGCCTGTGTATAACCACATCGCGCGCTGGCCAGCGCTAGCTAAGCGGTGCTAGCGCTGACCTAGCGCTGACACTCCGTTCAGCCGGTCCGACGGCGCCGCTAACGCGCCGCTAGAGCTAGCGATTTCTGCTAGATGTGGTTGTACCACCACTCTAGAAAGTTCAGCAAATTTGGTAAACATACTTCGTAAATCGTACCGATCTTTTAATTTTGCTTTGAAATTTGTGCTTTTTGCAGCCAAAGGATATTAATGAACGTAGCAACAGCATACCAACAGGACAACGATAACTAAAAAGAGAATAAATACCCCTCCGTTCAAACGCACCCGGCGCCGGCAGATCAAGCAGCTTTGGCTGGAACCGGCTGAACGCTCCATTGTATGAAGCAATTTTTAAATCCAAAAACTAAATTGTAAGTTATTGTGTATTGTTCAATCCTGAGCAATTTTCAGTACAATTTTCGTATGCTGTACCTACATTCAATTAATACCCTTTGAGTGCAAAAAATCTCAAATTTAAAACCAAAATTAAAAGACCGATCTACGAAGTAAAATAAAAAAAGTTTTATAACAACCCTGACCTTTACGATTTGTTTTCACCTCTGTGAACTTGGCCCCTCCTTTTTTGAAATTTGGAATTCTGTTTCTACAGATCGTTTGCAATTCGTTTGCAATTGTTTGCACCCTTTTTATTTTCGTTTGCACCCTCACCGTTTCCGAGATAAAATTAAAACAAATTCGGAGGGGCCAGATTCACAGTAGCCCCTCCTTTTTCGAAATTTGAAATTCTATTTCTACAGATCGTTTGCAATTCGTTTGCAATTGTTTGCACCCTTTTTAGTTTCGTTTGCACCCCTACCGTTTTCGTGGTAAAATTAAAACAATTTTGTGAAGCGTGAACTTGGCCCCTCCTTTTTCAAAATTTCAATTTTTTTTTCTACAGATCGTTTGCAATTTGTTTGCAATTGTTTGCACCCTTTTTAGTTTCGTTTGCACCCCTACCGTTTTCGTGGTAAAATTAAAACAATTTTTTGAAGCGTGAACTTGGCCCCTCCTTTTTCAAAATTTCAATTTTTTTTTTTCTACAGGTCGTTTGCAATTCGTTTGCAATTATTTGCACCCTTTTTAGTTTCGTTTGCACCCCTACCGTTATTGCAATAAAATTAAAACAATTTTGTGAAGCGTGCACCCGGCCCCTCTTTTTCAAAATTCAATTCTTTTCTGCAGGTCGTTTGCCTCTTTTTGCAATTTTCTATAGCTTTATTACCATTGTATTGCATTAGTTTGGCTCTCTTTGGTTTTGCACCCTTACAGTTTTGGAAAATAACAAAAATAAAAATTAATAAGTGTGAACCAGCTGACACTTATTAATTTAAACACAACTTTATTTACAAGTATCATTAATGGAGCAACACAGTTTGGATAGCAATACACTAAAGTTATAAGAAAAATGACAAAATACAAATTACAATAAATTGAAGGGACAATAAATTAACCTGGGCATTAATCTAGAATTTGGGACTGAACTGCTACAAATTTAATACATATTCTAATGTTTCAAGTCTGTATGTATTTTTAAAAAAAGAAAAGCGCATGCACATATACAGCGAGGTATCCCAATTTCCAAAGCTGGGAAAAGTTAATCAGAAAGTTAACTTCGTTAATCGATAATCCGTTAACGAAAAACTTAACTTCGTTAACCGATAATCCGTTAATTTGCTATAAATGTAACGGAAGTTAACGTTAACCGTTAATCGTTAACTTTTTATAAAAAATAGATTATGTTGAGTATAACCTAATAACAAATTGCCTTAGGAATTTTTCTAACTGTTAACAGTGGTAACTAAAGTAACTACATTGCGAGATGTAATATTTATAAAGGACATTGAAAAGACCAACTAAGATGAAAAAAAAGCATTTTCAGAAGGTTTCTTTTTAAGTTTAGATTCATATTTTGAAAAAAATGGTATTTATTAAAAAGAAACAATATTAAAAAATAGTTAAATCTTTACTATTACATAATAAATAGGTATACTCGCGGAAAATAGTACGTATACATCATACATTTTGTGGATGAAAGTCAGATCAAATTTCGTTTGGTAGGTAGTTACAGAGTTACATGGAAACAAGAAATTTAGGATGTGAACATATTTTTCGCACAATGTAGTACGTCATACAAAACCAAGTCCAAACATGCACAGAATGTCAATACCAGTTTGAAATGTTTAATTATGATAATTTCGATTTAACGGACTTGAATTAACGGATGACAAATGTAACGGAAGTTGCTGAGTCCGTTAATGGTTTTGAAAATTAACTTAAAAGTTAATTCGTTAACGAAATTTAACTTCGTTAATTAACGAATAACGGATTAACGCTTTTGTGCCCAGCTTTGCCAATTTCTCTTCCTCAAAAATTTTCTTTTAGCGTTATGTCATACTGAACAAAAAAGTCAATGAACTTTTTGAATTTGTTTTTCAACTCCCTTGAAGCCGCTTGAAGAAGTAACACAATAAAGATATTTTTAAATAAAAAACGTATAAACCCAAAAAAGAACATCAAAAAAATTTTAAATAGAAAAAGATTTTAGAAACAGAGCCTTTCAGCCTTTCTTCTAATGCTTTCTCGATGATATCCGTTATTCTATGGACTTGATCTATAGTGGAATGCTTTTCTCTAAAACCAAATTGTTGATTAGGAATTAGATCCTTTCTCTCAATGATAGGTTTCATTCTCTTTAGAAGCAGTTTTTCAAAGGGCTTCGATGTCATTGGTAACAATGATGTTAAGCGATATGGTTTGGCCTCATTCGGTGGTTTGCCTAGTTTTGGTATCATGATAACTTCTTTTAGATACGCCAGCATAACAATACCTTTTTTAGATTATTGTTCCCTGTGATAAGATCATATCCAGGTGCCTTCTTTGGATTCAAGTTTGTCTTGATTTCTCTGGCAATTTCCTTTGGAGTAAGTAGCTGCATGCCTTCTTTTTCATAGGGTATATTGGCTCTGATTTGATTTTGTGGGACGGGCAGATTTCTGTTAGATGTGCCAAAATTTCAGCCTTCTGTTTTAGGTCTCTTGCCCAGCTGCAGTTTCTTCGTCTTATAGGTGGGACATGGGCCACTGGCCTCTTGTACTTCCTCACTGCTTTCCACAGCGAGTATTCTGTTAATTTATCGGGTGTCAATTTAGTTGAGAAGGGTTTTAATAAATAATAAATTCCTTAAAAGAAGTCCAACTTAAGGCGTGCCACAGACGCGGGCCATAATAATGATAATTCGGGCCTGCCGAGGCCCCCGTAGTGGCGAAAGATGTTGGGGGGATGTTAAGGCGTGGATTATTATTATTATTATTATTATTATTCTTATTATAAATAAAACTGAAACTTATTTTTTTCTCGAAAGTTATTGTCATTCTGAGTAAGAAGTTTCTAATAGACTTATTGGTTTTTCGATTCCTTGAGAAAGTAGAGCTATTTATAACACGGTTTTGTTAATGTTTCAAACGGCTGTAACTTTTAAGGAGTTGGAAAAACAGTAACTCCATGTGTCTTTTTTACGCAGTATGAACTTACAACTATCTAAAACTAACATTGTGCTGGAGAGAAAATGGGATAGCCATTTGTCCCTTCAGTTTATTATAATTTGTATTTTGTTATTTTTTGTTTAAATTAATAAGTGTCGGCTGGTTCACACTTATTTACTGGTATTTTTTTTCAAAAACTGTAATGGTGCAAGAACAAAGAGAGTGCAAAAGAAAATGATTTTGAAATTTGTAAAAAGAGGTTTTTTATTTCAAACTTTATTTGAAATATATCTGAAAAACAGTAGGGGTGGAAACAAAACTAAAAAGAGTGCAAACCAGTGAAGAAAAAAAATATATTTTAAAAAGAGGACCAAATTCTCACTTCACAAAATTGTTTTAATTTTTTCACGAAAACTGTAGGGGTGCAAACGAAACTAAAAAGGGTGCAAACAATTGCAAACGCATTGCAAACGATCTGTAGAAAAAAAATTGAAATTTTGAAAAAGGAGGGGCCAAGTTCACGCTTCACAAAATTGTTTTAATTTTACCACGAAAACGGTAGGAGTGCAAACGAAACTAAAAAGGGTGCAAATAATTGCAAACGAATCGCAAAGGATCTGTAGAAAAAAAAATTGAAATTTTGAAAAACGAGGGGCCAAGTTCACGCTTCACAAAATTGTTTTAATTTTACCACGAAAACGGTAGGGGTGCAAACGAAACTAAAAAGGGTGCAAACAATTGCAAACGAATTGCAAACGATCTGTAGAAAAAAAAATTGAAATTTTGAAAAAGGAGGGGCCAAGTTCACGCTACACAAAATTGTTTTAATTTTACCACGAAAACGGTAGGGGTGCAAACGAAACTAAAAAGGGTGGAAACAATTGCAAACGAATTGCAAACGATCTGTAGAAAAAAAATTTAAATTTTGAAAAAGGAGGGGCCGAGTTCACGCTTCACAAAATTGTTTTAATTTTACCACGAAAACGGTAGGGGTGCAAACGAAACTAAAAAGGGTGCAAACAATTGCAAACGAATTGCAAACGATCTGTAGAAATAGAATTTAAAATTTTGAAAAAGGAGGGGCTACTGTGAATCTGGCCCCTCCGAATTTGTTTTAATTTTATCTCGAAAACGGCGGGGGTGCAAACAAAACTAAAAAGGGTGCAAACAATTGCAAACGAATTGCAAACGATCTGTAGAAAAAAAATTTCAAATTTCGAAAAAGGAGGGGCTACTGTGAATCTGGCCCCTCCGAATTTGTTTTAATTTTATCTCGGAAACGGTGAGGGTGCAAACGAAAATAAAAAGGGTGCAAACAATTGCAAACGAATTGCAAACGATCTGTAGAAACAGAATTCCAAATTTCGAAAAAGGAGGGGCCAAGTTCACAGAGGTTTTGTTTTCTCTTTTACAAAATAATTTAGAAATGGAGTAACGACTTGAGCGCCATCTCTGCCTAGTAGTACATAACTGAACTAGAATCTGTTACAGTTTCCTAAAATTCAGGGGTTTGCCTCACGATATGCAAACACTTCTGGTTAACCTATATCACAACCCACAGGTACACGTCATTAGATGATTAGATATCCCGCCATTTTCTTTACAAGAAGATAAGAAGCAAAGAAGTACCTAGCGTTTGTCGCGTTTATATTCAAGAAAACGGTGTGTTAGTAGCAAATTATATAATTAGAATATAGTACAATACAAACTTAAATTTAATAGTTTAAAACCAGTGTGGAAATTAGAAAAGAATGATGAGTTCGCTTCAGCAACAACCTTCAATCAAACAGGAAGGAACTGATGGTATGGAGGACATGCCTTCAGTCAAGAAATTTATTTGCAGTTTATGTGGGTTTAAGTTTAGCAAAGAAAGGTTTTTAAGAAACCATTTTAGGTTTTGCAAGAACATTGAGAATCACGATGACCGATTAGGCACACACCCGAGTAAGCCGATTAATTTATTGCTGGGACTTTTAAATTCTAACATGCGTTTTTCTTTATCTTTTCAGCCATTGTCAAAAAAGAGGAAACTCATAGCACGAAATTAGCTGTCGAACAAGTCACATCCAAATTGACGTAAGTGATTTATTCTATCCGTTTAATGAAAATCTCTGCTTCATCATTTTTTAACCAATCCTAGACTAATAATCCTAGACCCATTTCTCAGAAAAGAGGTTTGTGTGTCAGTTAATAATGGTTGCGTTCAGCTAAGCCCAGCGGAACATAGCCACTTCGCAGCGGGTGCAGGAAGCGTTACCTGAACGGTCTGGTGTTTTACGCTGGATTGCAGACGCTGGCCCAGCACTTGTCATTTTGCTCAACATATTTTTTACGCTGTATAACCGCTTCTTACCACCGAGTTCTTAATTACGTTATATTTGACGTTTGTTTGTCATGACATCGTAAAGTAAAAACAAAATGTCGCAAATCGTATAATATGGAAGCATTACAAATATAAAAATTTGTATTAATAAAAAGACACGCAGAAAGTACGTTTAAATATTTACAAAAGAGTAAAGATCTAACCAAATATGAGTACATATAAGTATTTCTTTTAAAAATGACATATATCCCAAAATTGAAGAAAACTGACAAAAAATTTTCAACAAATGTGTATATTGGAAACGTTGGCAGAATAACATTCTTAAAAATAAATCATTATTTCTAACGAGTCAATAGCATATAATATCATAATTGTATGTTTACCAAATATGTAATGAAGTTACAATTTCTACACTTGTAAGCGAGTTCTATTACACTAACTTTTACACTTGTTGGTTGCACTAATGATTTATTACAATTGTACTTAGTTTTCTACATACTTAGATACCTGTGTAGACTAGGGCTTCCAATCCCGGACAATATACTGATCCCGGGATTTTGGGATTAAAGGTTTTGCAATCCCGGGATCCCGGGATTCATGAGAAAAGCGAAAATTTCCGCATCAAAACGCCTGGAATGATAGATCCAGTCAGTAAGAAATGCCTAAAATATATTTTATTGGATAATATCTTTTACCCCGATACTTGATCAACGTTTTCAAATTTTACAAGTAGCAAACCAAAATTGAAGGTTTGAAAGGTACACGGTGTCAAAGTGTGCGTATTGACATCAATAATAAACAAAATATATACTCATTAGATAATAACTTGCTCTTACATCTTAAACATGTTCTAAAATTTTGCATTTTAGTAAAATGTTTCAAGATAGTCACGGCAAAAGAAATTGTTTGGTCGAGCCAAATTTTTATTTTCCATATTGATGCCAATAAAGCATTTTTGCATATTTTTGTTTTCGTCTTTAAGATAAAATTGGATAACATTAGAATTCATATGTCATAGATGTTTATTCATGTGAAGACGTTATGTATTGTTCAAAATTGATCAAATATTCAGTGCAACTTCTTAGAATATTAAATATTCAATTTCTTGTCATGAAAAAAATTAATAGATACCTACTTGTATGTTTTTCGGTTTTTTCAAATGCAGTTCAAACCATACATTATAGATTTTTTTTTTATCTAAGTGCCCTTTCTGACAAAACTTTTCCACTAAAAAAGCGATAATTGTACGATGAAGAAATGTCATAAGTGACCATATTACCTCAGTCACAGCTCATTACAAACTCGATTTGCTTCGTATCAAAATATTAAATTTTTTAGTTTATGGTAAAATCCTTAAACTGGAAGAAACTGTTTCGCTGTATTTTATTACCTATTAACTAATTTTATATCCTGTAATACATTGAATTCAGGTAAAGAAATCCGCGACAAATTTCTTTATTTTTATGTTTATGTGTTTTTCCTGTTGTTGAGGGTAAAGTAACTAAAAAGACTTAATTAACCAAGTTGAAAAGGTTCATGTTTGTCTCCATTTCGAATTATATCTAGTAGTTGCAAAATCTGTTCTTCCTATTATAGCAACATGTTGGTGTAAACGAATATTTTATGCTTGATACTTAATTTAATCAGAAAGGGTGCTGTTATAGACATATTCACACTTAAAAAATAGCAGCTCAATTGATTTATTGTAGGTCAGTCCCCACATATTGTTAATTAACAAAAAAATAAGAAAATAATTTTAAGTTAACTTTTTTAGGATCCCGGGATTTAGATTTATAATCCCGGGATCCCGAAAAAACTCATTATTTGTCGGGATCCCGGGACTGGAAGCCCTAGTGTAGACCTATCATAATTGTTGGTATAATGGTCACACAGAAGTTCTTGGCTAACATGGTCTCAAGTGACTCTGAAAGTAATGATATTAATACTCACCCTATAGGTTTAGGAATATCACCAATTGTAATTTTCTCTCGGACATAAAATTTGTCGAGAGATTTTGACTAAATAAGCGGCAATTTGGAAAGCTACTTCGGGATGTCAGACCGGCGCGGCGCTGGAGAATAGACAACTCGCTATTATGGTCTATATTCAAGATAATTAATGAAAAATTGATGATTGCTCTGCATTACTTGGGAAATGGTTGACAATATCATGGTGTTTGCGACATCCATTCCCGTAGTGCCAGTTTTTTTGCATTATCAAGTTTTTGCTAATACATTTCAATAAAAATGTTGATAATGCTGTGTTAGCAATGTTGTGGTGCAATACGCAGTTTAAAATAACGAATACCGCATCTATGTATCCGTTCTTAATCGTGTGTGGTACTATCATAAAAATTAAAACGTCCTATTGTTTGTTAGTGTTAATTAACAAATATTGCAAACAATATTTCTTTCTCATTTTGGTCTTTTTATTCAAAAACTTTACGCCTATGCAATTTTAGCGTGCAGTGCCGATGGATTGCCTGCAAACAAAATTAATCTAAGGTTTTAATTTACCTTTGTAGTGTTCCATTGCCGACAAATCTTTTTTCAAATAGTAAATAACGTTTCAACAACGTTTCTTATGTACTTTTTTTTAAACCATTAAAAAGTTACAGCCATTTAAAATATTAACCAAATCGTATTGTAAATTGGGCTCGATCTTATGCAGTATAAGAATTTTACACAAAATAACAATATATTACAAATGCGGTTATTTACAAGTTTTTTCACGGAAATACTTTGGGCTACAGCGGTAATGTGTTGCCATTTCATTGTTTTATCTGTTTTAATTTTTTCCTGGTTTTTTCAGTGAATGTCTTTTATCATCATCAAGATTTTTGTCTTGCGGTCGCATACAAATTGTTGCGATGTCATATGCGGTTTGACAGAATAAAATTATTTACTTAAGGTTTCAACGTAAGCGATTTGCTGATATGTTAACAGTCGTAGCAATATATCATAGCCATGCAAATGTTACAGAACAATTATATATTTATAAAAATCTCTCTGTAATTAGAGCTGGGAACTTTTTACTTTGTGTTACGGTATCATTACAAGTGTAGCACTTTTTCCAACAATTGTAGGAATCAGATCAATGGTATAGGTAAAACCACGAGAGCTGAACGTGAGTCATCGCTTAAAATCGTAAGAACAGACGCATAAAAAAACCCGCCTTAAGGCAGGTTTTCCTAGGAGCAGGTTTTTTACGCAGCGTACAACGCATTTCAAGTTGACAGCTGGTTGACAGCTTAATACGCGCCGCGTTTGTATTTTCCAAACGTGGAGCATCAGCTATTCAGGTGGTCTACTTATAGTTTGGTCAAGGGATCTTTGCAAGTTGTCAAAAGTGACAGCCGTCTGAGAAGACGTACGTTACGTTGTACGCTGCGTAAAAAACCTGCTCCTAGGAAAACCCGCCTTTAATGACATCCCTCCCCCTAACTCATTATATTTAGAAATATATTTGCTAATTAAATGAAGCATGTTTGTAAGCACAGAGACGACTTCCCCCCCCCCCCCCCCCCGCCCCTATTTTTAAACTGTTTAATGTATGGAATATTGAGGATGTGCATTTTTTGTAAGTTGTTTTATACTGACGTTGTTCTGTAATTTCAGCTTGGCCTGAAGACGTGTCTTAGAACACGAAACATGTCGCCATAAGAACAAAATTGAATAAAAACGTTGGAAAGCTACTGCCTATTTTATTTCTTGTAATGATGCTTTGCTGTCCGTTAGTATCAGCACGTTTTTGCCACTTATATCTTTTTCAGTAATAGTTTTGGCTGCGATTGTTAAGGCAATCAGCTGTTTGTGTTATAGTCGTGTACCGTCCTAGTGGTAGACCGATTTTCTTATTCGGTGCGCGGGAGAACATTCCTGAACCAGACTTATGTGGGTATTTTGACGCGTCTGTGTATATGTGGACAGATCCTGGTTTTTTCCCCTGGGTTGGTAGTGTGAGGGATGTTGTGAAGGACCTTTTGAAGATATAGCGGGGTGGAAAATCATCTACCTGAGCCTCCAGGAGAGGTGTCCGTAGAACAGCCTTGCGCCAGAGGTGGAGACGAGGCTCGTCAACCCTGCCAGTTTTCCAGACGTACGGAGCCAGAGGATGCCCGCCAAGGCCACTTCCTCCACATGAATGTCAAGGGGCGGCAGGCAGGCCTGTTATGTTTAGGCATGCGGTCCTTTGTATGTGATTGAGGTATTTGATAGCCGTCTTAAGTTTGGTTCTGGGTTCTATTACTGCTCCGTAGGTTAGCATAGGTCGTATGATGTCGGTGTATATCCACATTGCGATTTTAGACGAAACCCCCCACGTTCGTCCCATCGCTCTGCGGCACTGTCAAAAAGATATGTGTGTTCTTTCTTCCAAATGACCTCCCCATCTTAGTTTGCTGTCAAAGGTTATGCCCAGATATTTCAAGCTTTGTGTTTAGGAGCGTGGGTGCTCGTAGTTGTTGTAGTTTTCTTTTTCTGGTGAAAAGTACCATCTCTGCTTTCCCAGGGCTGACTGAGAGTGAGTGGTCTTTGCGCCATGTGGTGATTAAGTTGAGGGCGGATTGCATCCTGTCACATATTGTATCCTCAAATTTTCCTGTAAGCAGAATTGTTAGATCGTCTGCGTACGCTATTGACATTAGATCATTTACCTACTGTCATTAGAATGAAAATATCTGCCAAATCCTGGCTAACTAGTTTTATTTTAATGCAGACACGACCGATCTCGACCAAACAGAATCTTATGCAGGTAAACTATTAATTTTATATATATTATGATAAAGTACTAGAAATACTTCTAGTATTGTTATTATTGCTTCTATTTTTAATAAATAGAAAAATACCAAATACCATTTAATATCGTCCGTAATATATTTGGCGGATAAATATTCTTCGGTATCCGCAAAATGTATCCTTAAATCATTGTTCAAAAAAATGTTGTATCTGTTTGTTAATTTTCTTGTTCCTTTTCTAGTAGTTCAGTTAACTTGCATGGCAAATTTGTATAAGTAATGTTAAAATAATAATTAATTTTTATTTATTAATACAATAAAAATATACGTTTTTTTTATTTTTCAGATTTAACATAAAAACTGAAGAATTTGAGTGCACCGAGACTACTATTTCTGGGTCCACATCTACAGCTTCCGGCCGTCCCATCAAAATCCCTACGACGGAAACTCTTAATGAAACATTCAAATGCACCAAGTGTGACTATTCAGCACAACAGGCCCCACAACTTGCTGAGCATAGGAAAGTGCATAGGAGATCCAAGTCGTATACGTGTAACATCTGCAAGTTTGCTACTAAGCAGCCCGAACTACTAACAGCACATAAGCAAACACACGTAGTCAGAAAATCACGTAAAGTGCCCATAAGAACGCGCACTGGACAGAAACTATTCAAATGCACGATATGTGCGTATACTTGTTCAAACAATAGCACTCTCATTCAGCATATAAGAACGCATACAGGGGAAAAACCGTTTAAATGCACGGTTTGTGACTACTCCGGTACACGTTCGAGCCACATCAAAGTTCACATGAGGACGCATACTGGAGAAAAACCGTTTAAATGCGACAAGTGTGACTATGCTTTTACACAACGTATTGGCCTCGTAGTGCATATGAGAACGCACACAGGCGAGAAACCATTTAAATGCACCATATGTGGCTATGCTTGTACACAACGCGATAGCCTGGCAGTGCATATGAGGATGCACAGCGGAGAAAAACCGTTTAAATGCACGGTTTGCGACTACAGAACTGCAAAGTCGGGATACATCAAAATTCACATGAGAACGCATACAGGAGAAAAGCTATTTAATTGCAGCAAATGTGACCATGCTTTTGTATTTCGTTCCAGTCTTAAAACGCATATGAAAACGCACGCGGGAGATAAAGCATTTAAATGCACGATTTGTGAGTACTCGGCTGTACTATCGAGAGACGTCCGAATTCACATCAGAAGGCACACAGGCGAGAAACCGTTTAACTGTAAATTTTGTGACTACTCGGCTGTACAAGCAAAAGACATTAAAAATCATATGAGAACGCACACAGGCGAGAAACCATATAAATGCAGCATATGTAACTATGCTTGTGCACAAGGGCCTACCCTTAGAACGCATATGAGAACGCATTCGGGAGATAAGCCGTTTAAATGCAGCAAATGTGACTGTGCTTTTGCGCAAAGTAGTACCCTTAGAACGCATATGAGTACACACACAGGCGAGAAACCGTTTAAATGCACACTTTGTGACTACACAGCTGTACGATCGGGAGACGTCAGCATTCATATGAGAAAGCACACAGGCGAGAAACCGTTTAGATGCCCATTGTGTGACTACGCCGGTACACGTTCGAGCCACATCAAAGTGCACATGCGGACGCATACAGGAGTCAAGCCATTTAAATGTGGCAAGTGTGACTATGCTTCTGCAAAACGTGAAGGACTTACAGTGCATATGAGTAAGCATACAGGTGAGAAACCATTTAAATGCACAATTTGTGACTATGCTAGTGCACATCGAAGCTATTTAAGAACGCACATGAAAACGCACACAGGTGAAAAACCGTTTAAGTGCACGCTTTGTGACTACTCGGCTGCGCATTCGAGCAGCATCAAAGTTCACATGCGAAAGCACACAGGAGATCAGCCATATAAATGCAGCATATGTGGTCATGCTTTTGCAGGAAGTACTGATCTTAAATTGCATATTAGAACGCATACAGGAGAAAAACCGTATAAATGCACGGTTTGTGACTACGCGGGTGCACGACCAAAATACATGAAAATTCATATGGCGAAACATGCAGGAGAGAAAAAATTAAAGCAGCAAATGGGCGGGTTGGGGGCAAAGGAGACCAGAAATAGAGGAATCAAAACGAGGAAACCAATTTCATGATAGTAAACAACAATAAGAAAGCCACTGCGCTGACCACTCACCTGATCGGTCACAAAATAGAGCAAATATCGCAAACAAAATATCTTGGCGTAACGATCACAGACAATATGAAATGGGACGCACATATAAATAAAATCGAAACCAAAATGCCATAGCGCTAACACAATTGGGGAAAATCACAAAATTTGTACCAAAAAGGCCATCTACCATGCCATGTTCCTGGCGAACATAAATTACTTAGGAACGATCTGGGCTACAACTACCAAAAAGGAAACGTTTTACAGATCTAAAAAAACAAACTCAAAGATAGTGTATAACTTCGATTACACAACGCCAACAAGTATCCTATACAAACAAACTGGAGGACTGACTACACGAAACACGATACAAAATAAACTAATGAAAACCGACATGATACTACCAACTACGGTTTACGGAGCGTCACTATAATCGCGGAGTGGAGATTATGTATATTGATCTTTTTACGCTACGTTATTACAGTGCGGTCACGTCAGTACACATGGTCCTTAACTACCAACTACGGCATCCATACCATTAAAACAAGACAATACCACAAAATACGCACTCAGAGTAAAAACATCGAAAAGCACGTCTTCGACCTTGAAAAAGCGAAAGTAACCCACGTCATAATTATTGCGCTAATCCCGAAATTCACGCTACCATTCGATTCTGAAGATCCTTATGCAACTGCCATCGGAAAGGAATTTCAATATTTATGAATATTGTTTATGCAAATTTTATTGTGGAGTACAAATATAGAAATGCTTTCCGATGGCAGTTGCGTCCGATTATTGTTTGCTGTAATACATTATAAAATGTAAGTAATTGTCAACTATAAGAGCACGAGATACTTTTCGCTGAACTTCTCTAGAATTGCTTTCTGTGGTCCTGTAGTGCGTCATTGTGGTAGGTTGGCTAACATCTTTACTATAGCGACAATTGTAAAAGTACTATATAATTGATTAGAAAACTCAAACAGTCCAGTTTGAATATTTGTACAAATAGAAAGCAATACATTAATTTCTTTAGGTTACACCATATGTCAAATGTAATAAATTCGAAATAAAATGGGACATGTTTATAGTAGCGCCATCTACATCTGGTGATTTTTTTTATTTCGAAGCTTTGTAGAGAAGTTTGCTACAGTTCCATATTTGAATTGAGACAGGACCCTTAAAGCAGCTGTTGCGGCAAATATGTATTTTTATTTTGGAATCTTATTTATTATGTAAGTAAATATACTAGCGCCATCTTACGTCGAATACCTTAAGTTTATTTTTGGCGCATGCTCCACGAGCACGTTTTATGTTAGTTCATCATATGAATTTGTAATAATTTTGAAAGCAGTCGAGTAAACTATTTTGAACAATAAACAAGTGTTTCAATCAAAGAACTAGTGGACCTATAGACCGCCTATTGGGTAGATCAGTGAATCGGGAGATCGCAGGAATCGATAGATCGCAGGAATCGATAGACCGCATAGACAGTGGGTATCTACAAAAAAGACTTCTTTTGCAAAATCAAATTTTCAAGTTGATGTAAAGTTATTTTTATGGCCTCATATTAACCACCAAAAAAGTTGCCTTAATTAAAAAAAAACTCCCGCAAGTGAAAAAAAAAACTTTTTCAAGTTGAATAATTTTAACAATAGTAGGTTGTGAAATAAAAGTATAAACATATATAATTCTAATACAACCTACTTAAATAGCATAAAATTGAGTAATTTAAAAAAAATTGATATTTTTATAATCCATGCAAATTACGACTATAAACCGATTTTTTTTTTCAAGAAACACACATATTCTAAATAAAAATTTAGAAACATGAAAAAATTATAGAAACTACTTTTTATGAACTTGTATATTTTTTCCCAGCACCATTGAGCTTATTTACAAAAATAGCCATTATTTGTTAAAATTACTCAATTTTATGCCAAGTGTGGAAGACCCATTGCATTAGAGTAATATTTCATTACTATTATTTCACAACCTATTGTTAACATTTTTCATCAGGACAGATACTTTACCCCTACTACAAAAAAAAACACATTTATTGAGAAAAACTATAAACTTTAGGCCTCTTAAGGGTGATATATTTTTTCTTAATTAGGACAATATTTATTATGTTACACCTAAGTGGGTTCATAGAGACAACTTATATTAACTTGAAATTTTGATTTTCCAAAATAGGTTGTTTTGATACACCCTACAGATTGATTGAACATTATTTATACCAACATATTGGAATTGTAGATTTATAACATTCTAGATATATTTAGAACCTGTAATATGTATAATTGGTTTGTTTGCCCATCAGTAAAAAACAATTACTTTGGTAAAGGTCCATAATGCAAAAATTATTTGATAAGGAAAGGAGTTAATTAAACCTCTTAATTTTGCACATATAACTAAATTTACTTCTACTTTACTTACTTTTACTTTTACGAAGTAAATTTAGTTATATGTGCAAAATTAAGAGGTTTAATTAACTCCTTTCCTTATCAAAAACAATTAGTTATTCCTAATTGCTAAGCATGCGCAATGGAGATTTTGTAAAGGCAGAACCCCCATTCCGCATGCGCAAGAGTAAAAATAAGTGCTTTATATAATTATTTTGCTGCTGCTCGAGCAAACCTATTATCTAAAATAAGAATAATAGATAATAATAGAGATAATAATAATATTCAAACGTTGTATTAGGTATATTATGTAACCATACTTTATTCTAACTTAATCATTGTAAAACAAAAGAAAAATATACCAGTGAAGTAATAAATAATGAAATAACCAATGATGTGTGAAGCGATAAATAATTTGTAAAAAATATGATCAAGGCTAAAAATAAAAATATGTTCCGTTACAGAAAACATTCATATATATTTGTACAACAATATTTGTTGCAAAAACATATACGATAATTTATTATTGCATAGTATTGTATACATAAATATATACATATTACAGAAAACAAAATAAGAAAAAAGGGAAATATTTACATAATTAAATTTTTCTTTGTCTCGTGTGCCTATTAATTTGACCTACCCCTAAATACATTTCGATTATTCCTACATAGAAGTCCAGCCTTTTAGCCCTAAAAAATGTTGCTCACCATGTGCAAAAGCGGGATGAGGTAAATAACTGTCTGCTTTTGAAGTATGAATAGTACGGATGTTTCAATGAAATTGAAAATCACATTAAGGGTCACATTGGCTTACGATTGAGGAATGCACACACTTTTGAATACTTTCTACGATAAATAGCACCTCAATAAATCTTACGAATTAAATCCGTGTTGATTTAACTTTTTTGTTGGAAATTACTTGAGGAAGACACTGAATAAACGTTGAGATAATTAGCATTAGAATAATCTTCTTCCTGTCTTCAAAGTTTTTTATGGAATGTCTATTTGACAATTCAAATTGTATAGTAAGCTTTGTCACAGACGTAAAGTTAACCTAAAGAAATGTGAATTAAAGTACTATTCAGGGTTACCTGTGATCACAATACCGGAAACGTATAGATCCACAAAGGTTTATTATAATAATAAATTCCACAATAATGTTGATAAAAAATTGTAAAAAATTCTTTTATGTGATGAATCTTCAAAAGGTTTTACGTAAAGCAAGCATCCTGTTTTGTTTCGTGTGAGTGATCACCGTTAGAAGAAAAATCTTGCTAAGGACAACATTCCTAGTCTTTGTAGGCTTGTTTTTTGGCCTGCTATCAATTCCCACACTACTTGAACTTTTCCAACGTTATCCGTTTTCAGATTTCTTCCTTCTCATTGCGGCAAAACTTTACATCGTGTTCTTCTCATGTTACACTTGGCTTCACTAACAATTCCTTTATTGTATTGATATTGACATGTAGCTATTTCCATTACCTTTTGTTGTCTCTAATACATCTATATTGTTTGCATTCGGTCACGGTAGACTGACTTGTGTATGTATGCTAAAAATATTTAATAAATGTGGACTACCGTAAACAAACCTTCATAATAACATGTAATAAACTTACGATATGCCATTTGTATTGGCAAAGTCGGCAAAGTGAATCCATATTTATAAACATAAATATGTTAGGTTATGCAGAGGTTATGTACGGCTGACGTTTAATAGCGCTGGTAGCGCCATCTGTCGACTAATCGGCTAAAACGTCCGAATTCTTGTAGAAATGCATTTTGTGGGCAATTTATCGATCGATTGAAATGGTAGCCACGGCATACACTTTACCCGGGTACATTATACGTTAAATAAGTAACCACACCTCGGCTCATAGGAAAAATGACATAAGGTCGGACGTATTATTTAGTTCAGTGGCTGTAACACGTAGGAAAACTTACCCAAACCACCCAAACTCACCAATGAATTTCCGATATCTCTGTTATAATTTGTAAAATCATACCATATTATGCTTGTATGCATACGTAGTAGGTTTCATTCGTACGTAATAAAGACAAATGCGAATTCTTAATTATTCATATAAGTAGAACATACGTTATAGGTTTCTCAGAGGTTATTTGGAACGGACGTTGTGTGAAGATAATAATCAACAAATTGCAGGTTATGTCTGCGCTTTTGACGTTTCTTATCTGGCAACCATGACGACGCGTAATAAACTGCTGTTGGAATGTTGAGGCGTGTTCACCAAAATCGCTCGCTTTTTGGAAAATTTTTAAGCAAAAACGCCCTAGAGGCCGTTTTGCGTCGATTTCAAAAGCTCACGCAACGTAGAATGGTCCAAATTTCTCCAAATTCTCCAAATTTTCTATAAGCAACTAAGAACGCACTTTTTCGCATGTGAAATGATGAGAAAAAACACGCCAAATCAAAATACATAATATAGACGAGACGATTCCATCCGAAAAGCTATTACATACAGTCCACTACAATTGAGAGTAATTCCTACATCACCATAACATATGGTCCATTCCGAACCGGATCAACTAATTCGAGCTGGGGTGAGTTCCTTTCAATTCCACATCCACAATATACTTGTTATTCAAATTGCTTCGATTTGTAAAAATCGCCGATCTCGCGAAACTGCGTTTTCAAAGGGGACAATTAAAATCAAAGCTAACACGTGCGCGACAATATTTTGAATCTTTAGACTTAACTAAGCTTGATGAAGTGCTAATTACGGAACTTTCAGTACGCCTAGAAAAAACTTGTATCGTGTTACGATCAGTTTAACGATATTCAAAGCAAAATTGAATTAGCCAATTTAGCGTTAGCCGACAATGAAATAACTGAGACCGACGCGGGTGCTTTAACTGAGTTTGAGGAACAATACTTTCGTTTGATTTCCAATATGAAAATTGCTATTTCACCATCTGCGACAAACGAAGTCACCGTTAAAGACCAATTAAATGCGAGTGGTTTCAGCGGTGGTACCCAACAAAGTCAAGCAATTAAATTACCTATAATTAAAATGCCCCGTTTTACGGGACAATTAGAACATTGGTTGGAGTTCAGCATTCAATGCATTATTATGCAACATATGGTCCATTCCGAACCGGATCAACTATTTCGAGCTGGGGTGAGTTCCTTTCAATTCCACATCCACAATATACTTGTTATTCAAATTGCTTCGATTTGTAAAAATCGCCGATCTCGCGAAACTGCGTTTTCAAAGGGGACAATTAAAATCAAAGCTAACACGTGCGCGACAATATTTTGAATCTTTAGACTTAACTAAGCTTGATGAAGTGCTAATTACGGAACTTTCAGTACGCCTAAAAAAAAACTTGTATCGTGTTACGATCAGTTTAACGATATTCAAAGCAAAATTGAATTAGCCAATTTAGCGTTAGCCGACAATGAAATAACTGAGACCGACGCGGGTGCTTTAACTGAGTTTGAGGAACAATACTTTCGTTTGATTTCCAATATGAAAATTGCTATTTCACCATCTGCGACAAACGAAGTCACCGTTAAAGACCAATTAAATGCGAGTGGTTTCAGCGGTGGTACCCAACAAAGTCAAGCAATTAAATTACCTATAATTAAAATGCCCCGTTTTACGGGACAATTAGAACATTGGTTGGAGTTCAGCATTCAATGCATTATTATGCATTATTCATGAAAATGATCAACTGTCCGATATACAAAAATTCTATTATTTGCAATCTTCATTAGAAAAAGAAGCCTCTCATAATTCAATTGATTAAAGTAACATCCATTAACCTCAAAATAGCCTGGAAACTATTGCAAGACCAGTTTGAAAATAAGCGACTTATAATACACAGCCATGTCAAGGCAATATTCGAGTTGCCTCCTATAAAAAAGGAGTCACATGTCGAGCTTCGTAACCTATTCGATAATATTACTAGGCATCTACGTTGTTTAAAATCATTAGGGGAAGCTACCGACAGTTGGGACACCTTAATAATTTATATAATTACAAGTAAATTTGTATCTATTGCCCGCCGCGAGTGGGAACAATTGAATATAAAACCGGATCTTCCGACGATGGAAGAGATGAATAAATTTTTGAAACTACGATGCGAACTGTTGGAAACTCTTAAAGTTGACAAACATGAGTATAAAAATTACAATAACTTCAATGGCGGAAAAAGGCACAAGAGCGAATTTAGCGCTTACGTATGCACCGATAGATTGTCTTGCTATTATTGTAAAAAGCACCATACAATATATCAATGTGAAGCATTTTTAAAACTTTCTCCATCAGCAAGAATTAATGACGTTAAAAATTAAAATTGTGTATCAATTGTTTGAAACCAACTCATTTAGTGAAAGATTGTCAATCATCAAATTGTAGAAAATGCAATAAAGCTCATAACACGATGCTTCACATTGATATACAAAGATCTCATGGATTCAACAGTTCTAATGAGAATATTGAAAATATAGTAACACCTAGCAGTGATGTACAAACAGTAACAATGCATACAATATCTGATAGAAAAATAATACCATCCCAAGTCGTCTTGAGTACTGCAATTGTTTTCGTGGCTGATTCTACGGGTAAACTTCACCGTGCCGCGCATTGTTGGACAATGCTTCAATGAGCATTTTTTGTACCGATGCCTTTTGCAAAAGGTTGAACTTGCCTTTGGAATCAGCCAACTTTTCGGTAGTAGGAGTTGGTCAAGCCATGTGAAATGTTCAGTACACGACCAACTTGGTGGTTCAATCTAGAAACAATGCATTCAATGAAATGATAGATTTTTTAGTATTGCAAAAAATTACAGAAAATTTCCGATGAAGTCATTCAATAAATCCGGTTTTGATATACCTAGAAATATAAAATTAGCGGATCCTAAATTTAATCAGTCGATGCCGGTGGGTTTATTATTGGGGGCTTCTGTATTTTGGAAACTATTATGTGCACGACAATTTCAATTGGAAGGTACACAATTAACAATACAAAAAACAAGGCTAGGTTGGATTTTGGGAGGAAGTTTAAATATTCCGTATAAAAACATGAGATCAACTAATTGTTTGTCCTTGGAAACCAATTCGAACTTAGACAATAATATTACTAAGTTCTGGCAAATTGAAGAAATATGTCCAAGGTCATACTTCCGAATCTGAACGTTTCTGTGAAAACCATTTTGTTAAAAACCTAACTCGGAACAAAAAGGGACAATTCATAGTGTCCATACCATTTAATGATAAATTGAGTCAACTTGGGTCATCAAGGGAATTTGCACTAAAGCGATTTTATGCACAGAAACAAAAACTTCAAAAAATACTGACTTATACAATGAATACAAAAAATTCATGCTAGACTATGAATTGTTAGGTCACATGATAGAAATTAATGACAACGATTGTAATGACGAATCAAACTATTATTTACCACATCACGCAGTTGTAAAAAGCGATAGCATAACTACTAAAGTTCGAGTTGTATTCGATGCGTCTATGAAAACAGATCGCGGTCTATCCCTCAATGATGTCCAACATTGTGGACCAACTATACAAAGTGATTTATTTTCTATTCTCCGTTTTAGAAAACACACTTATGTAATGACGGCAGATATATCAAAAATGTATAGAATGATTTTCATTAATAGTGAACAGCGTCGTTTTCAAAGAATATTTTGGCGACGCAATCCCTCACAAGATGTAAAGTGTTTTGAATTAAGTACGGTAACATATGGTACAGCTTCGGCTCCCTATCTTGCAATTAGGTCTCTATTACAGGTCGTCATAGAAAATGAAAAAGATTATCAAGAAGCAAGTGACTGACTGGTACTGACTCCAAAAATAAATTAATTCAACTTCAACACGATCTAAGTAAAATTCTTTCTAGTTACGGGTTTGAATTGCGAAAATGGCTGACAAATGAGAAAAATATTATAACAAAATTCGATGTTAATGATAAACTAGACTCCAGCATATTATCATTAGGCGATCATGAAACCAATAAAACTTTGGGAATACAATGGAATGCTAGTTTTGACACTATTGAATATTCTATTGGAATTAGAAATCAATCAACAATTAGCAAAAGATCAATTTTGTCGACGATATCTCAAATATTTGACCCTTTGGGATTGTTGGGTCCTATTATCATCCAGGCAAAATTACTAATGCAAAAACTTTGGCAAGCTAAATTATCTTGGGATGAATCTATACCTCAACATTTACAAAGAACGTGGGTACAATTTTGCAATGAGTTACAGTACTTAAATAATTTTAGAATACCTCGCCATGTTATTGGACCAAACTATAAGTCAATTGAATCACACGGATTCTCCGATGCAAGCGAACGTGCGAAAACGGTAAATGACTCAGGGCGAGTTACTTCACATTTACTTTGTGCTAAATTAAAAGTTGCGCCAATTAAACAAGTTACACTTCCCAGACTGGAATTGTGCGGTACGATGTTACTTGCACATTTAGTACAAAAAATTCACGATTCGATGAAAATAAAATTTGACTGTTGCTATCTTTGGTCTGACTCGACTATAACGTTGGCTTGGATACAGGGTGATCCAAATCGCTGGAAAACCTTCGTAGCCAATCGGGTTAGCGAGATTCAGCGGCTCACCAGCATTGAACAATGGCACCACGTACGATCCGAAGATAATCCAGCTGATTTAATTTCTCGTGGTGTGCCTGCTGGTGAATTGTTGAATTTATATTTTTGGTGGTCAGGTCCAGGTTGGTTGAGAACAGATAATATACAATACAACAATAATAAAATACAATTAAAAACATTCCAGAACAACGAACAATATTGTTAATGTATCTACTACGAATAATGCTACTAATGATTTTATCGAAATTATAAATAAATGTTCAACTCTCTACAATGCTCAAAGGGCACTTGCGCATTCTTGTAGATTTATTGCAAATTTAAAAATAAACCGTGAAGGTAGACTACAGGGAATTTTAACTGCCACTGAATTACAAAACTCTTTAAACCTCCTAATTAAATTAACGCAAGAACATGTATTTTCTGAAGAATATCAAAAATTATCAAAGGGATTAGCTTTAAATAATAAAATAAAATAAAATAAAATAAAATATGTTTATTGTGTCCACAAGAGGTATATCTTTTACACTCGTCAATATCTTAACATAGGTAACATAAATGGGTATCAAAGTGACAAATTCCTAAACTTCAAGAAATCCTCAACACTATAAAAAGCTTGTCTGACTAAAAACGGCTTCAAAAGTCTCTTTAATGCTGTGTCTGTCAGGTTCTTCGCATTAGACGGCAACTTATTAAAAAGCTCCTTAAACAGCCGGTCTGGGCCCTGCTGCGTTTTTGACAGCCTACAAAAGTCAAGGCGCAAATTGTGTCTACCTCTAGTGTGATGGTGGTGTATGTCAGAGCTCGCAACATAAGACTCTCTGTTTCTGTTGGCATACATAATGCACGATAGTATGTATTCAGACGGCAACGTTAATATGGCATGCTCAATAAATACATGTTTACAACTCTCAGTGTATCCCACGGCACCGAGTATCCGAACCGCTCTACGCTGCAGTCTGAAAACATATCCGCCGGCGGGGGTATTTCCCCACGAGAAGATACAGTAACACATGTGGGAGTGAATCAATGCAAAGTAAGCTGTTTTCAGTACATGAGTTGTCACCGCAGTAGCCAACCTTCTCAAAACAAAAATGTTTCGACACACCTTTGTCCCAACAGTGCCGGCATGCTTATCAAATTTTAAAACTGGTGGTGACAGGTATACTCCCAAAAACTTAGTGAAGGGCGGATTTTCCGAATCAAAATCACGCAATGCAAATGTCTTTTTTACAGTCTTCGCTTCATTCAGCGACAACTGATTGGCAATTGACCATTCTCGACCGTGTAAAGGATGCACTCCACATTACCACCCTCGCTCACGAAAGAAGGAAAATCATTAAAAAACAGTAAAAATAAAACTGGCCCTAAAATTGAGCCCTGGGGAACGCCCCTACGCACAGGCAAATCCTTCGATACGCTATCACCACTAATAACACGCTGGAATCTTCCAGAAAGGTAAGATTCTATTAGATTTAAGGAGTTCGCATCGAATTTATAGAGACATTTCAATTTCTGCAATAGAATCACGTGTGACACGCAATCAAATGCACGAGAGAGATCCAAAAATAGTGAAATGCAGTAATCACCCCCCTCAAACACACTCAAGCAGTTGTTCGTAAATTTAACGACAGCATCTGCAGTACTCAAACCCTTACGGAAGCCATACTGGTTCCCATAAAGGATGCCAGTTTCTTCAACATACCGAACAACCCGGTTATAAATTGCGCGCTCAAACACTTTTGAAAATAAACCAATGAAAACACGTTCTTCCCTGCGTGGTATATATTTATTTCAGTCGGTAACTAGTTTCGCCTCATTAAGGCATTTTCAAACCATCCAACGCTAAAGGAAAAAACACAAAACAATAATACAAAGTCAAATCACTAACTAAAGATAAAAAACTCACGGTCAATCAACAAATCCCGAAATCAAAAGACAAATACATTTCTTGGAACGGAAAAATTCCGACGGAGTCCCTCCAACAGTGAGGTTAACAATAAAAACTTTCCCAGACTGGAAAAGGAAAACATAATTAAAAGTGTGAGAAATCACAAAAATAGAAATAAAAAACTCACGTTAATGTGTAAATAAAATCCACTTCATTTTCAACGAGTTTCACCAAACGACAACAAAAGCAAGCGTGCGAACAGTTCAGAACGGAAAAAACTCAATGGCGTAGTACAACAAAACGAAACACGGAAAGTTAAATGCACAGGGTATGCAACCCAACAAACGGACGAAAACGAGCGGCAAATTTTTGAATTCGAAAACTATCTCAATTAGTAAAAATCAAAACAACTACACATTCAAAAAAAGGTTTTTTTTTCCGAAAGCACAATCATCCTGAATACAACCAGCAAAGAACAAAACGAGTGATAACACAGGAGAAAATTAGGTACAAGCCTTGAAAATAGGCTCTTTTCCGAGGTCGACTTGATCATTAAGCAGTCCATAACTTTTCTTCTTTGCAGCTCTCCAAATTTGGTACGCTTCCAAAAGGGTAAGCTTGTAGCCTTTATCTTGCTTATGCAGGATTTTTATGTTGTCGTTATTGCAACTGTTGTGACCCGTTTCCAGGAGATGTTGTCCAAAAGCAGATCTGTGTTTGATTTTTCTATGCTCGTTAATCCTGGTAATTACAGCTCTACCTGTCTCACCAATATAGAACGCCTGGCAGTCATCACACTGGACGCGGTAGACTCCGCTGCATTTTAAGCTATCCTCTGCGTCACCTGTCTTATTACTATTCAGTAAGCTCAGAATATTGTTGTTAGTTTTAAAGCCAATGTTTATTTTATATCGATTCAGAGTTCTGCAAATTCTAGAGCAGGATTCATTATAGAAAGTGAATTTTCTCCATGTTTCGGCTTCATTCCGAATAGGTCTTGCAAATAAGGGGAGAAGCTTCTTCGTTTCTTTCTCTATAATTTTTTCTATCGATTTCTGTGGATACCCATTCATTTTTCCCAGAGCAGCAATAACTATCTCTTCATGCTTTCGTTCAGCGTCCTTTAATGGTAGGCGAAGCATCCGTTGGGCCATGGATCTGAAAGCTGCGAACTTATGACTGTGATGGTGACATGAGTCAGCCGGAATTAAAGCACCACAAGTGGTAGGTTTCCTGTAAATACCGAAAACAAATTCACCAAGGCTTCTTTTTATTTTTAGGTCCAGGAAATTCAGTGACTTGTCCACTTCAAGCTCGGTCGTGAATTTAAGTTCAGGCAGCAGGTTATTTATATATGTTGTAAAATTTTTCGGGTCGTCCAAGGTACCACCCCAAAGACAAAAAACATCGTCCATATATCTATGCCACAATACAATTCTGTCCCTGAACGGGTTACACGTGTTCATGATGTGTTTCTCCTCAACATTATTCAGGTAGATTAGTTTGCCAGAACTCCAGAAATTGGAGAACCCATCGGCAGCCCTCTATCCATCTTGTAATATTGGTTGTTAAAATTACAATAGTTGTTACGGAGGATATGCTGCAAAATGTCGAAAGTATCCTGGGCTTCAGTATCACTTACAGAGGAAGCGGCTAATTTTTCTTTAATTATGTCTAATGTGTATGAGACTGGTGTGCTACTGAATAGGTTTTCAACATCAAAGGATACCATTATCATATTGTTACGTAGCTCATGTAGACGGTGCAAGAAGGTAGGTCAGGGATTGCCTAGAATGTAAACAAACAACAGAGTAACATGATACTTTGTTTATTAGACCGTTGCGTCGTCGAGTACAGCTGATCTCTATACAGTAGTCGCGCTACTCTACAAGTAGGTGCTGCAAAGCTACTGATGTCCTTCCCATCCTAATCCGTGGCTTTTATATTAATTTGGCAAGACGTCATGACCTGCTTTAGGCCCCCAAAAATCCTTAGTTCGGATTTTTGGTTGCACACGGCTTTCTGATATAAGCAAATGTTAATGTGCACGCTTTGCACGCGTGCCACAAGGAATTTCCTTTGTTCTATATCAAAAAGCCTGACGCCTGCATTTCTGACCAAGCAATTGTCTGCCGGACGGACGGGTTAAATGACCTGGCCTAAATTATACAATGCAATGTACTATCTTTCGTCACAACCCTCCTGGCAAACAATTGCTCGACCTAGAGCAATGAAAAGAGAAAGACACAAAACTGAACAGCCACGGATAGGGATAAGAAAGAACGCACCACTTACAATTTTTATTTGCCTACAACAAAATATAAAAGTACACATAAAACCAAAAATTATTCATAACAATACAGTAAGTTTACACATCGAGAGTTTTTGTCAGCCGTTGTGGTTGGTCTCCTCTGCTGGCTCTTCCTGCTCCGTGATCCGGATGATCAGTCGGTCCAGCGATACCACTGATGCTACCCTGTCTCCATTGCACACCTCCGCTGCATAGTATGGTCTGGGCCGAGTACCGTGACGCGGTGTCACTGTAGGGATACCTGGACTCCCTTCAAGGCCAGGTTTTTCCTCTGCGATGAGCGCTCGTGTTGCCTCCTCATTTATACATTTCGAGCCCTTTTTTGCTCCTCTGTTGTGGCCAATCTCGTCGGATAGCCTCCTCAGACTGGTCGAAACGGCGTGTTTCGTGCGGGGTGGTTCGGTAGAATCCGTAGCGCCGGTCCCCTCCAGTCTTCTACGTTGCCATATTCTTTTGGCAAGCATCAGGCAACACCATATAATTACTGTTGTACTCATGACCCCAGCGGAGATGATCAGCCTAACCTCGTGGTAATGGTTTCCAGTGAATCCCGGCGCTGATGTAGACGGGGGTGTCCTCGAAGTGGCCGGCTGTCAGTCGGGCAGTCCATAGCAAAGCAATGGACGTGAGGATAGCTGGCTGGCTCATGTTATGTGTCGTCATAATCGTCTAATTTCGAGAAAAGAAAAAACCTTATTACTAAACGTTACTAATGTAATTACAGCTATGATTAAGACTGGGTATTTGGGCAGGGTAAAGTAGTCCATGGATCGTGGTAGGGGAGGATGCGGCTCACGTGCACGGTATAGATTTTAGGCTTCTTCCCCCTTCTCATCTCAATCTCGTAGTTGACTTCATTTACTTTCTGTTGAACAGTATATGGTCCGTACCATTGGAGCATCAACTTCTCACTTCTCCCCACTTTTCGGGTAGGTGTAAATACCTTCACTTTGTCCCCAGGGCGAAATTCCACGTGTCTGTGCTCTTTGTCGAATCTTTCCTTCGCGGCTGCTTGACTGGTGTGGATTTTTTCTACAGCAGTGGCGCGTGCTTCTAATGCTCTCTCTCGTATCTCAGTGACTGTAGTGTGTGGTTGGGTTGGACAGATTCGCTTGAGTCGGTAAAATGGGTTCTCTCCCATATACTAGCATGAATGGAGATGTCTGGATGGTTTCTTGCCACGATGTATTGTAGGCAAAGGTCGCATGCACCACGTATTCGGACCAGTCAGTTTGGGTGGTGTTTGTATACAAGGACAGTATATCGGCAAGGGTGTGGTTGAACCTCTCCGTGAGACCGTTGCACATCGGGTGATAGCTGGTGGTGAAACTACTAACCACGCCCATACACCTTAATAGTTCCTGGATGAGTTCTGATCGGAATACAGCTCCTCGATCGCTTAAGAGTGTCCGTGGAGTTCCATGCCTGGTTATGATGTGCTCGAGAAGAAACTCTGCTACAGCTTCCGCTTTACCATTTCGAATTGCCTTGGCTTCTACCCATCGAGTTGCGTAATCTGTTGCAACAACTATGAAGGTCTTCCCGCTTCGACTTCTCCGGAAGGGTCCCAAGAGATCTATGCCTCAAATGGGGTTGATACCGCTATAGACTGGAGTAATCCTGCTGGTCTCAGGTTGGATCCTTTGCGGGCTTGGCAATCGGCGCAGCCTTTGACGAATTTTTCTACGTCTCGGTGAAGTCCTTCCCAGTAGTACCTCTCTTGAATTTTTCGGAATGTCTTGGTAACCCCTAGATGTCCTGCCAGTGGTTCTGTATGATGGCTGAACAGTATTTCTCCGACGAGATGGCGGGGGATGACTAGTAAGTAGAGTTGTCCTTGGGGGTTTGCGTTTTTCTTATACAGTACGCCGTTTTGCAGAAGAAAATTCTTGGCGTGTCTCCTATCAGCGATGCTATTCGCTCGAGCGTCCGGATCTTTCACTGCCTGAATTATTTGCCGAAGTCTGTTGTCCTTTTCTTGGTGGATCTTCATGTCCTCGTTCTGCAGGATTAGTGTGGGTATTTCATTAGCATCCTCTTCGTTGGATAGTCTTGCAGGCAATACTGGGTTCCGAGATAAGCAGTCGGCATCGGAGTGTTTCTTCCCACTCTTGTAGACGATGGTGTACTCGTACTCCGTCAACGCGATTGCCCATCTTGCAAGTTTGCCTGTAGGGTCCTGGATCTTCTTAAGCCAACATAATGCATGGTGATCGGTTACAATGGTGATGTGTCTACCGTACACAAGGTGTCGAAGGTACCGCAAACTCCATATAATTCCGAGGGCTTCTAGTTCGGATATAAAATAGTTCTTCTCAGCCTGGGTAAGTGATCGACTAATGTAGGCCACTGGGTGGAGTTCGTCATGTGATTCTTGTAGCAGTACCGCCCCCATCCCGTATCCACATGCGTCAACATGCAATTCGCAGGGTTTCAAAGGGTCGAAGTGGGCCAGTAAGGGCGAGCTCACTAGTTTGTCCTTTAGCGTCTGGAATGCCTCTTCTTGCTCTTGCTCCCACTTGAAACCATTTTTCTTGGTTGACTCGTACAGTGGCCTGGCTATTACCGAAAAATTTTTGATGAATTTTCGATAAAAATTGCAGAGTCCTAGGAAGCTCTGTAGTTGCTTGATAGTCGTGGGTTTTGGGAAATTGTTGATGCTCTGTAGACGGTCCTCGATGGCTAGTATTCCCTTCTCGTTGACTGTGAATCCTAGTACTTGTACTACTAATTTTGACAGCAATACCTTATGGAGTGTCGTTAGATCTCAATTGTTTATTTCTGTGATTAATTACTGCTAATAGTAATAATTACCATTTTCTAAAGTTGTATTTTAATACAGTATTACTGATTTACAAATGAATGACAAACAAAAAATATCAAAATAATAATGGCTTTATTAGATAATTGTTTCGTGTTTAGCTTTTATAAATAATACGACCATTCTTATTCATAGTACTTTTAGTAATGTGGAAAGCATATACATACCGGACAGGTACAGGTCTAGTTTTTTTATCATACATTCGAAGTATGTAAATAGAGTTGCCTATCTTTTACTATCTTTACAAATACACTATAACACAATATGTTACAATAATATTACAACTTTTTTTTAAATTGTAAATATCACGAAAACTACTACAATTGGGCATATGGCATACTTGACATAAATTAAAGGGAACTCGGGGGGCAATTCAACTAGCATATAATATACAGGGTGTTCCATTTAAAAAACTCAAGGAAAAGCCATTTGAAAAACATCAAAATTTATTAAGTTTTATGAGCAGCCTGTACAGTGAATCTAATATCTTTTGATACTATCATCTATCTACTGGCTTTGACTATTGTCCGACATAGTTTAACGGCAAAAACTGCAAAAATGTCGTTTTCACATAGTTTTAAAGAAGATCCTGAAACGGGCGTATTTTGGGGAAATAATTGAATAACTCAGGAACTATTAACGCTGACAGTTAGCAACCTATACGGTTGGGTAAAGAAATTTGTTAGTATTGATATAATAATAAAATATACAGGGCGTTACATTTAAAAAAGTACATATTTTCCGTCTCGCCTAAATGCAACACCCTGTATAAATGAAAATTATTTTTCGTTATAGAAACTGGTGAGTCAAACAACTTTTGCATTAAACATTATTTTCTTTCTCTTACGATTCAGTAACTATCGACCGCCGGGATACTAATAACTCACCCTGTATATATGGGTGGGGGTATTTTAACTTCAGCATGGCTGAAGATAGTTTTCTTACTAGTTTTTAATGCACAGGTATTTTTTTGTATTGGACACATATTTTTGGTACCTATACAATATACAATAAATGCACATTTTATTTTATTTATTGCGCATATAATGTATACTGTTTTAACATTACTTATAAATATTTGCCGTGCTAGAAGTTACCTGAATTACTCGAAAAGGAACAAGAAAATTAAATAACAGAAACAACATTCCTTTGAACAATGATTTAAGGATACATTTTGCGGAAAATAAATACGCAAAATACGCAAAATAATTATCCGCAGTATACCGGGGATTCAATTTCGATGCTCACCATGGGGATCTCGCTTATTAGTGAAGATACAGCCTATGTTTAAATTTGGCAAAGATTCGTATTTTTGTGCTGATCAATTATTTGAAAAGAGATTTCACCTATCATTTTTCATGTTGAAGATATCCGCAAAAAAAATTAAATGTTAAGATATCGTTTTTAATTTTTTAGTCAAAACCAAATATACCTAGACATTTGAAACAAAAATATTCTATAGCTACTTTTTAACAAGGAATGGAGTGCCATTTTTTAATTTGTAATAACGTCAAAGATAGCGACGTAACCATGGCCAACTTTTGTTTTTCTTATGGGCGCCATGTTGAATTTTGGCAATTTTCGATAGTCGTGTCTTTTCTCATTCCGAAATTTATAACATGTTGGTATTATTTTTAAAAAAATGGTTTAATAATAATAAAAACTTTCTTCTTTTTCTTGTTGTTTGTCTGCTTATCAGGTACCCAACTGCAGCTTGGTTACAGACCGCCGGCGACGGACTGTTTATGCAACATAGTTTATGCAACATAAACCTTATTTTTTAAGTAAGTGTTCCAATTGGCCGCCAATTTCTTGACGGCATAAAAGCGTGCCCGCTTTTCTACATATTGTTATGCTCCTCTAACTGTTCTTCCCGGAATAGCATTGACCGCAATTGTTATTCGATCCCGCAGATCTTCGAAATTTCTGCGACTGTCGTTATAAATTTCGTCGTTCACAGTTCGCCAAAGAAAATAGTCCAGAGGACTTAAATCAGGGGATCTAGCAGGACATTGCACCACTCTACCATTACCAATCCAGCGATTTGGAAATTCAAATAATTTCGTACAACTGCAAAGTTTGACTTGCGTGGGGTTTGTACGGTTTCAATTTCTTTGTTCTGCAAACACGTGTTTGCGGCAATTCCAAATTAAGGGCATACTTCCCGCTTAGAAATCGGAGGATCGTCATTTATCTAAAAACCAGTAGTTGAAGCATTGCAAATTATTGTAATCGAACGTTTACCATTCCAAAATATCTTTCTGATCAGTTTCAACATTTCTATGAGGATTATAAGAATAGCGGGGTTGACTAAACGATCCATGGTCCGCTAAGTTTGCGTCCAATGTTAGGAATATTGTACGATGGGGCATTTCTATGAGAACAATAGAAAAACCGTTATCATATTATCACGCTTTTCGTTATTGGTAAACGGCATTTTACATCCACAATCAACCACAATTAAGGTTTATTTGGTTAAATGGCAAACCCAACGCTGAGGGCGCCGCTTGATCCAAGTGCATTTTGTTGACGTTGCTTGGCAACGAGTCCGGCGGTCTGCAGTTGGGTACCTGAAGGTTTTTTAATTATTACCCCATTATTTTAAAAATGAATGCTAACATGTTATACATTGCGGAAATGAGAAAAGACACGACTATCGGAAAATGCCAAAATTCAACATGGCACTCAAAAGAAAAACAAAAGCTGGCCATGGTTACGCCGCCATCTTTGATAGTTAATTCAAATTTTAAAAAATTGAATTCCATTCCCTGTTAAAAAGATTTTTTTTTTGTTTAAATGTCTAGCTACATTTAGTTTTGAATAAAAAATTAATAACGGTATCTTAACATTTCAGTTTTTTTGCGGATATCTTTAAAATGAAAAAGATAGCTTAAATTTATTTTCAGAAAATTGATCAACACAAAAAGACGACAGTTTGCCAAATTTTAACATTGGCTCTATCTGCACTAATAAGCGAGATCCCTATGGTGAGCCTCGAAATTGAATCACCCGGTATTGACGTATTGAGTCTTTGCGCTCGTGATTATATTACATAGAAAAATTGTATTTCTAGTTATAGAAATGCAACACGATTAATCAGTTTTTGTAATTTAGTCGAACTGATTTTGACTGTTTTTAATTTTGGTAAGAAATAATTAAAAGGAAAAAATCCACTGAAAACTACCGGCACTACTCCACATTAGACAAAACTGAAAGATGTTATTATCTGGTTTCGATGCAAATAAAAACAATTATTAACTTTATTGTTACTAAAAACTCATATTTTTAGACGTTCTTCTTAAATCTATAAAAAGTCTTGCACAATGAATAAATAGTAAACAACCAAAAATCCAATGACAATATGAGAAAAAATCTATTAAGTATTGGAAATCAGTGGAAAACTAACGGTCGGATATAATTTTTATTTTGGTTTGTTTTTACAATAAAATGTTGTTCACGTATATTTTCTTTCTTATTTATGTATCTAACACTATGCACAACTAACTACTAACTACACTATTGGGGCCTATGAGCTGTTGGTCGTACGTATTAAAAAGTTGTCACCCTGGTGTAAAGTAGCGCAGAATATTTGCTATTTTACGTGTTTACAATGCAAAATAATGTCACTAACTAATGTGCTTATTTATTTATGGGTTACTGCTGCGTTTTTCGTAGAGCCCCACAGCTTTTCTGCCCAGGGGCACTAACAGCTTTTTTGCCCAGGGTCCCCACAGCTTTTCTGCCCAGGTGCACCCACAGTCCTAAATCCGGCTCTGACCGGACCATGGATCGTTTAGTAAGCCACGGTATTCTTATAATCCTCATGGAAATATTGAAACTAATCAAAGTGATATTTTGGAAATGATAAACGTTAGATTACCATAATTTACAATGCTTACTGGTTTTTTGATAAATGACGATCCTCAAATTTCTAAGCGGAAAGTAGCCATTAATTGGGAATTGCTGCTAACACGTGTTTGCAGAGCATTACGAACAAAGAAATTGAAACGGTACAAATTCCATACAAGTCAAACTTTGCAGTTCTACGAAATTATTTGAGTCAACAATATCCAAATTGCTGTATTGGTAATGGTGGAGTGGTGGAATGTGCTGCTAGATCCCCTGATTTTAGTCCTCTGGACTATTTTCTTTGGGGTGAACGACGAAATTTATCACGATACTCGCAGAAATATCGAGGATCTGCAGGTCGAATAACAAATGCGGTTAATGCTATTCCGGAAAGAACTGTTAGAAGAGCATAACAACATGTAGAAAAGCGAGCACGCTTCAAGAAAATGGCCGCCAATTTGAACATTTACTTAAAAAATAAGCTTTATGTTGTATAAACTTGCTTTTTTACAATCTGAATGTTTTTAATCCAAAGCACTCTTGGTCACTCCGGCGCCGGCGGCGGCGGTCTGTAACCAACCTCCAGTTGGGTACCGGATAAGCACAACAAACACGAAAAAGAACAGTGGTTTTTATTGTTAAACCATTGTTTTAAAAAATATTGCCGTGTAAATATATTATCATTTCGGAAATAACACTATCGGAAAATGCAAGAATTCAACATGGCGCCCATAAGCGCATAGAAACCCTTATCATATCACGCTTTTGGTTATTGGTAAACGGCATTTTACATCTACAATCAACCACAATTAAGGTCTATTTGGTTAAATGGCAAACCCAATGCTGAGGGCGCCGCTTGATCCAAGTGCATTTTGTTGACGTTGCTTGGCAACGAGTCCGGCGGTCTGTAACCAAGCTCCAGTTGGGTACCTAAAGGTTTCTTGATTATTACGCCATTATTTAAAAAATATATATAATATGTTATACATTGCGGAAAGACAACAACACGCGACTATCGGAAAATGCCAAAATTCAACATGGCGCCCATAAGAATAACAAACGTTGGCTATGGTTACGCCGCCATCTTCGATGTTATTTAAAATTTTAAAAAATGCCACTGCGTTCCTACTAAAAAGTAGCTGTAGAATGTTTTTGTTTTCAATGTCCAGCTACATTCGGTTTTGAATAAAAAATTAAAAATGACATCTTAACATTTCAGTTTTTTACGGATATTTTCAAAATGAAAAATGATAGCTTAAATTTCTTTTCAGATAATTGATCAACTCAAAAATACGAAACTTGCCAAATTTGAACATAGGCTCTATCTCCAGTAATTAGCGAGATCCCTATGTTGAGCCTCGAAATTGAATCACCCGGTATACTCCGAAATATTAGAAGGTATTAAATACGAAAATATAATAGTTATTTTACGTAATTCTTTTTTTTTATTAGAAATAAAAGTTTACGATCTAGTGCTCAATATTTATTATTTTAATGCACATTTTTCATTTTTGGGCACAATATGTATAAAATACTGCTAATTATAACATTTTTCATGTAACATATTCATATTTATTGAATGCTCAATATTTATTATTTGAATGCTAAAGTTATCCATTCTAGGGCACAATATGTAGTTTTGAATGTAGTACAATGAAGTAGTACAATGCAGTACAATGAACAAACTCCGGGCAGGCCAGATGGTTTGTTTTAAGGAATGAGTACAATTACAGGTTTAATACTGATTTTATTAAGAAATTATTTGGGTTTATATACAAAAAGTGTCCTAGAAACTATTACAGCGGTGCTAAACATTAATGAATTTTATTGATGTAAGACTGAAATAAAAACAACGAATTATGTTGGGCGGCACTGGTTTCAAATTGCACATTGAACGCTGGTTCTGCAGAGTTGCAATTCATCAATCGATACTAGGTGCTACCTGGATTATTGGGAATGCAATTAAGAATTTTGCTATGTTTTGTTTTGACGAATTGGAATTGGCGAAATATTACATACATAAGCGACTTCACAATTTTAATGGAAAGTTACCAACAATTGTATTTTATTTAGGAATTTGGGAATATTCTTTTTTGTTAGCACCAGATAAATAATATAAAAAGAAAAAAATTGTTTAATGTAATTAAACAAATTGCCCCGCCGCACATAAGGCCGAATATCTAAATTACGACGCCAAAAATAGGTTTAAGAATTTCCTCCAAACAAATCAGAAATTCCTTTAAAACGTTCTCTGTAAACCAGTCCGCAATACATCGTAAGAATTTCTTTGGTTAGCGCAACATAGTAGGCTGTACGTACGATTAAAGTTGGGTTATGTTTCGCGCAGCCGCTACCTGTCAGTTGCGCAGATTTGTTGGTTAAGTAATGACGTTCGTCCTATTCCCCTAAATTTAAAATCTTAATATTTTCAACATGGATATTCAAGCGTCAGGTATATACTTTAAACTGCAATTATTATTTATGTAATAGTTGTGCGCAGTATAGACATAATATATGTTTTATGTCATACTGTTTTGTCGTTTTTTATAATTGATATCTTTACTTTAAGTAGAGTTATAACAAAAGTTCCGAAAAGTACACCGACTTTTTTGTTCTTGTTTGAAAGAACATTTTAAAACGAATATAAAAAAGCTAATTACAAGTCCCCTTGTTTCCCCTTTTGTTCAATAGATCGTATTCTTTTCAGGTAGTCGTGTCGACGCCACTCTAAAGAAGGTGAACATTAAGAGAAACGAACTATTTATAATTTTAAAAAAGGAACAGTTTTGCAAGTTCTCATCATTAAAGTGTAATGAACAACTATTTAAGTATATATTGGACAAGATTAGTGTTAGTGAACTTTCTGAAACTTGTAGAAAACAAATAAAACTTCTAGTGAAAGTGTTCGTCTCAAAGCTTCTGACAAAATGGCGTGGTTGCAATTACACATACGAGCGTTTTAGCAACAAGTACATGAAATGGCTTGATGAAGACTTCAAACTCCCGCAGATACAGCCATTACAGCTCCCGTCATCAGCACCAAAACATTTAGAAGAAAACAGGAGAGGCAGGCCAAGAAAATTGTTCCAAGAGAGTTCTCAGCGTAGTAAGCAAAGACATATTGAACCAATTGTATCTGATCTCAGTTCAGAAAAACTGTGCTTGGCTGCAGAATCAAGTTTGGTGAAATTAGGCAAGAGAACTGCAGCGCAAGTAGTGAAATTAGCAATCCAATCTACGCCCAACAGATTAAAAAAAATGAAAGAAGTACATGATGCATCATCCTCTGCTACTATAAGACAGTACAGTCCTGAAGAAGCTTTAGGTCTTATAGTGGATCTTTGGTTGACAAAAGAAGACTATATAACTATGCGACTTGGAGGAAAAGAAAGAGGAGCTGATATTTATCCCTCATATCATGTAATAGCAGGTGCAAAGAAGAAGTGTTATCCAGTTAATATTAAGATAACTGAAAACGAGGCTGTGGTGCCACTGATGGATCTTCTTACACATACTATACAACGTCTGGCACAAGTACAAGCTGATGTAATACTACAGAACATTTCGAAGGATTGTGATACCATCGAAGTTTATTATAAATGGGGCCTAGATGGCAGTGGTGGGCACAGCATATATAAACAAAATTTCGCGAATAATTCAGAATATGCTGATTCAAACATAATGTTATGTACGATTGTGCCACTACAAATGTGTGAAACTAAGGTTAATAATAAAAAAATATATTGGAATAACATGACACCATCATCGACAAGGTATTGCCGTCCAATTTCATTTAAAATAAAGAAAGAAAATTTCCAAAATGTGAAAGATGAGTATAATGAAGTACAAACACAAATATTACATTTGGAGCACACCATAATTGTTCTAGGCGATAGAGAAATAAAATTTAAACATATTCCCATATGTACAATGCTGGATGGAAAGACTGTCAACATTTTGACTGATACTTCAAGTTCACAAGCGTGCAATATTTGTAAGGCTACCCCTAAAGATTTAAACGATCTAGAGACGCTAAAGAACAGAGTCTGTAATGAAGACACTTACAAGTATGGTATTTCTGTACTACATGCACATCTTAGATGCTATGAATATTTACTGCATATAGCATACAAATTGGAATTACAACAGTGGCAAGCAAGAGGTGAAAATGCAAAAGAAAAAGTAAAAGAAAGAAAAAGTAGACTAGCGACTGACTTTTATAGAGAAATGGGCCTCGTTGTTGATCAGCCAAAACAAGGTGGAGGCAATAGCAACGATGGTAACACAGCACGAAAATTTTTTAAGAATCCTGTGCTCGTTGCCCAAATAACTGGAATCGATAAAGAATTGATACAAAGATTTTCCAATATACTTTCCATCATTTCCTGTGGGCACTACGTCAAAGAAGAAATATTTAAAAACTATTGCTTTGAAACAGCACAGATGGCTATTGCACTGTATGGTTGGTACAAAATGAGTGCTACTGTTCACAAACTGTTAATACATGGAGCTGATATTATAAAATCTTTACCTTTGCCAGTGGGCCAACTGTCAGAAGATGTAATTGAGACAGGCCATAAAGAGTATAAAATATTAAGACAATATCGGTCAAGAAAAACTTCAAGAATAAACACCAATACAGACATATTTAACTGGATGCTGATAGCCTCGGACCCTATTGTGACAAATAAAAGAAAAAAACCTAAGAAAAATAAAACACTATTCAATGAAGTTGTGTTAAGTATGCTAAGATTGCCTACTGTATATCGTGATGAAGATGAAGGTAATAGTGATCAGGAGATTGATGAGGAGGATGAAAATGATGAGGATATGGATGTAGAATAATATTTTATATTTTAATAGTTTATATTTAATCGACATTGTGTATGTATGACGTACCTATCCCAGTATTTCAAAATAAAGAAATAATTCAACATACATTTTTTATCAATATTAGGTATATACCCACCTGACCCAAAAACCATAATTAGGTATTTTTCTGAAGGATAATTATTAAATAGTCTCCTCATAAGAATTTCTGATCAGAATATTAAATAAAATAACATTTTATATTTTTGTCGTCGTAAATTGATAAATTGGCCTTATGTGCGCCGGAATAACTATCTCTAAGGTCAAGTGACCACTTAACCGATTAATATGGTAATATTAAGCAACACAATTAGGTCTCTTGTATCGTCATTCTCAGTTCAGCACTGCACAGTTTGGACTTCTGTATACAATGGTTGGAGTGACCTGACATCTTCTTCACTGTTATGGTGTTGACGCTGTGGTTGTACCAGATGGTGTACTGAAGATGGCTCCACGTCGGTGAGTAAGGATCGTCTTTGGCGTGGTACTGGTTTCATTAGGATGGCCTGGTCCTGGGTGGCCAATGGATTCGGTTTATTAAATCTTCTTTTTAATGAACGCACTACAACCCACAGGGTGAAACATAGGGCTAGTATTGTAGTGGTGGTGACAGTACTGGCCATCACGCCATGATGACGCACATTATGCCACAATACGTTCGAGATTTCTTGATGTATGGCGTCTTCATCCGTCTTTAGTTCTTTTAAGTCATCGGAGACGGATAATACTGGTTCCTCTTGAATTGGTGGTGATCGATGCTTCTGGGCTGCTAGCAGAGTAAAATTTCCTGGTAATACTACTCCTTTGTTGTAGCTGCCAAGTATCGTAAGAGTGTCGTCCTTCTTTGGGGTGATAATGTTCTGTTTTGTTTTGATGATGCAGTCTTGTGACAGTTGAATGATTCCGGTCTTTCTCAGTTCGACATCTTCTCTCACGCCATTGCTGGTAACTGCGATCCGTTGTGGAGTTACGGAGATGAAAAGCCATGTATTAACATGTACAGTTGTTTCCAAACCACGGAGTGAAGTTTCACTTCCACAACATCGCAGCTTTGTTTCTCATGCCGATTGAATAATTCATCTATGATACAGTTGTTGTTAGTTTCAATATTCTTTACTGTTGTAGGAGAACAGAGATAATTCGTGTCATCCAATGCGATTGAATTTCGATACTCTTCATCTGTCATTTGAAAGTATAGTTGGTTATTGTAGTCGATGGCAATGATATCGTTTGGAATATCAAATACCCAGTAAGAGCCGTCTTCTATCTGTAGTGGTATGGCGTTGACCTTGATCACGTCAAATTGGTTTACCTCTGCCATTGGGAAGAAGGCCTGGACACTGATAACATCATCTTCATGTACCACTTTTGTTTTGATGATGGATGATATGATATAAAGATTTGAGGGAAGCTTCTTATTTGCGTCGTTGATCATGTGGTGAATGTGAGATGGTGAGATCAGGTCGTACACGTTGTCATTGCCCAAGTTTACATTCAATAAATGAGTGTAGTAGTCACAGATTTCTGTTAACACGTTAGTAGCCAGTTGATACGCATTAAAGACATTGATGTTGAGCTTGTTGATGTCGATCGCTTGGAACCATCCTTGACTATTGTTTATTGCTTGAAGTCCTTGATTCAGTTTTCGTCGGAATCTCTCTAGGCTATTGTTGATTCGTGTTTCGGTTTTATTGAAGGTAGACAACGCAGACAACATGAACTTAGTTTGATGATTTGAAGCTGTGATGAGTTCCCTTTGATTTCTCTCCAGAGCTTCAATGTTGGTGTACACTTCGTCGTTTACACCAAAAATTGAAGTCAGTAACTTTCCTAGAAGACCTCTTCGTTGTCGGCTCTTGATCACTGCGTCAATGCCATCTATTATCCAGTGTGCTTCTTTCTCTTGTTCCTTGAGATGGTGTAGAAAGCTGATGCATTGGGTAGATGATGATAATTTCTTCGTTTCATTACAGAGTTTTTCGAATTGGTTGACTGCTGTAGATGTGGTGTTCATTTCTTCAAATATCTTCTGTCTGCTAAAGTCAATGTCCAGCTTGAAAATACCTCGCTGAATTTTTGCTTGGCCAATGTGTTCCACATACCGGCCTGGTGTTTGATATTTCACTGTGTAATTTGCTATAGTTAGTTTCGGCAATATTACTAGTAACGCCATAAGGAACCATATCACTGAGAAGCTTTTTCGTTTGAATTGTTTTGTAGGTCGTGCAGCCGGGACTTCCTTGTGTTGTTTCTCTACTGTGGCCAGATTAGACTTTATGTGCATTGACTTTTCATCTGGCTTCTCTGTTGAGGGAAGCAATGGAATGAGGTTGTGAATTGCTCTTTTGGTAATGGCCCCTCCGGGTTTTTCTAATGATACCACTCCCACAGTACCATCGCCTGCTGGATGGGTTTCCAATACCCTTGCCAAGGACCATTTGGTTGGAGTAATGTTGTTTTCTTTTATCAGGACAATGTTGCCTGGTTCCAGATTTTGTTGGGGTGTTTTCCACTTGTAGCGCTGCTGGAGGTTACTTAGATATTCCGATGACCATTTTTGCCAGAAGTCTTTTTTCATTTTTTGCAGAAGCCTCCATCGGGATGATAGATTTGTGTTGATGTCTGTTGTTATGGGATCTGAAGACGATAGAAGAGGCCTCCCAATCAGGAAATGACCGGGTGTTAAGATGAGGGGGTCTTTGCCATCAGTACCCAATGTACACAAGGGTCTTGAATTGAGACATGCTTCTATCTGGTGTAGTAATGTTGTTACTTCTTCATAGGTTAAAGTGGCGTCTCCAACCACTCGTTTAAAGTGGTATTTCATCGATTTCACTCCTGCCTCCCATATTCCTCCGAAGTGGGGAGCTGCCGGCGGGATGAAATACCACTGGGTGCCTTGGGTCGCCAAATTATCTTGGACTGCTGGAGATTTTGTTAACTGTGATACTTCTTTTTCCAGAATCTTGCTTGCTCCAACGAACGTTGTACCATTGTCGCTAAACATGTACGAACATTGTCCTCTCCTTGCGGTGAATCTTCTAAACGCTGCAAGGAATGCGTCCGTGGTCATATCCGTGACGGCTTCTAGATGTATAGCTTTTGTCGCGAGGCACACGAAAACTGCTATGTACCCTTTGTATGACTTGTGCCCTCTGCCTTTTGTCATTCTTAGTTGGATTGGGCCAGCATAATCTACACCTGTATGTGAGAAGGGCGGTGATGCTGTTACCCTTTCTGCCGGAAGATCTCCCATCAATTGTTGCTTAGTAACTGCTTTGAATCGAATACACGTAGTGCATTTTCGTAACCAACATTGTACATTTCTTTTTCCATATACAATCCAATAGTTCATTCTGGTATGGGCCAGGGTTGATTGAATTCCTCCGTGCAGAGTCTTGTGGTGAGAGTCTTGAATAACCAAATTTGTCAGATGATGGTCAGGTGGCAAAATGATTGGATGTTTTGTGTTGTAAGGCAGAGCTGAATTCTTCAGCCTTCCCCCGACGCGCAGTAGTCCTTTTTCATCAATAAATGGATTCAGACTTGCTAGTTTATTATTACCATTGAGATGATTGTGCTTTTTTAATTCCAGAAGTTCTGTTTTAAACTCTTCGCTTTGAACTGCTTGAATCAATTGTACCAACGTTAAGTTCATTTCACTGACAGTGAGAAACCCCATCTCTCGTTCGACTTTTCTTGCTGCAGCAAGGAATCTTTTGCAGTATGTCGTTACTCTCACCAGTCTTGTTAGGGATGAAAATTCTTCAATGTGGTAATTTCGACGCGTGGTAACTGTGGCTTGGTGACACGCTTTTTGTTCTTCTTTTGTTTCAGGTAACTTTTCTTGCTTCGGCCATATAGCAGAATGTACGAGCCAGGATGGACCTTTCCACCACATGGAGTGAGTGCCAATTTTTGCAGGATCAATACCCCGTGATATTATATCGGCTGGGTTATCCTTGGTATCCACGTGGTACCAGAATTTACTGGGAAGCATACTGTTTATTTCTGCAACTCGATTTGCGACGAATGTTTTCCACCGTGACACTTCGCCTTTGATCCATGATAATGCTATCATTGAATCTGTCCATGCGTATACCGGCACGTGTTCCCACTCCAATGCTTTGACTGAACGTTTAATCAATTTTGCCAGCAGCACACAGCTCTAATCTTGGTAATGTGGCCTTGGTTCTGGCAGGTGCTACCTTTGATTTTGCGATCAGAATGGTTGATTGGAATTTACTTTGACTATCCGTCGTTCTGACGTAGATCACAGCTCCATAAGCCGTTTCAGAGGCATCGCAAAAGCCGTGCAGTTCTATGTTTGATGTAGTCGTGGTATGAACCCATCTTGGCATAGAAATGTTTTCTAAGTTTTTTAGTTTGGATTGAAACTCCTTCCATTTCTTCTGAATGACATCGGGAGGTGGTTGATCCCATTCCAAATTGTGTAGCCATAACTCTTGAATTAACGTTTTGGCATTGATGACAACTGGCGCTAACCATCCTAATGGATCAAATAGTTTGGCTACTTCTGATAAGATCGTTCTCTTCGTTATTGGTCTATCGACTGATATATCTACCTTGAAACGAAAATGATCTGTATGCGGCGCCCAGTATACTCCAAGCGATTTCTTTAACCCATCTTCTGATATTTCCAGTGCTGTTTGATCTTTCAATTCTTCAGGGAGGTTTTCTATCACTGTTTCGGAATTGCTGGACCATTTTCTTAATGAGAACCCACCAGCTTGAAGCATGTTTATTAGTTCGTGCTGAAGACTGGTAGCTTCTTCTTCTGTGTCGGTTCCAGATAAGATGTCATCCACATAAAAGTCTTTAAGAGCAACTTTGGACGCCGTTGGAAACTTGTCTTCTTCGTCTTTGGCAAGTTTTTGCAACGTTTTTATTGCTAGGTATGGCGCGCCTGCTGTACCGTATGTTACTGTTTTTAGTCGAAATTCTTCTATTGGCTTGGTTGGATCAAATCTCCATAGAATTCGTTGATAATCTTGATCTTGTGGGTTGGTGCGAATCTGCCGATACATCTTCTCTATATCAGCAGTGAATACTATGCATTTACGTTGACACTAATACAGTGTTGAACAGGCATGATTTTACACATCATGGACTACACATTATGCCCAAAGGCAAGGCCAAGCTGGTAGACTACATAATTTTTAAGTTAAGGATGGGAATTGACTCTGGCAATCTGATTTATATTAATACAACATTGAATGCTTGCCCAAATGCCACCGTCGATTTGGATGACTCTGCACTCACGAGGTCAGCAAGCAGAAGTGATTTTTTATGCAGCGGGGATGTTTAGTTTCATGTGAGCCTTCAAATATCGGTGGCATCCCATGTCATGGAGATACTGCATGCTGTGCTCGGACGAAGAAAGAGGATATCACTGTGTTTCACTGTAACATCCAGGGACTAAAGGATAAGCCTAATGATCTGGAATTATTTTTATATGATTGTAATGATTGTAATGTTGACGTAATATGCCTGGCAGAGCATTGGCTTCGTGACCAGGATTTGCAATTGGTAACACTAAGAGGCTTTAAATTAGCAAGCTACTATTGTCGAGGATATATGCAGCGGGGCGGAACAGCAATTTTTGTCCGTGATTGTATTTCATTTAAAGTTGTTGATTGTTCCGATTTTAATGTTGAGACCTCTTTTGAGTGTTGTGCTATTCAGATAGGCAATTGTATCATTGCAGAAATATATAGAATACCGGTGTACGATGTTTCGGTGTTTATTAATTCGCTTGAGGCTTTCCTTCACGTGGCTTCAGGTTTTGAATATGCAGTAATTTGTGGGGATTTTAACTTAGACCTGCTGCGACGGGATGCTAGATGTAGGTCTGTATTGTCCACATTCAAATTGTTTGACTGCGAGCCTACTATAGGCGACCCTACGAGAGTCACAAATGTATCATCGACCTGTATTGACAATATTTTTGTAAGTTCGAACTTGCATAATGACAGTGTTTGTAAGCAAAACGCTCTAATCGACTTCTCCGACCATAATGCGCTAATTTTGAAAGTTGTAATCGCCTCCTGTCGTGATACGAGGCAGCAGTTCTCTCGTGAGGGTCGTGTTTTTTCGGAGGGGAATTTGCAGAACTTTGTACAGCGCCTCCAAAATATTGACTGGTCTCGCGTCCACGGTGCGGATAGCGTTGATGACGGAATCGGTAGTTTTTATGACTTGGTTCATACAGAGTTTGACGCGTCGTTTCCGATTCGCTTGATTAATGCTAAAAATAACAGAAAGGGATGGATATCGAGTGGTATTGTGAAGTCTGCAAGGACGAAGCGCTCATTACATAATATTCTGCGTCATTACCCAGACCCTGTTCTTAGGCAGTATTACATGAAGTATTCGCTGATACTTAAGCGCGTTGTTTCAGCTGCAAAGAGACTTCATACCGACGATATTATTCTAAGATCAAATAATAAGATTGGGACTGCATGGAAAATTGTCAAGGGTGAACTGGGTGTGTCTTCGGCGAGGACCATCCCGACCGAGCTGCTGGTTGACGATCGCGTGGTGGTGGACGCTGTTGAGATATCGAACTGTTTTAATGATTATTTTATTTCCGTTGGAGACCGCAGTCAACAATCAGGTGTTCGGACTAATGGCCCATTAGACAAATTAAATAAACTTAGGCAGCAGTTCTCCGGCTCATTGTTCTTGTCACCAGTCGATATCGGTGAGGTGTCAAGTACTATAAAGCTATTAAAATTAACCTCAGCTACGGGAACTGACGAAATTCCCGTCATAATATTAAAGCGCGGTGTAGATTATCTGAGTCAGCCGATAGCCAGTTTGGTGAATAAAGCATTTGAAACCGGAATATATCCGAAATTATTCAAAATTTCAAAAGTGGTGCCCATTCACAAGAAATCTGACACAGCAGGCATCGCGAACTATAGACCAATTTCTTTGTTGCCGGCTTTGTCAAAGGTATTTGAGAGTTGTATCAAATCGCGTCTAACAAGTTACTTTGCCACAAAGAATATTTTTGCAGCTCTCAGCATGGGTTTCGCGCGGGTAGATCTACCCAGACTGCTCTGTCCAGCATCATGAGTAGAGTGTATACTGAGTTGAATGGGAAAAATATCGTTGCTAGCATAAATTGCGATCTGTCTAAAGCGTTTGACTTGGTTGATCATGCTATACTGCTGCAAAAGTTGGACTACTACGGTGTAAGGGGAAACGCGTTGCGGCTATTTCGATCGTATTTGGACGATAGAGAGCAAATAGTGGAAGTGAGATGTAGAGATACGGGCAGGGCCGTACTATCGCGGAGATTGGCTGTATCATGTGGAGTGCCGCAGGGTTCAATCCTGGGTCCTTTGTTGTTTTCTATTTTCATGAATGACATCCAGGCCAGCGTCTCTGCTCCGCTAACTTTGTACGCGGACGATACAAACGCATGCGTGGCGGCGGATGCTGTTGACATATTGAAGCCGCAGGTAGAGAGAACAATTGAAGAACTAACGGATTGGTTTGTAGCCAATAAACTAAAGATCAACGTCGAGAAAACAAATATAATTATTTTCCCTGGTCTTGCTGGTGTTAGGATCGGTGTCGGGGAGCTTGGGGTTGGCTTGGAGTCGGTGGCCGAGGCCGGGCTTCTTGGTATTGTTGTTGACGCCGGTTTGTCATGGACGCCTCAGATGGAAAACATGTCCAAGAGACTGAATAGAGCAATTTTTGCGCTTAGACGTCTGAGGCCTTTTTGCAGTCTCAAAACACTGCTAACTGTGTATTACGCCTACTTTGACTCTGTTGCCCGATATGGAGTTTTAATATGGGGATCGAGTATTACAATGCGTACAGTACTTTTGATGCAGAAGCGGGCGGTGAGAGTGATGTTGGGTCTGGGCATGCGGGACTCTTGAAGGTCATCGTTTCAGGCTCTGAGTATACCAACCATTGTAAATACCTACATTTACCAGGCCGCTGTTTTTATACATGGTTCGCGCGACATCGGTCACGCTGGTTCTGATGTGCACACATACAATACACGCAACAGAGGTTTAATTCGATCAGACATCCCCACGGGTGTTTTATTTTTGTTGGAGCGCGTATATTCAATGCTCTACCGGAGGATGTTAGAAGTTTGCGACCGCCGCGTGCATTTTCTCGTCGTTTGAAAGCGATTCTCAAAACCGAAACCTACTACTCGCTAGACGAATTTTATAAAAGCCGGCCCAAATAGGCATTTTGCGTCGACATTTTATTTGATTTGATTTGTTTTTATTTTCAGTGATTTATGTTTTAAAAATGTATGTACCTTATTAAAAAAATACGTTGTATTTCTACACCATGACGGTATACGAATAAAATTATCTATCTATCTATCTATCTATGCGATGTTTCCTCCATCGTAGCAGGATGTCAGCCAGATCTTGTTGTAATCGTGGACCCGTATGCATTAGTTCGTTCAAGCTCTTTCCATTTGAGGTTTTACATGATGCATCAAACACCACGCGTAGTTTTGTTGTTGAGCTTGATTGTCGGATGACTGCTTGGTGAGGGATATAATATTTGCCATTGCCCTGGCCGGATGTTACTTTCTCCATGTGACCCAGGTTAATGTATTCCGCCATAAAGTTGCTGTACTGTTGTGCAAGTTCGCCATCTTTGGAGAGACGCTTCTCTAATTGTAGTAATCTTGCGGCGGCCCGATTTTTTGAGTTGCCTAGGTCAGTATCAGCTTTGAACGGAATGTTTACTATGTAGCTGCCGTCACTGTCTCGTTTTACCGTGCGTTCGTATTCTTCTTCACATCCGATGTCTTCTTGACTTAATGGTTTATTTGCCGTAACTTCTTCCATTTCCCAGAACTTAGTTAATTGTTTATCTTCATCTACTCTGCTGACCAGACTTGTCACTTGAATGTCGGCTTGAGATGGTTGCTTCACGCTGCCTGACAAAATCCAGCCTAGCTCGGTCTTCTGTCCAAGAATACCGTCTTCTGACTTTTCTAGACCGTCCAGTATGATCTTCCCGTACTCCTCGGCACCGATGATTGCGTCAATTGGTCCAGGAATATCGAAGGTAGGACCAGCAAGGAGTTTGTTTTCGAAGGATTTTGACACGGTGATGTGAAGGTCGTTGTTAGGAAGGGGTTGAGTAACTTTTGAGAGGATGAGAAACGTACTTGTCAGGGAGAATTTGCTTGGAAAGCGAGGTTGTACTTGCACATCAATTTTTGATTTTGATATTTTTGGGTCATCGCCACCTAGTCCGGATACCTCTGCATGTATACGTTGTTTTGGGAGTCCTAGCATTTGAGCTGCATGTTCTGTTATGAAACAGGTTTGGGATCCTGGATCAATCAGCACACGAAGATATTCTCCTTCACCAGATACCTTCTTGGTTTTAACTAGTGCTGTTGCTAGTAGTACTGTTCCTTCCTGGGTACCAACGTGAGTGGATAGTTTTGCTGTTGGCGACCATGTTTTCTTTATTGGGATGTGTTGTCCAGACTTTAAAGGTGTAAATTCATTCTGGACATCACGATAATGCAGTAGGCTATGGTGTGGGTTGTTGCAGATGGCACATTTGATGGTACTCCAGTATTTCCTGGTATTATCGTGATTCATGCAAGTTTGGCATAGATTGCTGCTTTTTACGAAATCCATTCTCTGATCCACTGATAGCGTCTTGAACTTCGGGCAACTGTGAATGAAGTGGTCTTCTTGGCAATATTTGCAGATTATTATTCTGTCTTAATATTTTTTATTTTGGTACGGCGTCACCTTCTTCTTAGACTCCCCCATTGCTTCAAGTGATTGGAACCGTTTCTTCAAAAATCGAACTAGATCTGCGTATTCCTGGATATCATTTGGGTTCTCGAGAGATTGCTCGTATAATTTATTTCTCTCTGGATCCCATTTTCTCACCAGAATGCGGATGATTAGTGGACCCCAGGTGTTGGTCGGTACCTTAAAGTTATTGATAGCTTGTAGGTATTCACACGTTGTGTCGTGCAATTGTTTAATTTTTTCCAACGATTCATCTTGGAAGGGTGGGATGTCCAGAATCCTGTCCAGGAGTTTTGACAGGATTAGTCGGTTGTTTTGGTACCGATTTTGTAAGATGTCCCATGCCGTCAAGTAGTTGGCATCTGATATCGCCAGATGCTGTATGATGCGACTTGCTTCTCCCTCCAGGTTGGTTTTTAGGTACTGCATTTTCTCTGCATTTGTCAATGACGTGTTAAGATGAACGATTTCGTTGAATAGATCATGGAACGTGGGCCAGTTGTCGTAGGAACCATTAAAACTTGGAATTTTAATTTGTGGTAGCCTAATGGTGTTGCTCGGTGTGGGGTTGTTAGGTACGTCCTTGTGGATTGCTTCGTCCAATTTTTCCATGACCTCATCGTACAGGTCGACACATTTCTTGTATTCGTCATCGTGTTGGTCTTCATGTATTAGAATCTCTTCGTTCAACTCGCCTATTGCATCGAATTGCTTATATAACCGTTGTTTGAGGTTTTCATATCTTGATTTGCTTTTATTTTGTAGTAATTCAGCCTTCGTTTGACCGATTACTTCCTTTATTTGTTTGATTTTTATATCTTGCTTCTTCATTCGGTACGCCTGTTGGCATTCTTGTTGGCTCGACTTTTCTTCTTCTGTCAACGTTTCTTGCTTAGGGCATTCGTTCAAACATTTTTGCGTTTCTTGAACTTGCCTTTTAAGCTGTTCAAAGTAGTTTTGGACGAAGTATGGGTGTGTTGCATCTTTAATTTCCATGAGCTTCTCATGATTGGCTTTCACTTTCTCCCAATATTCGTCCAGTTTCTTCTGGTGGCTTTGGATGTACTGCTTTGTCTTCCTTGACTGAGAATCCTTCGCCATGTTTCTTGATAATTTCTTGTACCAGTTCATCCTGCATGCGGGCGTTTTGATCCAGTTCTTCGGACATGTTGATCTTCTTTTCTTGAACTCTGTTTTAGACGCGAACGAACTGCTGCCGACGCGATCCGAATTACGTAATTACGACTGATGCGCACTCACGCCGTTGATTTGTGTTCTGCCGACTGTGCGTAGGGACTTTCCGCGCGCGTTTGATAAACTGTGTTTGTTAGGTATGGTTTAGTAAGTTAGGTAAATTGGGTAAAAAGGAGCACTACTGAGAGACCAGACTCAATCTCCCAAACGCCTAAGGTGTCTTACTGGCGTAGTGCAGGTAAATGTAGGTATGATGGAATAGGAACACTACTGGAGACCAGACTCAATCTCCAAATGCCTAAGGTGTCTTACTGGCGTAGTGTGGGTAAGGGTAGGTATGATGGAATAGGAACACTACTGGAGACCAGAGTCAATCTCCAAATGCCTAAGGTGTCTTACTGGCGTAGTGTGGGTAAGGGGGCTCGACGGACCACGAACAAACTCCGGGCAGGCCACATGGTTTGTTTTAAGGAATGAGTACAAACACAGGTCTAATACCGATTTTATTAAGAAATTATTTGGGTTTATATACAAAAAGTGTCCTAGAAACTATTACAGCGGTGCTAAACATTAATGAATTTTATTGATGTAAGACTGAAATAAAAACAACGAATTATGTTGGGCGGCACTGGTTTCAAATTGCACATTGAACGCTGGTTCTGCAGAGTTGCAATTCTTCAATCGATACTAGGTGCTACCTGGATTATTGGGAATGCAATTAAGAATTTTGCTACGTTTTGTTTTGACGAATTGGAATTGGCGAAATATTACATACATAAGCGACTTCACAATTTTAATGGAAAGTTACCAACAATTGTATTTTATTTAGGAATTTGGGAATATTCTTTTTTGTTAGCACCAGATAAATAATATAAAACGAAAAAAATTGTTTAATGTAATTAAACAGTAACATATGTTCATTTATTTAATGCACAATATTTAATATTTTAATGCTCAAAGTATTTGTTTTAATGTACATATTTAAATAATGCATGCTTAAATCGCACCCATGTTAAAATAATAATTAATTTTTTTATACAATACAATAAAAATATAGGTACAATGTGTTTTTATTTTTCAGATCTTACATAAAAACTGAAGAATTTGAATGCACCGAGACTACTATCTCTGGGTCCACTTCTACAGTATGTGGCCGACATATCAAAATCCCTACGACGGAAAAACTTAATAAAGCATTCGAATGCAGCAAGTGTGACTATTCAGCAGAACGGGCCATACAACTCTCTGAGCATCTGAAAGTGCATCGGAGAGACAAGTCGTATACGTGTAACATCTGTGACTTTGCTACTAAGCAGCCCGGACTGCTAAAAGCTCATCAGCAAACACACGTAGTCAAAAAATTGTATAAAGTGCCCATAGGAACGCGCAGAGGACAGAAACTATTGAAATGCACCATATGTGTATATACTGCATATGTGTATATGTGTATATGTGCATATGTGTATATACTGCAGTACACGTTCGAGCCACATCAAAGTTCACATGAGGACGCATACAGGAGAAAAACCGTTTAAATGCACGGTTTGTGACTACTGCAGTACACATTCGAGCGACATCAAAGTTCACATGCGGAGGCACACAGGAGAAAAACCGTTTAAATGCGATAAGTGTGACTATGTTTTTACCGAACGTATTGGCCTCGTAATGCATATGAGAACGCACACAGGTGAGAAACCGTTTAAATGCACACTTTGTGACTTTGCTAGTGCAGCTGCAAGCTATCTAAGAACGCACATGAAAAGGCACACAGGTGAAAAACCGTTTAAGTGCACGCTTTGTGACTACTCTGCTGCGCATTCGAGCAGCATCAGAGTTCATATGAGAAAGCACACAGGAGATCAGCCATATAAATGTAGCATATGTGGTCGTGCTTTTGCAGGAAGTACTCATCTTACGTTGCATATTAGAACACATACAGGAGAAAAACCGTATAAATGCACGATTTGTGACTACGCAGCTGCACGACCAACATACATGAAAATTCATATGACAAAACACAAGGGAGAGGAAATTAACGCAGCGAAGGGGCGCGTTAGGGCAAAGGAGACCAGAAATAAAAGAAACAAAACATGTATTTGATAACTTCTGTTGCAAAATTTCACCATTAAATTTTTTTTTTAGCTGGGTCGAGGGATCTTTGCGTGTTATCAAAAGTGACAGTCGTCTCGTGCAATCATTTCTTTTCAGTCAGTGAGTGGCATAGATGAATACATTTTTCCTAGGCGAAAACAAGCCTGTCAATTGAAGGGCTCAGAATGAAAAGTGGCTAAAAGCTATAGGAAACCATATGCTTTTATCCACTTTTCATTGTCATGTCTTCAATTGTACACTAAATAATGTTCATTTTCATAATTGCAATATTAGATATAATTAAGGTAGTCCGATTTGAGCAAGGGCTAATTGAAATAAATACAAGGCAAAATTTGACCAGAGGAACTATAGAAATTTATTGAATTTTCGAAGTGCATACTAATAGACGTGACAGAACCCCTGAAAGCGACACCACTGGAGTTAGAAACTACTCAATCACCTGCTTACTATAGTTTTCATATTTGTTCTACATTCTAGTATCTACATTAGTATACGAGGTCGTGTGTCTTAGCCAGAGAAGACGTACCACTAACTTTAATGTCGGTCATTTCACATGTCGTAGAAAAGGTGAACGCATGATAATCACATTGTAACTAGCGCATGTCACTTTTGACAATACACGAAGATCCGTTGATCGAAATATACTAACCATTTTGCAGAAAATTGTATGCTTCATAAAAGATAGCTAATGTCTCAAAACAAAAAAATTTATCTTCAGATCTTACAACTTATGTATAATCCACCGACCAGATCAGAATATGGGAATTTAACATACACGTAAAGCCTCTGTTTTTTTTAAATATAATCAAAAAACTGTGGGAACATTTGGGAAGGTGGCTTTTAGAACTAAAAATTACATTCAAATTTTAAACTACAGCCACCTGTCTTGAAAAGTGTTTTTTGTTTATTTAAATTAGGTACCACTCCTGTAATAAGTATTTAAGTACCTAGCTCTACTTGCTATATATTGTACGGATCCTTTCTAATATATTGTTTTAAAATTTTGTTAAATTTTATATGCGGTTAAGGGTTTTGATATGATTGCTTATGTCAATTCGGAATTATTGCTAAATTGTTCATTATTTATGCAAATTTGATATATCACTGTAGGTATTTAACCTATTTAATTCACCTTAACCATATTAATAATGAATACGTTTACAAAGAAAACAAGACCATACGAAATCAAACTCTTTAAAGGGAGGGCTACAGCTGCCGCCGAAATTGTTGCGTCTACATGACGAACGAAGAATTATTGAATGTATTTGTTATTATGTTAAATGACATGTTTTTAAGGGTACGTTTTAAATTGTAGATATGTAGAAAGTAACAATAAATGGCTATTTTAAATATTATTAATTATCTTTTTAATAGTTTAATATCGGTTATGAATATTTTAACACATGTAAATTGTAATGAGGAGATAAACCATTTAAATGCACAGTGTGACTACTCGACTGCAGTGTCAACTCACCCCAAAGTTCATATGCAAACGCATACAGGAGTTAAGCCATTTAAATGTGGCAAGTGTGACTATGGTTCTACAAAACGTGAAGGACTTACAGTGCATGTGAGTAAACATACAGGCGAGAAACCATTTAAATGCACACTTTGTGACTATGCTAGTGCATATCCAAGCTATTTAGAACGCACACAGGAAAAAACCGTTTAAGTGCACGCTTTGTGAGTAATCGGCTGCGCATTTCAGCAGCATCAAAGTTCACATGAGAAAGCACACAGGAGATCAGCCATATAAATGCAGCATATGTGGTCATGCTTTTGCAGGAAGTACTGATCTTACGTTGCATATTAGAACGCATACAGGAGAAAAACCGTATAAATGCACGGTTTGCGACTACGCGGCGACAGGACCAAAATACATGGAAATTCATATGGCGAAACACGCAGGAAAAAAAAACCATTAAGGCCTCTCGTCCACTAGAACAGACTATGCGCGACTACATGATTACGCGACTACAGCCTACTATGAGTTGTTCGACTGTGCACGCCGGTGTCGTCCACTGTAAGGGAACTTTGCACGATTGTCGCTTCTGTCAGAGCTATGTAGTGATTAGGTCACACACTTTTCAAAACGAAAGAGTGTATTACCGTAGTTGATCTGCAGGTATTATACACTATTAATATGAGTTCTGAGGATTTATTTTACTTTTTGAAGTGTCTCTACTAGGGATGGGCGATCTTGGAAATTTGTGATCGATATTCTATCACAATTTCTGATCGATCATGATCGTAAAGATCGATCTTTCAAATAAGATGATCGAACGATCGATCTGATCGATCAAATCCTACCTTACGTTTCGACCAATGTAAACTCGCCCTTAGACTGTTCACTTGATATTGAATGCAGTAAAGATGATCGATCAGGTCGATCAATCGATTTTTTTGCCAAGCCCTAGTCCCTACCTCACGTTTCGACCAATACAAACTCGTAAACTCGCCCTTAGACTGTTCACTACATATTGAATGCAATAATGCCATTAATCTCCAAAATGTCGAATTTCAAAACAATAACACTTATGGACCCTAGGCAGATTAATTTTGTTTTCAAGAGACAGACTCTTTATTATAAAAAATAAAAAAAGAAACTTAAATTTATTCTTCTATAGGCCGCGTGCGCTATGATGGCACCTATACCAGTTGTTGGCGGTACTGGTGCACGTGGCGCGAATATTGCAGTTTCCAACTACCACTGATATTGATCAGTGGTAGCAAGTAAAATCATACAATTAATATGTTCATGTTTTTCTGTGTAGTTGTACCCCAGGGACCCTATTCTCGTCATCTTTTTGAAGCGAATGCGTGACTATTCGAATGGAGTAGGGATATCACCGGTTGCCCGTATCTATGAGCAAGTTTGCTTGTTGCTAAGAACAATAACACACGCGCCACGCCCATACGTTCCCATACGTTTGATTGTAAAGTATGGGCGTGGCGCGTGCGTTATTGTTCTTAGCAACAACCTAGATACGAACCAGAGGGCAACCGGTGATATCCCTACTCCATCCGAAAAGTCACGCATTCGCTTCAAAAAGATGACGAGAATAGGGTCCCTGGGGTACAACTACACAGAAAAACATGAACATATTAATTGTATGATTTTACTTGCTACCACTGATATTGTTATATCAGTGGTAGCAAGTAAAATAAGGAATAGAAAGACGCCGATTAAAATGCTTACAAATAAAATAATTGCATAATTTAAAACTATGTTTAAAACAAGTTTTATTCCTTGTTTAAAATATGTTTTTGTTATGTGATTTAAAACATGTTTTATTTCATGTTTAAAACATGTTTTTTTGCGAGGTGTTCAAAAACATTGTTTGTTAAAAAACATCATTAAAAATGTATTTTTGTTTAAAATCAAAAAAACTTTTTTATAACAACTCTGATCTTTACGTTATTATTTTCTCTTTTACAAAATAATTTAGTAAAAAGCTTTGTTCGTTCGGTTCACTTTATATTGCTCTGGTTAGGGCAGAGTGACGTCACGAGCAGCTTAGAGTAAAGTCAAAGCAGAGTGCTTGGAGTAGAATTGATAGCACTCAACCTGCGACCAACGAACGCCATGTGCTCTATGACAGTTGCAGTATTAAGGCCCGTATGCATAGTCGATCTCCGGCGACTCTCCGAGCTTTTTCCGTTCGCCAGTTCTAAAATGCAGCGCAGAGACAATCGCCAACAAAATCCCGTATGCGCACTGCAAAATTGTCTGGAGATTCGCTGGAGGTGGTCAGTACCATCTCCGGAGATTCTCCAGCAATAGTCCAGTCATTCTAGATTTTTGATATACGTCACATATACGTTGTATCGTTTGACATTAGAACTGTCATTTCTAATGTCAACCGACAATTGACCAAACAATCGTTTGAGATTAGAATGGACAACACACCGCCGGCGATTTGCCAGGGTGGAGAACGGAGGGAGATCGACTATGCAAGCAATTTTATGTCCTGTCGCTACGCCAGCAGGTTTGCCGGAGGCTCGCCGAAAAACTACAGCAAGTCTCCGGTCGACTATGCATATTGGCCTAAATGTTTTTTTTTGTTTTAAGGCTCCCGTCTCCTACCCCCAAAACGCCAAAGTAACCCACGCTATAATTATTGCGCCAATCGTCAAATGCTCGCTACCATTCGATTCTGTAGGTCATTATGCTACTGCCATCGGAAAGGATTTCAATATTTAAGCAGATTAGTTATGCAAATTTTAGTGTTAAAAAATTGTGGACTTCAAATATAGAAAAGCTTTCCGATGGCAGTGGCATCTGATTATTGTCTGCTGTAATACATAATAAAAGTACATTAAATGTTAACTATAAGAGCACAGGTTATATTTTAGCATTTATTCATCGTGCTTTGCAGAGATACATAATTGTTCCTAGTTTAGAGGTAAGTTAATTTTATGAAGGTATATTCTATTATTTAATTCTAAAATATTTAACTTTTATATTTTAGTTTTGCCGTTCATAGTATTTAAGTTGCTGTTTTGTTAGTTGAAGGAGTTTGATAGGTATGCTATTATCAGTGGCGTAACTAGGAGTCAGTGGGCCCGTGTGCGAACAGAAACAATGGGCCCCCACTTTATTTAATACTTCGAAACCCTTAAACCCTTATTTGACTGCCCACTAAGACTTTTTATACTGTTTATACGTTTTTTTATACGTTTTTTATACTTTATACAGTGTCTCACGGAACGTTGGATTATATGAGTACTTTTGTTATTATTGGAGATAGAAAGTAGGTTAAATGGACAAAGTAGTCCATATTTATGTGTTCTTTTATAATCTGTTCAGAAAAGAATTGAATTCCAAATGGTTTCCAAACTATTTTGAAAAAAAACAAGAAATTTCCCTTTTTAATTATGATCATAACTTCTTTATTTGTAATCCCATCAAAAAAGCGTTTTGACATTATAAAGGCTCTTTTTTCCCTACAATTTGATTATGTCAGTTTTCAAATTTTTTTCGTTAATGAATTCGTCAGAAACAGTTGAACTTTTGTTTTTCTTATGGACGCCATATTGGTTTTATACATGTTTGGATTCATCATTTCTTTCTGAGTAATTTGGTATGCCACATGCCATATTTTGATTACAATAAGATAATAGAAACTAAAAATTGAAGACTGAAAATTGTACACTTCCAGAATTGCTGAAAATCGCATGGTGCCATGGAAGACGTTTTGTGAAATAAAGTGATATCTACCGATCTGTAGCCATTTGTTGAAAAACATTGGTGAAAACCTAGAATTCATAAAAAATATAATGGTCCGATGAAACATATTTTTCTAACTGCGATATTTTTAACTGAAACGCACTGGACCCGTAAAAAATAAAACCTTTTTGTACCGCACCATAATTGGGTGTAGTTTGGTTTTAATGTATGGTGCGGTATAGTGGCCAACCGATTAACCGGACCAATTTTTACGTTATCATACGCAGTATGCTAAAGTATTGTAATCGTGCCGAAAAAAAAAATTGAGATTTTAGCGGAAATAGGTGTTTTTGGGTCCCCTGAACATTTTTGACCAAGGTACAAAAAAATGTCTGTGTGTGTGTGTGTATGTGTGTAAACGATTTTTGTGGCGACGATTCCGGAGAAACTACTAACCATATCGGGTCGCCGACCCTCAAACAAACGTCTTCAGTACCTACTTAACTGCCACTTGTGAGCAAACTCTAGGATTTTCAATAATAAGTATGTACATCCTTCAAGGATTACTTTCAGACCATTTTAAAATCTCTAGATTATTGGGTTACGTCACAATAAATACGCAAACATTGCAAATATCACGCATTTTTGCGGTTTTGACCACGTTTAACTCAAAAATGTGACGGGATGGAACCCTCTTGCCCATGACAAATATACTACTGATTACGCAATCCTTCGAAATAAATGATTACGATGCATGTTATTGTGATTTTATGGTTCATAAAGAATTTTTATTTTAAACTGTGTTACCAAATACCAATTTTTGGTAATTATACAGTCAATTTGTGCTCAATTGGCCCTCTAGCGGGTAAGTTGTGATTTCTTCGTTTTTATGTGTTTGTTGGGTTGCTGAACAAAATTTCGTGACGCAACATTAAAGAAGAAGCATAAAATGCAAAAAAGAGAATCAATACGAATGCAACATGTGTGAGTATACTACTTCGCAACTTCGATCCCTAAAAGCACATAATAAACGAAGACATACAAGGAAAATTTCACTTAGAGCGCACACGAAAAGGCCTACAACATCTAAATGGACTGTAGAACTTGGTAGTCGTAAACATGATTTGAAAACGCATACAAGAAAGGAACGATTTAAGTGCACCTTATGTGATTATATAGGTGCAAACAGTACCGTTCTTGTGAGGCATATGAGAAAGCATACGGGTGAGAAACCATTTAAATGCAGCCTATGTGATTATGCTAGTGCACAAAATATTGATCTTGTACAGCATATGAATACGCATACTGGTGAGAAACCATTTAAATGTATCCTATGTGATTACGTTAGTGTACAAAAAAGTACTCTTAACCAGCATATGAAAACGCATACAGGTGAAAAACCTTTTAAATGCATCTTATGTGATTATGCTTCCTCAGTAAGTTGCAATCTCAGGACTCATATGAGAACGCATACAGGTGAAAAACCATTTCAATGCACCCTATGTGATTATAGCAGTGCACACAGTGGTCAGCTTTCCCAGCACATGAGAACGCATACAGGGGAAAAGCTATTTAAATGCACCTTATGTGATTTTGCTGGAGTGAATAATGGTTGTCTTAAAGTTCATAAGAGAACGCATTCAGGAGAAAAACCATATAAATGCACCATATGTGAATATACTAGTGCACAAAATGGTACTTTTGCAACGCATATGAGGATGCACACTGGTAACAAACCATTTAAATGCAAGATATGTGATTATGCCAGTACACAAAGTGGTCATCTTGCAAGTCATACGAAAACGCATACAGGTGAGAAACCATTTAAATGCACCTTATGTGATTATGCTTGTGCAGTAAGTTGTTCTCTTAAGAGTCATATGAGAACGCATACAGGTGAGAGACCATTTAAATGCAGCGTACGTGATTATTCTTGTACAGTACGTTGTTCTCTTAAGAGTCATATGCTAGCGCATACAGGCGAGAGCGGTAAACTGACAATATGATCAGGTTTGCATCGGGTACAAAAACTCCCGTAACCTCACCGTCAACCTCAACCGAAAGTTCCCCGCAACTCAAAGGAACGCAAAACTGACTCTTCCTAACAAACACCGCAACGCCACCCCTGATATGCTGCGATATAGACAAGGTATGATCAATTTTTGGAAGAGTTTACGACCGCTACTGCGCAGGTGATATATAGGCACCCAACGTTGCATATTTCAATGTTTGGGGTTATGTCGTGATAGTAATGTCATTTTCAATTATAAAATAAAAAATACAATACTTATATTATACCTACATACTTATTCGGCAAATGTACTTGCATAAACAGAAAGCTTTCAAATATTTGCGTTAGGTATGTACAAATATGTACAAATTAATATAGGTACAACTAAAATTCGGAAGAATACATTTTATTCTAGGTATTTTTAGCCATTTACAAATGTTAGTTTATTCAAGATTTTTCCCTCAATCCCATCAGGCCTTTGGATGAAGATTTATAGGAATTCGTCCAAGAACATGCGACCACGAGCTCCGTAATTTGATTTTATTTTAATTGATTGTTTGACCACGGATGTTGCAAGATACCAGAATTTTGTCCAGTATTGCATTGTGAGAAGTGACTATTTTTGCCTGAAGATGGCTACTGTGTAGCTAAAACATGTAGCAACAGTATATTTTAACAGATATACAAGGAAGAACGGTACCAATAAGTTTTAATTAATGTTATTTAAATGTTGTTAAAATATTACAAAAAATATTGCCGAAGTGTAATGTAAACGTTGTTAAATTATTACAAAAATTGTTGCCAACGTGTAATTTAAACGTTGTTAAAATGTTATAAAATATGTTGCTAATCTGTCGTTTAAATGTTGCTGAAATATTAGAAAAAGTGTTGTATAAACGTTGTAAAAATATTACACAATTGTTACAAACATGTAACAAATTCATAATTCATCATTTTATACAAACATTAATAGATTTGTGAATCCATAAGCGCTTTGTCGGTTAAATTGGAATGTTATATATCCGCGGTAGGACATAGGACGTTGTATAAATATAACAGTTATATTACTTGTTATATAACATTACAAGTTACAAAGTTACAGAAAAATGTTGTATAAATGTTACAGTTATATTTCGATGTTTGGTGGGTATTGTTTAATGTTATAGGTATATTTCAACACGCGGTTTTAAAACGATATCTACTAATGTGATGGCAACGAGGTGGTTGGTTTTAGCAATAATAAGCGGCAAACATGATATATCTGATAGGCCAAAGAAAGTAAACATATATTTTAACATATATTTTTTAGAAAACATATATTTTTTTGAAAAATATATTGCGTTTTTTTCTTAATTATCATTCTTTCTTTTTTAGTATGCTGTGGTACAATTCGAACAAACCGATGAGGTGTCCATAATACTTATCAATTGGGTAGTGGACGATAACACGTGTAGGTGGCCGCCAGGCAAAGATAGTCGAATGCAGATATTTCGAAAATCTTCTCCAAAAGAGAATCGGAAAACTTTTAAATTTATTCCCATTGTGACCTACTGTAAGCATCATATGCATAATAATATCGAGAGCTCGTTTCTTCTGCGGTAGCAACCAATCATGGCTAATGATGATGTCAGAATGGTCATTTTAAGCTTGGAGGCATCGATTGTTGGTAGCAGTTAGGGTTATTTTATTCACCCAACCCTAACTGCTACCTATAAACCATGCTACTAAGCTTAAAATGACTGTTTTTATGTCAACATTACCCATCATTGGTTGGGATCAGTGAACAAATGGATTCACGAATAATATTACCATCATACATCAGCATAATTTTCTTTTCACATTGTAACCTTCATCACCTTTTAGATTTTTACTTATAACTAATTTACTTTCTCTACGGATATTATTGATAAACAAATCATTAATGTATACATATTTCTTTTCACACTCAACTAGACAGATATGACAGTGCTAGGCTAGCAGAGCAAGATTTTTGTAAGAACCACCACTAAAGACGAGGTGACAACAAGTACTCCCGGCGAAAGAAAAATTGTGAAGAAGTAGCGAAAAGACTTTGTTGATTCCTTATTTGTTTTGTCAACTTTAGACCCATTGTCGGAGGAGGAAATGAGTAAGTTTTGAAATTATACATAATCAAAATTTATATTCATACATTAAATATATAGCAAAACCAACGTACCAAGTGTACCAAAATATATTTGTGGTGTAAGTCCATTTTGCAATCAGTATAATTAGATAGAATAAAATCTCTTTCTTACAATTATCTTTTAAAAGATAATTTAATTTACTTTGAAGTAAATTAAATTACTACTACCTAATCAAAATGTAATGTATTTGTGTCCTTCTAGATAACAAGTTTCACCTGATTAGAGGTGTTGATTTTTAAAATCAGATAAAAAGGTGCATGAAAGCCACCTTTGTTGACGAGCTAGGATGTCAAGTATCCTGGACTGGACAGAAAGGTAACTATACTATTGTAACAGTTTTATTTTGTTTTTAAAGAGAATAAACTTGAGGTTTAAACTTATGCCATAGTAATGATAATAAAACTACCTACTATTAAAAATAATTTTTCTTTGACAATCAGTGGTAAAAATAAAAACATCAATATGTTTTGAAACTTCTATTTTGCCATCAATCAGAGGCTTCCTCAGGACATTCCAAAATAAATAGTGTAATGATATTAATTACCAGTATATATAAAATAGAGAATTAAGAGAGTAACTGTGAACAGAAGGATTTTTCTTTACTTAAGACCCAGTTCTACCGCTCCCAAAACGCATTCTCGATTAGAGGTGTTATTTATTGTTAAAAGTTTATGAAATTTTCAGGGTAAGTTCTTAGATATATAAGGACTTTGGCAGGGGGTAATTTTTTTTGCAAGATAAACATTAATTTTTCTACTACATTTTTGTTTTTTTTTTTCAAATATAAAACCCCCAGCCAAACTTACAATACAAAAATAGATTTTTTATTTAAATACAATTTTAACCCAAACATTATATTTGTTCCGCTAATCGATAAAAGCGATAATTTCTAAAAGTGTATTTATTGCCTATATTGCGGCTGTGCTGTGTAGACAGCAGACGTGAGGAGTTTTAAACACCGCCTATAACCACGCCACGCCCACTGCGATTTTTAGACTCTTTACAAGTTATGTACATTGACTGGCGGGACCAAGTTCTCGCATTTTAAATATTATTATGCCCTCAGTGAAACGGAGCGTTATTTTGTGAATGTGGACAGAATTATAGTATATTATTTGACGAGCACATAATTAAGGATATAAATCGCGAGCATGAAGTTTACGCGAGCGTGTAATCATGCGAGCGATTTATATCCGTTATGTCCGAGTCAAATACGACGTTTTATCTAAGACTCCTAAATTCCATTTTATGCAAAATACTTTAAATGTTTTTGTCAATGATGGCGAGGCGAACTGTCAAATAACTGTCATCCACGTAGGTTTTGACAGAGTTTGACACTAGCGTTTATAATGATGACAGTTCGTTCAAATAATGAGGTCATTATTTGAACGAACTGTCATTATTATACAACGCTAGTGTCATTATAATCATTGGCGCATATAATGATGGGGATTATATAGTCATAGATACGTATGCAATAAACTTATTATGCGAGTCGTAGATAAAAGTGTTTATTTTCTACTATTATTCGGTTTGATTTTCCTTTTTTTTCAGTAGTGCTATAAATAGTATTTCTATGTAGCTTTGCTTTGGTTTTAGTACTATCAAATCACGCAATAGATCAGAGATAGCTAGTTATCCACAAAATAATAATTTTGAAACATTATGAAACATTAGTAGTAATCATAATTGACAGTGATCGGTTTAATTTAACATTTTTACTTTTTAAATACCCGGAAATTTAAATCAACGTAAAAAATTTAACATTTTGAATTTTTATTTATAAGTTTGGATGCTGTGGGATGTATACATGTAAATCGTTTGGGGTACTTTGGCCTATGTATGTACTACGTTTTTTTTTCTTCGTGTGTCACTTTCGTGCGTTCGTTCGATATCTATCATGTTTATGGATGTATTGGGTCCTAATTGCTAGATTTTAATTAATTTCTTTTTAAATTGAAGTCCATAATTCAACGATGTGTTCAACGATGAATTAATACATTTTTTGTCAATTTACTATACTGTACGTACCTATGTCACCCTGTTAAAAAGATTAAATATTATAATAGCGAGCGCGCTCTCTCTAAATTAAAATAGCATCAATATATTTTGTTTTACTGTCTGGCAGCCGCCAGCCAGCTGTATGCAGTCCGGGATGCATATGCGACCCTGATGAGTGAGAACACAGATTACATTGTAACTTGAGCGAAAGCGAAAGCGCCTTCGCGCGGCGACATACTGGCGGAGTATTTCCCCTTCGAATGGTACTCGCGTCGACTATGCTCCGCCTTTGCCTGCTTCCTCTAAACCCCCCAACCCCCCTTATCGTAAAACTGTGGCCTGGTTGACGTTGGTGGAGGATAGGCTGACCACTCCCAGGAAAAAAAAAACATCGCAACCAAATATTTCGTTTCGAAGTTGCGATGTTTTTAAAACGGAGCCTTAAATGTAAGTTGAGCAAAAAATATTTCCTTTACACATTTCTCTCAATTCAACATATTTTGGGTCTTCTTAGTATACAGCATTATCACCATCGTTGAAACATACCACAGCAAGTTGATATTTTTATTATTATCGTCGATTCCGAAAGAGACGATTTTTTAATACTACTTATTATATGTATATCGACAACAAAAAAACATAATAAAAGTTAATAATACTAATTGTGATAAAATGAAAAACTAAATATTTATAGTCTGTTATGTATTTGCAGGTGCTCCACAGAAGAGCTATCCAGCAACTACAGACAAACAATTAGAAGTAGTGGTGGCTGAATGGCTACGCTTTTAGAAGCAACGTTTGCCGAAAGAAGAAGATTTTTTTTTTTGTATTTAGCGATGTTATTTTTTTAATTGCAATAAAGTGTGTTTACTTAAGTTTTATAGTTATTTATCAATTACCCTAATTCCTTTTCCTTCAGAATGTATTTAATGAAGTATTTTATGAATACCTATAATTATAAAAATACCTTAAAATGGGGTGAATAGGGACAACAACTGTAATAAATAATTAAGTGTTCGTATTTTTAATGAAAACACATTTAAGTTGGGTTTGGCAGACTCAACTTCTATATGTTTTTATTAAAAAAATACGGACACTTAATTAACAGATTGGACGACTTACCTGTAAGGAAGGACATTCGTAATTATCCGAGGTAACATTCCGAACATTTTACACCCTGTACACACAGAGAAAGGCATGCTCAATTCAAATAACATTGCTTTGCATCAAAACAACGGTTGATTTCCATATCCACGAAATAACTATCCACTTCAACCAAGACAATATTTTCTCAGTACCAATGTGCTAAGTGCTTCGTTCGAGATAAAATTAGTTGCAACGAGTAAACTATTGACTTGCACCAAATAGTCATCAACTCGAAAGGACTATAATGTTGTTTTGAATGAAACTTTGTAGTATTATTTCAAATATTTCAACATTTGGACCAAACTAATATTGTTTTAATGCAACCATATGATGTCTTAAAGAGAGTAATAGAGCTATCGGAATAAGTAATAGGTTATTTTGCTTGGAAGAACCAATGTTTCAGAGAAACATTTGTAATTTTGGTTCAACACCTTTAGTGTTCTGAATAGAGTATTTTGTTCTCAAGGCAAGTAACTGTCATTTTAAACGAAGTGCGTTAAAAATTCAAAGCAAGTAATAGTAATTTACATTCAACATAATATATTGATTTGAAGTGAATGTTTTTGTTGTTTTGTTAAAACTATCTACCGCTGCTGCAAATGTTACATAAAAAAATAAGTCTATCAAAACAAATGCAGAAAGAACTACACGATTATAATAGCACATTACTTTCTTAATCATATTTACTAGCAAGAATAATTCTTCTGGCTGACAAATCTAATCAAAACATAATATGTGGTATTACATCAAAGTTCGTTAAGCAATTATTTTGTAAGACATATATTTTTTTTAGTCATGTAGCAAAGACAATGGGTAAAAAAAGTTCATATATACCAATACATTAATTTATTATAAAAATAAAAATACATTTCAAACAAGTAGGTGTCATACTGATATAAACCCAATAACTTGTTATATAAGAAAAAAAATACATTTAAAATACAATCAAATATACAAAAAAAATGTCATCCTGATACAGTAATTAGTACAGTTAAGAGCTAAGCAGTCAACAAGACTTGATGGGCCTTTCTGCAACTGGCCATTATAATACGGTTTCTCACCTTAGATGTTTCTAAATCTCCTCTTAGCTTCACCGCTTCCCGGAAAACAATCCGATCTCCAATAACCGGAATAAGTTCTTTTATCTCTTCTTCTGTAAGTTTTGTTATGTTTTGCACAGTTATTTTATGGTCTGCAAACATAGAATGCACATAGTGTATTAACATTCGCATAAAAAGTAGATATACGCATATACTTACTGTCATATATCGTTTTAAGATGATCTGATGAAATTGAAAAATCATCCACGCTGTCCATTATCACATGTAAAACTGCAGATACAATCAAGCGTATATCAAAGCGACACTGCTTACCACTATGACCAATATATTTGCATGGAGTTAACGTTGTGAGGGTTGTGAGTGAGACTGGAGAATGTAGTCCTCAAATACTGCGTATCTAAAAACTGTCGCCGTTCTACGTCGCGTCAGTCTGGTGCCACAAACCGCGCAAACTCTTAAGTTTTCCGCACAATGAAACCACCCGATATTTTAAACTAAGCATTTGGTTACTTGGTTCACACAAAACGTCTCTTGCATCAACCAACTATATTTACTTGTTTTGAACACCATATTTTACATATATGATCTTGTTTCAATGCAATAGTTGTTTTTAATGGAATATATTGAATTGTTCAATGCAACACACTATATTGTTAAAAGAACTCATAAGAACTTTTGAAATTATCCAATGTAGTTTTACTTGGAAATAAAATGTTGTCGCTTCAAAGGAGAAATTTGTGAGTTTTGATTCAAAAAGCTCATCTAAATTGAAAACTTTATTGATTTGTTCGGAGTAAATTTCGGCAAGACAACGAATGTCTTAAACATTTCTCTGTGTGTAGTATATAAGGCCGTTGTGCCGTGACTCACAATTTTAAAGAAAGAAACAACTTTTTCCTCTATTACACCAGTATATATCACCTCTCAGGCTAGAACCGTACTCATTATATTGCCGCGTGCTCAATAAGTGAATAGATCGTATAGGGTTGGGAACGTAGGGTGGGTTGTAAAATGTTCGGAATGTTAGCTCGGATAATTAAGATTGTCCTTCCTTACAGGTAAGTCGTCCAATCTGTTAATTATCCTTCGCTAACATTCCTCACATTTTACACCCTGTAGATGTTTAAAGAAAAACTACGATGTATGAACATTCAAGATAAAACAAATTTATAACAATAATTATTTAATTATGTTATCTTTGTCTCGAATAATTATTTAGTTGATGATCTAATAGATTAGAATTCAAAGCAATATTCTTTTAACAATTTGATATGTAAGAAATATATATGTATCACAATAGTATCATCCTGAATCCTGATACGTACCTAGTAGCAATACTATCAATAACCATGGGCGTTACCCTTAAGGTATTTAAAATAGACCATATTAGTTCAATCGGTGGGTAGAGACGTCTTATAAAATGTGTATCAAGTAAAGTTAATTTACTTTAAATAAATATTTAGCAAATCTAGAGCCGCTTCTGCAGCTATAGTGAGGTATAGAATGTACACTAGAGGCGGAATTGCATTTTTTTTTTTCGGAATAAGTATACAAATATAATAACTTATTGTCTGCCTAACATGCTAATATTCCAATACGATATTCTAAGGTGCGAGTTTTCCCTGAGCGGTTTTATTTAACATGGTCTTCGGATATACATCGTTAAATATTGCTTACCTAATTAAGTAATTATAGAATAGAACACTTCTGAGTTTATTTGTGCAATCGAGTTTCCGATAATGCTAAAGGGCATTAATAATTTATAGGTAAGCTGTTCTAAAAACGAATCTATTGTAATTGCCGCCATCCAGCACATAAATTATTTGGTGAGGGTTAACTGAAACATATACCCTTCAGAAACGTTTGAAAAATGTACTCATCACTTAAAAAAAATTAGTTGTCTGTATTAAAGCTGATTTTTTATGCGTTTAATGATCTATCTAAACTACTATTTACTAGATTCTATAAAATTAATGACGCATTCTAATTCGTAGTAATGCGGTCAACTTAATTATCAGTATAAGATTCATCGCATCATATTGCTTTAATATCCTTAGGAATATTGAACCCACAATACAGCGAAACGCGAAGTATAGATATTAACAATTACATTAAATTATACATTCGTTCGTTCGTTTGTAGGGATTATGGCCATTTTGGAAATGCCTTGCTTACTTCGGTATAAAAGCATCATCACTGACGATTCTAAAGTCTGGGGCTTTCTAATCACGTAGGTGCATTTTCTGTTTACTTCGCTAGTAACAAGATCCTTATCGTGACATCTAACAAATTAGAGGTATATATGTCTTCGTATCTTTTACTACATAATACTGAAGCAATTTTCAATAGTTGCAGTATATGACTATTATGAATCAGCTATTGATTTTTCCTTGATTTTATTTTTTGTTAGAGGCAATTACTTGGATATCTTAATATTTGTATTAAATTATGTTCATTTTCGTAATGGAAACTATCGCACATATATTTTCAATTCTTATAAGAATGGTAAATAAGAAAATCGCATTGTTCACAGAAGATTTTTAGACCGTTCAAGCTAGCAAGCTTTTGTGCTTACTATGAGAGTCCTTTTTAGTTGTATCCCAACGCCTTCTGTGTCGTACTTGTGTTTTTAGAGCGAACCCTCAGGGCATTGGTAACCCATCTGTAACCTTCCGGTTTCCAATTTGAACACACTTGTTCAGTTTACCACTATACTATTAAAGTTTCCTGTAATAAGGAAGCTGTCCGGTATTTGTACACATTGGTGGTTTTACTTTGACTTTGACGATACGTCAACCTTTTACGAAGATCGGCATTTTTGAAGTGTCTTTTATCCGCCTGTGGATCTATAGGCGGTCACTGTATGTCTTAATACTGAACCCAATGGTCCCAATAGGTTTTGTAAAGTCTACGATCATTGACATAGTTTATGATAAGAACCAAGAAACATGTGTTATTATTATTATTATTATTATTATTATTTATTGAAAATCTCTGATACATCTCATTAAATATTGGAAACCTAGATAATATAATTTAGATACAACATATAAATACTAAAATTACACTAATAATTTTGAAAAGTAATAAAGAGGATCAGGGCAAATTGGTAGTACCGAGCTTCGCTGAAGCCTAGGGTACTCCCTTTGCGGGTATCACTGCAGCTCTACCCAATTTGGAAAAACACAAGGCCATTTATGCTTTGCAAAGAAAATTTTTATTATTATTATTATTATTATTATTATTATTATTTATTGAAAATCTCTGATACATCTCATTAAATATTTGAAACCTAGATAATATAATTTAGATACAACATATAAATACTAAAATTACACTAATAATTTATTATTATTATTATTATTATTATTATTGATATCGTAGAAGTTAGCTGTAGTTTTTTTTGTGGTGTGTTTGTGGTAATTGTAGACTAGATGAGATTCTGCTAGGACCTTGTGAACTGACGAGACGTGTACCCCCACCGAGGAACTCTGTATTCTAGCCTGATGTCAGCGAGGATGAAGTCCGTATAATACTGGGTGGGCTACGCGAAAACAAAGCCCCAGGATGTGACTGTATAAAACCCAAACATCTAAAGGCAGTGTGTGAAACGGTAGCACGTCCAATCATGATTCTGATAAATTCGTCTTTGGAGGGAGCCGTGGTACCACAGGCACTAAAAAGATCAATAGTGAAACCCATCTTTTTTTTTTTTTTTTTTTTATTAATGTTTTATTGATAATGTAATAAATATAGTACATTATAAGTGAGTATACAGTACACATATAAAATGCTTGCTACTCTTCTGCTCCTTCAACGTCCATCTGGGTATTGAGTGATCCTCTTCCCAGTGGGCGGCATTGAAGGTCTACGTTGTTTGTCTGTTGTGTGTTGGTCACGTCCCAATCATTGTCTCAATTGGTGTTGTATAAGCATATATTTTATTTTAAGTTTGAAGGTTTGGTATGTTTGTTTTTTTATATGCTGGTCTATCTTATTGTATGTGTCTATCGTTCGGGTGGTTATGTTTTGGGAGTATTTGCTTCTCTTATATTTGTGTGTTCTGAGGTTTGTTCTTGTTCTGATATGATAGTTGTGGAAGTCGTTCGATTTTTTAAATACAATATCGGTTTTTGTAATGTTGTTATCTATCTTAAATAGCAGATTTAGACTATTAAATGTTATTCGTTGTGGTATTGTTAATTCGTGTGTCATTTCCATCACGTACTTTGTTGGTGTCAGCCTTGGTATTCTGTATAATATTTTTAGTATTTTATTCTGTTGTCTTTGTATTTTGTTTATGTTTGTTTGTGTTGTGTTTCCCCATACAGTTAGTAGGTATGTTATGTTTGAGACAAATAAGGCATTGTATATAGTTTTCTTCAGGTGGTTGGGTACATATTTACTGATTTTATATATTTGTGCTATGGTTATAGAGTTCTTCTGTATTATTTTTGATATGTGTTTGTCCCATTTTAGAGTGTTCTGAATGTGGAGTCCAAGATAGTTCGTCTCGGTAAGTTCGGAAATTATCGTATCGTTTATCTTCACATTTATTTTTGTTTGTGTCTTGGTCGGGTTAAATATTAGGTAATTTGTTTTTGTTTCGTTTATTGTTAAGATATTATTCTCACACCATATTTGCAGTTTGGTCATATCTGCATTGATGGAATCTTGGAGCTTTCTCTCATTTTTATTTGAATATGCTATGCATATATCGTCTGCATACATATATAATTTTCCTTCCAGGTCTTGTTCAACGATGTCGTTTGTATAGAAGATATATAACAGGGGAGGAATATTTCCTCCTTGTGGTATGCCGTATGTGGCATAGTCCGGGTCGCTGTAAGTGTTATTTATCTTTGTCATCTGTTGTCGGTCTTGTAGGTATGTTCTTAGTAGTTCTAGATTCTTGTCTCTTATCCCAATAGCTTCTAATTTTTTAACTAATGTGTGTCTGCTAACTGTGTCAAAAGCTTTCCGCATGTCTATAAAAACAGTTACAACAGTTTCTCTATCGTCCATTTTTTGTGCAATATATGTTATTAAATCTATCACTGCTGACGTTGTTCCAGAGTTTTTTTGAAATGCGTATTGCCGTTTGTTTATTATTTTGTTTGTTTTAATATGTTTCTCTAAGCGTATTTTTATTACCGTTTCCAGGATCTTGTTTAGTGTGGATGTGAGCGAGATGGGACGATAGTTTTCTGGTTTATAAGCCTGTCCTTTTTTAAATATTGGTTTTATTATTGCTTTCTTCATAGATGTTGGGTAATGGCCTTCGGTAATGGTGTTGTTGATCAGTTTTGTTAATATTGGTGTCAGTATGTCACTGTTTTTCTTAATAAAGGTGGTGGTAATCTCGTCTAGTCCTGGTGCTTTGTTATTTTTGAGTCCTTGTATTATGTTCCGTATCTCTGCTTCTGTTGTGTTGCTGAATTCAGTTGGTGGGACCGGTAATGGTTGTATAGGAACAGTGTTAGGTCTATGCTTTTTGGCAAGTTTTTCTCCTATTTTCGCAAAGTAACTATTTATTTCGTTTGCCATTTCTTTATTGTCCGTTGTTATAGTTCCATTAGTTTTCTGTATTTGGATAATATTATCTTCTGTCTTGTTTCTTCTGTTTAAAATGTTGTTTATTAGGCGCCAGGTCTTTTCGGGATTGTGTTGGCATTTAGAAAAATGTCGTTGGATATACATTCTTTTTTCATATTCTATTTTTTGTGTTATTTCTTTCCTTTGTCTTTTATATTTCTGTTGTAGGTAGATGTTGTCTGGGTTTCTTCTATGCTTTTTGTGGGTATTATTTCTTTCTTTTATTAATGTTACAATATCTTCGCTTATCCAGGGACATTCTGTCCTTCTTTTAATTGTTCTTGTTGTTCGGGAGTTTTTTATTATGTTGTGCAATTTATCGGATAGTTGATCAAGGTTTTCTATTTCTTCTTCAAGCATTTTTTGTATCTCTAGTCGGTTCTTATCGTGGTCTATTGTTGTACGTTCTTGGTGGGAGTAGTGTAGTTTGGGTCTTTCGTCTGTCTTTATTTTTGTAGCAATTGGAGAGTGGTCCGAGATGTTTGTTGGTAGAATTTTTAGGTGTTCTATTATGTGTCTATTGTTGGTAATCACGTGGTCTAAAATTGTGTTGTCTCCGGTCGGGTTTGTTCTTGTATAGTATTGTTTGTCTTTTTTGTTCATTATTTCGTATCCCTCTTCTCGTAGGGTTAATTTGTAGTCCTTGGTTGTCTGATTGTTTTCTGCAATATTGATATTGAAGTCTCCAATCACAATATGCTGTTTCCTCCTATTTATAATTGATGTCTTCAGCGCCTGTTTCAGCTGTGAAATATTAATCTGGGGGGGTTTGTATACTAGGGTGACATACGATGCTAAGTTGTTCAGGAATATTGTTATAATTTCTACTTTGTTATTTGTTATTTTTAGCTTTGTAGTGTATTTAATGTCTTTTCTAATATATATTACAATTCCTCCGCCTCTAGTTTCTCTCGACAGGAATTCCGCTTCATAGTTGTCTAGCTTATACTGACTTTCTTCCTGCTCTCGTAACCATGTTTCTGTAATAGCTATTATTTCCGGGTTGTTATGCATACGGGGTATCGTCTCGATCTCATGAAATTTGTTTTTTATACTTCGTACGTTATGTAGATATATTGAATACATTTTTATTTCCTTAATTTATTTTTATTTTTTTCTTGTAATTTCCTTATGATTAGGTTAAGCGTTCTAGGTCTTCTATGCTTTTTATAATTATTTTTTGTGTGTCATCTTTGTTCTTTTTCATGTATATGTTTCCATCTCTTGTCCAAACAAATCTGTATTTTTTTTCTTTTTTAGCTTGTCTTGCTTTATAGAACAAGGTAGCCTTTTGTCGTGTTAGTTGTTCATTTATGTAGATTTCTTTGCTACTTCCCTTCAGATCACACTCATCTGTCTTGATCGAACCGATTGTCTTTCTTGCTTGCAATATTTTTCCTTTGACTTCTACGTTTTTTAGCTCTACGACAATCGGACTGTGGTCTTGCTTTCCATTGTTTCTCTTACAAGAAATGATGTCGCTCTTTTCAATTTTCAGGCTCATGCCTTTGAATACTTTCTCTACAGCATCGCACAGCATCTCCTGACCCCCTCTCGATTCTTGCTTGTCAATTCCGTTGATCATTATATTATTTTTTATGTGTTTCCATTCGGAGACATCTACCGCCTCTTCCAGTTGTTCCATTCTCTCCTTCATAAGTTCTCTCTCCTTTCTTTCTTCCTTTAAAGTTTTCTTTAGGTCTTTGTTTTCCTTTTTAATTTCTTCCAGAACAGATGACATAAATTCTACTGATCGTTTCAGCTCTTTGACTGTCTTTACCAATTCCTCTAATTTTCCCTCCAAGCCCTCTGCTTCGCTCTCGCTCTCACTGCCATTTCCATGTTTGGTACTTCTGGTTTTCGGTTTGGTCATGTTTTTTGTTTGTTTGTTTTTTTTTTTTTTGTTTTTTTTTTCTACTTTTTTTTATCTTTTTCCTTTTTTCCTTTTTTTAATATATATTATATTTGTTTGGTTTTAATTACAAAGGATCAGGGATTAAACAAGGACACACTTCACACCTCGGGGCCTCTCGAGGTGTCTAACAAAACAAGACAAGAGGGCCGCGGTACGTAGGAAATATTTCTATGGGAACTGGTATATGTACGTATTCGGTCAAAGTGACCGGTTTCAGAGTTCAATCGAGGAAAAAACAACAGTCGATATACTATTTAGTTATATTGGTTGTTTGCTTACTGTTTTCCTTGCCTCAGTTTTACCTTCCAGCACGGTATTTACACTCTCCGAGAGCACGTAAGAAGCACTACACGCTGATATAAAGCTTGATTAATAACTCCTTTGCCTTCCACTCGAAAAAAACACTCGAAGATCGGAGCACAACAAAACGTGACAGTTCTCTCACACATATATTTTAGTTGTAGTAAGAACGACTACACAAATTATCGGCCCATCTCCATCCTGTCAATCATAGACAAGGTGATGGAAAGGCACGTACACACACACTTGACCAGATATCTTGAGGACGGTGGCCAGATGGACAATCGACAATATGGGTTCCGAGGAGGAAGAGGAACAATAGACTTACTGGAGGACGTGGCCGACTTGATAAATAGTAACCTTAATGATAAGGTGCACGTCCTGTGCCTCTTTGTCGATTTTTCTAAAGCATTTGATTGCATAAAGAAGGACAAACTTGGCCTGGCTTTGGAGGAGGTGGGTATAAGAGGAAGGGTCTATGATTGGGTGATGGATTACATGACGGACAGAACTTTCTGTGTTCAGGTCGGAGATACGGTGGGAACGGAGACGGAAGTGACGAGAGGGGTCCCCCAGGGAAGTATACTGGGGCCAATCATGTACTTGATTTACGTCCGATCCATCGGAATTTGTTTCAAAAAATGTGAATATTTCCTCTATGCGGATGACACATTGATTGTGTCTGCCCATAAAACCTTAAATTCGGCGATGGATAATCTCCAAACTGAATTCGACTCCCTTCAGCGATGGTGCCACGACAAAAGTCTAGTCATAAACCTAAAAAAGACATCACTCATGCATGTAAGATCACCTCACATGAAAGAAAAATTAGAGGACCGACTAGTGGCCTCTGACCACGACCAACTTCATACCAATGGCCGAGCAGATGCACGAAATACCCATGAGATAAAGCAGGCCAAACAACAAAAATACCTAGGAGTTACAATTGATGAGTTTTTCTCGTGGGAGGAACATATCAGAATCCTTCGACAGAGATTGCGACATATAGCAGGGACATTTCACGGGCTCAGGGATGTGCTTGACGAGGCGACAAAAAGAGTGGTATACTGCGCATTGGCGGAGTCAATTATGGGATATGGTATAACCATCTGGGGTCAGGCATCCGACTACCTGGTTAGGAGAATTCAGCGCACTCAGAATAGTGTCATCCGAACATTGTCTCCAAGTGGCCACGCTAGAAGGGAGGATTACGCTGGGTTGGGTATTCTGAACGTCTCTGCACTCTTTAAATACAGAACTATAATAAAGAACTACAAGAAGGTCGACTATCGAACGGACAGAAGTCCGCAATATAACCTAAGAGAAAACAGACCATTGAGACGAGGACACTTTAGCAACAGATTTGGCTTGAGAGAGCGACGAGTGCTTGTTCCGACGCTGATGAATCAACTGCCGAAGATATGTTATATGATGCCGCACTGACAAGCCATATGGCTTAGTGCATTAGTTATATTATGCCGCTATGTTTTTGAATCAACTTGTGATTATTTCATTGGAGTATGTTTTGTTTGCATTTATCATTGTTGTTTTTGTATGTTGTGGAAGATGTCTGTCGACATTACGAATTGTACTTGTTTTTCTTTTTCATGAGTTGAGTAGTGATAATAATGGTAATATGAATGATTTTGCTATGTCTGTTACATTGATTGAATAAAGAATTATTTTGGTACCCCGGGTCGTCGGGGGCGCTCACGCGATGGCGGCACGCCAAAACGTGTGTCTCGCTGGAGTGTGCTTGGTTGCCTGGGGGGCATGAAGGAGGTGTTGGGGCATCAAAATAAAAAAAATTATTATTATTATTATTATTATTATTATTATTATTATTATTTATTGAAAATCTCTGATATATCTCATTAAATATTTGAAACCTAGATAATATAATTTAGATACAACATATAAATACTAAAATTACACTAATAATTTTGAAATGTAATAAAGAGGATCAAGGCAAATTGGAAGTACCGAGCTTCGCCGAAGCCTAGGGTACTCCCTTTGCGGGTATCACTGCAGCTCTACCCAATTTTGAAAAATACAAGGCCATTTATGCTTTGCAAAGGAAAACTGCAGAAAACCCTTGCAGCCTTGTGCAAAGGTCATTAAAAACACACACACACACACACACACACACATTTATTAATAGACAATATACATTAAAAGAAGGTAAAGATGAAATATTAAGCAGCAAATTTAGGGTTCTTTATGATAAAACTATCCTCAAAATATTCGCGCTTCACAAAACCGCAATTTCTTGAATTTCCCAGGGCGAAATTTTGCACGGCAACTCTTTAACATGTTTACTATAATTTAGACTAACTGCTCCCAATGCACCTACAATCACCGGAACAATGTTCACTTTCATTCCCCACATACGTCCAACTTCTATTATTATTATTATTATTATTATTATTTTGTTGTTTGGACAACAACTTGTTTAATTGAAATTGGTTAATTTTGACGAGCCCGTACTTATATCACTTCCAGAGAGACAGATTTTTTATTTATATATTATTTTTTTTGTTAACAATTTGGATGTACATGCTAAGAGTGTTTGGTAACATGAGCCAAATTTAAAACAACTTTGTGCAAATTAATTTGCTGCTGATTTCCAAGCTTAAAATGATCATTCTGACATCATCATTAGCCATGATTGGTTGGTACCGCAGAAGAAACGAGCTCTCGATATTATTATGCATATGATGCTTACCGTAGGTCACAATGGGAATAAATTTAAAAGTTTTCCGATTCTCTTTTGGAGAAGATTTTCGAAATATCTGCATTCGACTATCTTTGCCTGGCGGCCACCTACACGTGTTATCGTCCACTACCCAATTGATAAGTATTATGGACACCTCATCGGTTTGTTCGAATTGTACCACAGCATACTAAAAAAGAAAGAATGATAATTAAGAAAAAAACGCAATATATTTTTCAAAAAAATATATGTTTTCTAAAAAATATATGTTAAAATATATGTTTACTTTCTTTGGCCTATCAGATATATCATGTTTGCCGCTTATTATTGCTAAAACCAACCACCTCGTTGCCATCACATTAGTAGATATCGTTTTAAAACCGCGTGTTGAAATATACCTATAACATTAAACAATACCCACCAAACATCGAAATATAACTGTAACATTTATACAACATTTTTCTGTAACTTTGTAACTTGTAATGTTATATAACAAGTAATATAACTGTTATATTTATACAACGTCCTATGTCCTACCGCGGATATATAACATTCCAATTTAACCGACAAAGCGCTTATGGATTCACAAATCTATTAATGTTTGTATAAAATGATGAATTATGAATTTGTTACATGTTTGTAACAATTGTGTAATATTTTTACAACGTTTATACAACACTTTTTCTAATATTTCAGCAACATTTAAACGACAGATTAGCAACATATTTTATAACATTTTAACAACGTTTAAATTACACGTTGGCAACAATTTTTGTAATAATTTAACAACGTTTACATTACACTTCGGCAATATTTTTTGTAATATTTTAACAACATTTAAATAACATTAATTAAAACTTATTGGTACCGTTCTTCCTTGTATATCTGTTAAAATATACTGTTGCTACATGTTTTAGCTACACAGTAGCCATCTTCAGGCAAAAATAGTCACTTCTCACAATGCAATACTGGACAAAATTCTGGTATCTTGCAACATCCGTGGTCAAACAATCAATTAAAATAAAATCAAATTACGGAGCTCGTGGTCGCATGTTCTTGGACGAATTCCTATAAATCTTCATCCAAAGGCCTGATGGGATTGAGGGAAAAATCTTGAATAAACTAAATAGCTAGTCATTTGTAAATGGCTAAAAATATCTAGAATAAAATGTATTCTTCCGAATTTTAGTTGTACCTATATTAATTTGTACATATTTGTACATACCTAACGCAAATATTTGAAAGCTTTCTGTTTATGCAAGTACATTTGCCGAATAAGTATGTAGGTATAATATAAGTATTGTATTTTTTATTTTATAATTGAAAATGACATTACTATCACGACATAACCCCAAACATTGAAATATCAACGTTGGGTGCCTATATATCACCTGCGCAGTAGCGGTCGTAAACTCTTCCAAAAATTGATCATACCTTGTCTATATCGCAGCATATCAGGGGTGGCGTTGCGGTGTTTGTTAGGAAGAGTCAGTTTTGCGTTCCTTTGAGTTGCGGGGAACTTTCGGTTGAGGTTGACGGTGAGGTTACGGGAGTTTTTGTACCCGATGCAAACCTGATCATATTGTCAGTTTACCGCTCTCCGCTGGGGAATTTCGGGAGTTTTATCTGTATACTATCCGACGTTCTGAGCCGTATCGAAGTTCGCAGTAAGCATATCATTTTAACCGGTGATTTTAACGTACATTTCGGAACATGTGATATGCGAGCGCTTAGATTATGCGATTGCTTGCGTGAGTATGGCCTGTATTCGAGTTTTGTAAGACCCACTCGCGGGAATAATTGCCTTGACAATGTTTTTGTTAATTTTGATACGCCAGCTTCACTGGACGTTGTCGATTTGCTGTTCTCGGACCATCTGGGTATTACAGCGAGTTTTTCTTTGCCACATCGAGTTGCTAATTCTTCGGCATCGCTTGTTCGACCTACTACGGTGCGGGGCCTCAATACTTTTTACGTCCTCTTGCAGGAAGTAGATTTTGGTTTTGTCGGTAAGGTTTCTATCTCTATTTCGGACAGAGCGCAGTGTTTTATCGGGATCCTTGAGAATATGGCAAGCGTGTCCTTCCCTGCGCGGGTGGTCCGTAATTCGAATCATAATAATCAATTGCAGATATCATGGTTCACTAGAGAATTGACTCTTATGCGAGACAGACTGGCCATAATATGTGATGCATATCATGCCACGCCGAATCCCCCCATCTGCTTACAATACGTAATAATCTCCGTAAGGAGTATAGATCAGCCATTAATAAGGCAAAAATTACGGCTAATGAGAAATTCATCGAAACTCATAAAAGGTCACCGGCTTCCATCTGGAAGGTAATAAATTCAAATAGAGGTTCTAGTTCGGTCACTAGACCTGGGTATATGAGTGCTGAAAGGTTTAATAGATTTTTCATCGATACACCTGAGCGTCTAGTGCGAGGGATTCAGACAGCATGTGATCCGATAACTTTGGCCCCGTGGTGCAGAGGTGAGGCATATAAAAATCTGTATTTTGAATTTAGCCCTGTTTCACAAGTATCAATGCGAACTGCTATACAAAAGCTAAAAATACTAAGTCCTTGGACTACTATGGCCTGAATGCTGTGATGTTAAAACAGGTTAAGGATCTCCTAATCTCACCACTTACAAGTTTGTTCAATCATTGCGTTGAGAGTAACCACTTCCCTGACGTACTTAAGATAGGATGCGTCACACCAATCTTTAAGAAGGGCGATAGCACTGATCCGCCAAATTTCAGACCTATAAGCATTCTACCAGTTATTTCTAAAGTTTTCGAATTTCTTCTTAAAGAACAGCTGGTCAGTTATTTTGAGTGTGGGAGCTTGTTTAATGCAAATCAGTTCGGTTTCAGATCGGGTCAGTCAACGGCCGCAGCTATTAATTGTTTTATCGGAGGTGTCGTTGACAGCTTTGAGTCATCGGAGTACTGTGAGGTCTCGTTTTTAGATCTGACCAGGGCTTTCGATTGTGTGTCGCACGATATACTGTTGCGTAAACTCTACATATATAATGTCGCACCAAATGCTTGTCGGTTTTTATTATCATACCTCTCGAATAGACAGCAGTGCGTGCGATACAACAGCGAAACCTCTATGCTTGGTCGGGTCGGTCGCGGGGTCCCTCAGGGTTCCATTCTGGGTCCTGTGCTATTCTTAATATATATTAATGACCTTCCGGAGACACTACCTGACGAGAGATCAAGCAGTTAGATTGCACGGGGAACTTCTTGCCACCCCTAAAGTTTGGTTCAATAGCAATTTGCTTCTTTTAAACGAAGCAAAGACAAGTAACCTCACTTTCACGCTTAAACGCCATGACAATTATGGTGAAGCTACCAGGTTCCTGGGTGTCGTGGTGGATACTGAGCTGACTTGGCACCGGCATGGGGACGCGCTAGCCGGTCGATTGTCATCGATAGTGTTTATGTTGCGTCGTTTGTCGGACTCCGTGTCTCAGCGAGTTCTGAGGGTGGTGTACTTTTCGTTATTTCAGAGTCACCTTACATATGGTATTCTTGCGTGGGGACACTCGGTCATATGTGAACGAATATTTAGAATTCACAGGAGAGCGGTTAGGGTTTTAGCAAACTTAGGTTATCGTGACGAGTGCCGGGATGCTTATACTCAGATGCAAATTTTAACCTTACCATCACTTTATGTCTACGAATGCCTCAAGTACGTATTTGCAAACATGAGCTCTCTTACCACCAATAATGATGTGCATGCGTACTCCACTAGAAATCCTACTATCCTACTAACACAAATTAAAAAAATTCTGATAGCTCGAGCGATCTTTGACATACAGGAATTTATTGATGGCCCTCCGGTGGCGGGTGTCATTGCTACATGACCCTGAATATGTATATGTTTACGTGTTTATAATATTTGTTTGTTATTTTTAGCTTAATCGTGGACAAATGCCTTGTTTCTGTGCAAATTTGTTCCACTTGGATGTATCGATGGTCTGGCTGCGATACCGCGTGTCGGCTTGGTTGAAGCATGAGTGAAGCGTGGTGTTGCGGGTATGCCATCGAAATCGATATTTTTATGATGTTTATATTTGTACTTTTGTTTTTATTTATGTTTATACTGCTACATTCTGTACTGACTTGTGTAATCCACTAGGCAATAGCACCAAATAAATTATCTATCTATCTATCTATCTATAGGTACCATCTCCGGAGATTATTGTCCATTCTAATGTCAAACGATAGTTTGGTCAATTGTCGGTTGACATTAGAAATGACAGTTGTAATGTCAAACGATACAACGTATGTCAAAAATCTAGAATGGAATAACTGGACTATTGCTGGAGAATCTCCGGAGTTGGTACTGACCACCTCCAGCGAATCTCTAGAAAATTTTGCAGTGCGCATACGGGATTTTGTAGGCGATTGTCTCTGCGCTGCATTTTAGAACTGGCGAACGGAAAAAGCTTGGAGAGTCGCCGGAGATCGACTATGCATACGGGCCTGAGCCAGGTGCATTTCTCCAACCCCACCATGGCGGATTTTGAAATATCGCAATATACCAAAGTTTTGTGTTAGTTTTGTGTCGAATTGTTCCGTATAGAAAAAGTTTTGTTCCGCTTCCGTTCTCGAGATATAGCCATTTTTTTGAGGAGGGGCTGCCACCACATTGGAATTTAGAATTTTTTTCGATGCCAAAGTTTTGTGTTAGCTTTGTATCGTTTTGTTCCGTTGAGAGAAAGTTTTGTTCCGATCAATTTTCGAAGATATAAGCAATTTCCCGAGGAGGGGCCAGAACAGCTTTTTTTGGAATTTTGAAAATTTATCGATGCCAGTCCATTGGATTAGTTTTGTGCCAAATTGTTCCGTAGAAAAATAGTTTTGTTCCTCTTTATTTTTTTAGATACAAGCAATTTTCCGATGAGCGACTTCTACTTACGTTGGCGACATTGCCTATATCAAAATTTATGTTTTTATGTATGTGTGTGTATCAATAAAATATGTATATATGTATAAATGAGAAAAAAACGTGTCAAATCATAGTCATAAAAAAGTTTGCGGTAATAATTACGCCTGGTAGTGCGTTGTTGCGTTCAAACCTGTACCGGCGCTCGACCCCGGCTGGCCGAGCGCTAGATGCAGAGATGCACCCTTTGCATGTTTTGAAAACCAAGATAGATAATTTTATATTCGATTTTATACAACTGATTATTATGTTTTTTCCGTACATACCTATGTATAAACTGAATGTGTCCGGATTACGGTTGAGTTACATGGATGCAAGTGTCACTTTCAAAACTTTTCGTATAGGTTTGGTTTAGTGAAATGTACAGTACAGATTGTACAGCAACATATTTGTTCTGAATTATTTCCGCAGATAAGTAATTTATTCAATACGTCTGGGAAACCCCACGTTATTAGTTGGAAATTGAAGTATTTTTTATGCCAACGTTTAATATTAGCCTAGTATCAAAATTATTCGTAGTGAAAAAGTTTTGTTCCGACTTATTTTCGGAAATACGGATTCCTATAAGCAATTTTCGGGATAGTGCTGGAAAACCCCGGTTTATTGCTTATTGTGTTAGCTTTAATATTGAATTGTTCCGTACAGATAAAGTTTTGTTCCACTTCCGTCGTGAGATTTAGGCGTTTTTTGCTGAGGAGAGGCTGGAGACAGGGCACGGCCTCGGTGGAAATTTGAAATTTGCTCGATGCCAAAGTTTTGTGTTAGCTTTGTGTCGTTTTGCTCCGTTGAGAAAAAGTTTTGTTCCGACCTATTTTTCGATATATAAGCTATTTTCGGAGGAGGGGCTGGAAAACCTTTTTGGAAATTCGAAATTTTTTCGATGCCAAAGTTTTGTGTTAGCTTTGTATCGTTTTGTTCCGTTGAGATAAAGTTCTGTTCCGACCTATTTTCCGAGATACAAGCTATTTTCGGAGGAGGGGCTGGAAAACCTTTTTGGAAATTCGAAATTTTTTCGATGCCAAAGTTTTGTATTAGCTTTGTATCGTTTTGTTCCGTTGAGATAAAGTTTTGTTCCGACCTATTTTCCGAGACATAAGCTATTTTCGGAGGAGGGGCTGGAAAACCTTTTTTGAAATTCGAAATTTTTTCGATGTCAAAGTTTTGTGTTCGCTTTGTATCGTTTTGTTCCGTTGAGATAAAGTTTTGTTCCGACCTCTTTTCCGAGACATAAGCTATTTTCGGAGGAGGGGCTAGAAAATCTTTTTGGAAATTCGAAATTTTCTCGGTGCCAAAGTTTTGTGTTAGCTTTGAATCGTTTTGTTCCGTTGAGCAAAAGTTTTGTTCCGACCTATTTTCCGAGATATAAGCTATTTTCGGAGGAGGGGCTAGATAATCTTTTTGGAAATTCGAATTTTTTTCTATGTCAATGTTTTGTGTAAGCTTTGTATCGTGTTGTTCCGTTGATAAAAGTTTTTTTTCGACCTATTTTCCGAGATATCCTAAGCTATTTTCTGAGGAAGGGCTAGAAAATCGTTTTGGAAATTCGAAATTTTCTCGGTGCCAAAGTTTTGTGTTAGCTTTGAATCGTTTTGTTCCGTTGAGCAAATGTTTTGTTCCTACCTATTTTCCGAGATATAAGCTATTTTCTGAGGAGGGGCTAGAAAACCTTTTTGAAAATTCGAAATTTTCTCGGTGCCAAAGTTTTGTGTTAGCTTTGTATCGTTTTGTTCCGTTGAAAAAAAGTTTTGTTCCGACCTATTTTCCGAGATATAAGCTATTTTCTGAGGAGGGTTAAGAGTTGATAATTGATAATTAATTAATGAAAATACCGAATTTAAAACCCACAGTTTTCAATGTCGACTTCAGTTACACACGCGAAAGTTTGGCAACTGTATACGCCAGAATTATTTTTAGGCTAGACTTTTTAGAACTTTCAATAAAAGGTGTATCAAACCCCGCTAATAGTACATACGACAAAGGTAAAATTAATTACTATTACGTACACATCAGGCTAGATATATGAGACATAAATTAGTGCAACATGTATTATTAAATAATAATACATGTTGCACTAACTTATGGTAAATTAGAAATAGACTTCTCTAAATAGAAAATATGCTTCTTTCAGGTATTATGTATTATTATTTTAAAATATACATATACACAACATAAAATTACTCTCTAAAATAGCTTAAAAGCTCCTCTGGCCCCTCCTCTGAAAATAGCTATTATCTCGGAAAATAGGTCGGAACAAAACTTTCTCTCAACGGAACAAAACGATACAAAGCTAACACAAAACATTGGCATCGAGAAAATTTCAAATTTCCAAAAAGCTTTTCCGGCCCCTCCTCGGAAAATAGCATATATCTCGGGAAATAGGTCGGAACAAAACTCTTTCTCAACGGAACAAAACGATACAAAGCTAACACAAAACTTTGGCATCGAAAAAATTTCGAATTTCCAAAAAGGTTTTCCAGCTCCTCCTCCGAAAATAGCTTATATATCGGAAAATAGGTCGGAACAAAACTTTTTCTCAACGGAACAAAACGATACAAAGCTAACACAAAACTTTGGCATCGAAAAAATTTCGAATTTCGAAAAAGGTTTTCCAGCCCCTCCTCCGAAAATAGCTTATATCTCTGAAAATAGGTCGGAACAAAACTTTATCTCAACGGAACAAAAGGATACAAAGCTAACACAAAACTTTGGCATCGAAAAAATTTCGAATTTCCAAAAATTTTTTCCAGCCCCTCCTCCGAAAATAGCTTATATATCGGAAAATAGGTCGGAACAAAACTTTTTCTCAACGGAACAAAACGACACAAAGCTAACACAAAACTTTGGCATCGAGAAAATTTCAAATTTCCAGCGATGCCCTGTCTCCAGACTCTCCTCAGCAAAAAACGCCTAAATCTCACGACGGAAGCGGAACAAAACTTTATCTGTACGGAACAATTCAATATTAAAGCTAACACAATAAGCAATAAACCGGTGTTTCCCAGCACTATCCGGAAAATTGCTTATAGGAATCCGTATTTCCGAAGATAAGTCGGAACAAAACTTTTTCACTACGAATAATTTTGATACTAGGCTAATATTAAACGTTGGCATAAAAAAAATACTTCAATTTCCAACTAATAACGTGGGGTTTCCCAGACGTATTGAATAAATTACTTGTTTCTGTGGAAATAATTCAGAACAAACATGTAGCTGTACAATCTGTACTGTACATTTCAATAAACCGCCAAAACTATACGAAAAGTTTTGAAAGTGACACTTGCATCCATGTAACTCAACCGTAATCCGGACACATTCAGTTTATACATATGTATGGAAAAAACCTAATATTCAGCTGTATAAAATAGAATATAAAATTATCTATCTTGGTTTTCAAAACATGCAAAGGGTGCATCTCTCCGTCTAGCGCTCGACCAGCCGGGGTCGAGCGACACGTGTCGCCTGTCTCGCTAGCGAGGCGCCCGCCGCGCCGGTACAGGTTTGAACGCAACAACGCACTACCAGGCGTAAATATTATCGCAATAACTTTTTTATGACTATGATTTGACACGTTTTTTTCTCATTTATACATATATACATATTTTATTGATACACACACATACATAAAAACATAAATTTTGATATAAGCAATGTCGCCAACGTAAGTAGAAGTCGCTCATCGGAAAATTGCTTGTATCTAAAAAAATAAAGAGGAACAAAACTTTTTTTCTACGGAACAATTCGGCACAAAACTAATTCAATGGACTGGCATCGATAAATTTTCAAAATTCCAAAAAAGCTGTTGAGGCCCCTCCTCGGAAAATTGCTTATATCTTCGAAAATTGATCGGAACAAAACTTTTTCTCAACGCAACAAAACGATACAAAGCTAACACAAAACTTTGGCATCGAGAAAAATTCTAAATTGCAATGTGGTAGGGCTGGCATTTCCCCAGCCCCTCCTCAAAAAAATGGCTATATCTCGCGAACGGAAGCGGAACAAAACTTTTTCTATACAGAACAATTCGACACAAAACTTTGGTATATTGCGAGATTTCAAAATCCGCCATGGTGGGGCTGGAGAAATGCACCTGCCTGAGCCGCTCTAAGATGGCTGCCCTGCAGGGCCGTAGCTAGGAGGGGGGGCATAGTGGGTAATGCCCTACCTTAAAATTCCAATGCCCTACTTTAAAAAATACCGTCAATTAAGGTAATATGCTCAGTAAAAAAGCAAATAATTTACTATTCGCGTAGCGATATCTAAACAATTCACACAATAAACAATTAACCACGGCTTGTCACAGTCATGTATGTATACTTCTTATACATATTCATGTATTCTTTACTCAGCCCATATTAGATAGCATTTTAAGTATGTGTAGGTATGATGTATGATATGTGTAGCTGCGCTGGTATTGCAATCTGTGTATGGGGAATCCTCATATAAACTAAAATAAGCAAATTAAAGGTTATTTGTCTATGATGTTGGTTAGTGTTGTGTAGGTACTAGGGCTTCCAATCCCAGGATTACGGGATCCCGACAAATAATGAGCTTCTTAGGGATCCCGAGATTATAAATCTAAATCCCGGGATCCCGACAAATAATGAGTTTGTTCGGGATCCCTGGATTACTAATCTAAATCCAGGGCCCCTAAAGTTAAATCTAAATTATTTCTTATTTTTTTGTTAATTGACGAAATGTGGGCACTGTTTTACAATAAATCAATTGAGCTGCTATGTATGAGCATCAATCTATAACAGCACCCATTCTGATTAAATTAAGTATCAAGCATAAAATGTTAATTTACACTAACATATTGCTATAATAGAAAAAACAGATTTTGCAAGAACTAGATATAATTCAATATGGAGACAAACATGAAAAAAAGCGAAAATTTTCGTATCAAAACGCCTGGGATGACAAAAGTTACCAAATCCAGTCAGTAACAAATGCCTAAAATATACTTTATTGGACAATAACTTTTACCCCAAAACTTGATCAACGTTTTCAAATTTTACCGTACGAGTAGAAAACCAAATTGACGGTTTAAAAGGTAAAAGGTGTCAAAGTGTGCGTATTGACATTAATAATAAATAAAATATATACTCTATTAGATAATAACTTGCTCTTACAACTTAAATTTGTTCACACATTTTTCAGTTTTTTAAAATGTTTGAAGAATAGTCACCGCAAAAGAAATTTTTTCATATTGATGCGAATAAAACATTTTGGCGAATTTTTGTTTTCTTCTTTAAGATAAAATTGGATAACTTTAGAATTCATACGTCACGGATGTTTATTCAGTTGAAGACTTTTTAGAAAATTAAATATTCAGTTTCATGTCATGAAATAATATAGCGAATCGTAGAATTCAGCTGTTTTAAGAAAGGAGTTCTTATTATTATAGTGATTATATGTTTGGAGAGTTGATATGACTAAATTAATGAATGCTTTGCTATTATCTGCTTATGACCCCTCTCGGCAATTAAGTACTATTAACCAATTAACAAGCAATTAATAAATAAGCAATTAACCCCATTTACTCAGTCATATTCACAAGCACAATGAAAATTGATTTACCAGATCAGATCAAGTAAAATTTTACTTCCGCCCAACCTGTAACCACCGCTGCCCTATCGTAAAATCAGCTCTAGCTACGGCCCGGCTGCCCTGGCCCCCGACTAAACCCAACGAACAAAGCTAAAGCAGTAATCATTAGAGTGCCATCTCTACCGAGTAGTACACAACTGAACGAGAATCTATTACAGTTTCCTAGAATTCGTTACGGTTAACCTATAGCACAGGTAACAGGTTATTAGAATACTAAATATCCCGCCATTTAATAATAAGGTAATAAGTCGTATTTATATTCAAGAAAACGGTTTGTGAGTGCTAAATATATACATAATATAGTACCCTACAATTTACGAAATTTTATAGTTTCAAAACAGTGAAAATTCGAAAAGAACAATGAGTTTGCTTCAGCAACAACTATCAATAAAACAGGAGGAAACTGATGTTATCAAGGACTTGCCTTCAGTCAAGAAATTTATTTGCAGTTTATGTGGGTTTAAGTTTAGCAAAGAAAGGTTTTTAGCAAACCATTTTAGCTTTTGCAAGAACGTTGAGAATCACGATGACCGATTAGGCGTTCACCCGAGTAAGCCGATTAGTTTATTGCTGCGACTTTTAAATTCTAACATGTGTTTTTCTTGTCTTAGCCACCATCAAAAAGGAGGACACTCATGGCACAAAATTAGCTGACGAGCAAGTGATATCCAAATTGACGTAAGTGTATTGTTCTATCCGTTTAAAGAAAATCCCTGGTTCAACAATTTTTTAACCTATCCTAAGCTTTGTTTCTTTGGGTCTGTCAGAGTAGCTTCGAACAACTTAGACTAGATGTAGGGGGTTTGTTGGGCATTTGTATTATATCTGTGGGAATTTGAGCAAGTTCCGGTAGCGTAACCTAATCAGCTCGAACCAGTTTTTCTTGACCCTGCTCATTAGTAGGAGTGTATGTAAAGCAGCTTAGAGCAAGTTGTAATCAGTTTACGATTTGACAATGCTATTGCAATATGTCAGTACTATACCGACCATCATCGCTCCCGTGCACTATACATCAATTAATACTGATACTGCCACGCTAAGGAAAAAGGTCTTATGTGACAATTTGTTAGAGCTATCATATCTAAAGATGGAATAATTGATTGTTCATATATTAAAGCTAAAATATAGTAGAAAATTGCAAAGAATTTGCAAAAGCATATTAACGTATAGTTTTCATATTCCAGGCATTATTCTAATGTTTTAATATTTTTTAATTATCTATAAGTGTAGTTTTTAAAATTTATTTAAAAGAAATATCATCGTACTCCAAATAAAGCAATAAAGCGCTAACGTGGTTTGTATATCTGTCTCTCGGTTCAGGTTCTCCACCGAAGTGGGTTGACAGCAGGAGGGAGGGGGTGTTGCAAGAGCAAAATGGATTTTTGTTTTTTGCAGTTTTTTATCACTGATTTTCTCAGAAATTAGACTCAATTCAGAATTTCTGCCTTCAGATTTTTGTTCATAATATTAATGAACTCTGAAGCACTTCTTGAAAATGATAGCTGTTCCGCACACGGCGAAACTTTTTTTTAGTTGTGTTGTGACTGTTGCGTATCTTGCGACTCGGGTGGCGGATAGACCAAGTTTCCTATATTTTTTATCGCACAATGAGACTCAAGTCTCATTGGCGCGATGCTTGTTTAGGTCCATACATTTATTTTTATAATTAAAGATGTCTGTAGGGACATACCGTAATGATGAAATAATGGATAAATAAGGTATATATTACTTTCAATGTCCAGCTACATTCGATTTTGAATAAAAAATTAAAAACGATATCTTTACATTTATTTTTTTCCCGATATCTTCAAAATGAAAAATGATAGCTTAAATTTCATTTCAGATAATTGATCAGCTCAAAAATACGAAACTTTGTCAAATTGAACATAGGCTCTATCTCCAGTAATTAGCGAGATCCCTATGTTGAGCCTCGAAATTGAATCACCTGGTATATTCCGAAATATTAGAAGGTATTAAATACGAAAATATAATAGTTATTTTACGTATTTGTTTTTTTTTATTAGAAATAAAAGTTTACGGTCTAGTGCTCAATATTTATTATTTTAATGCACGTTTTTCATTTTTGGGCACAATATGTATAAAATACTGCTAATTATAACATTTTTCATGTAACATATTCATATTTATGGAATGCTCAATATTTATTATTTGAGTGCTCAAGTTATCCATTCTAGGGCACAATATGTAATTTTGAGTGTAACATATGTTCATTTATTTAATGTACAATATTTAATATTTGAATGATCAAAGTATTTGTTTTAATGTACATATCTATTTAAATAATGCATGCTTAAAGCGCACCCATGTTAAAATAATAATTAATTTTTTTATACAATACAATAAAAATATAGGTACAATGTGTTTTTATTTTTCAGATCTTACATAAAAACTGAAGAATTTGAATGCACCGAGACTACTATCTCTGGCTCCACTTCTACAGTATGTGGCCGACATATCAAAATCCCTACGACGGAAAAACTTAATCAAGCATTCGAATGCAGCAAGTGTGACTATTCAGCAGAACAGGCCACACAACTCTCTGAGCATCTGAAAGTGCATCGGAGAGACAAGTCGTATGCGTGTAACATCTGTGACTTTGCCACTAAGCAGCCCGGACTGCTAAAAGCACATCAGCAAACACACGTAGTCAAAAAATTGTATAAAGTGCCCATAGGAACGCGCAGAGGACAGAAACTATTGAAATGCACCATATGTGTATATACTTGTCCAAACAAAAGTACTCTTCTAAAGCATATAAGAACACATACAGGGGAAAAACCGTTTAAATGCACGGTTTGTGACTACTCCAGTACACATTCGAGCGACATCAAAGTTCACATGAGGACTCATACAGGAACAAAACTGTTTAAATGCACGGTTTGTGACTACTCCATGACACAGTCGGGCCAGATCAAAGTTCACATGAGGACGCATACAGGAGAAAAACCGTTTAAATGCACGGTTTGTGACTACTCCGGTACAGGTTCGAGCCACATCAAAGTTCAAATGAGGAGGCATAGAGGAGAAAAACCGTTTAAATGCGATAAGTGTGACTCTGCTTTTACCCGACGTACTGGCCTTGTAATGCATATGAGAACGCACACAGGTGAGAAACCGTTTAAATGCACACTTTGTGACTTTTCTAGTGCAGATCCAAGCTATTTAAGAACGCACATGAAAAGGCACACAGGTGAAAAACCGTTTAAGTGCACGCTTTGTGACTACTCCGCTGCGCATTCGAGCAGCATCAGAGTTCATATGAGAAAGCACACAGGAGATCAGCCATATAAATGTACCATATGTAGTCGTGCTTTTGCAGGAAATACTGATCTTATGTTGCATTTTAGAACACATACAGGAGAAAAACTGTATAAATGCACGATTTGTGACTACACAGCTGCACGACCAACATACATGAAAATTCATATGGCAAAACACAAGGCAGAGGAAATTAAAGCAGCAAAGGGGCGGGTTAGGGCAAAGGAGACCAGAAATAAAGGAAACAAAACATGTATTTGATAACTTCTGTTACAAAATTTCACCATTACAATTTTTTTTATAGTTGGGTCAAGGGATCTTTGCGTGTTATCAAAAGTGACCGTCGTCTGGTGCAATCATTTCTTTTCAGTCAGTCAGTGGCACAGATGAATAAATTTTTCCTAGGGGAAAGCAAGGCCTGTCAATTGAAGGGCTCAGAATGAAAAGTGGCTAAAACCATAGGAAACCATATGCTTTAATCCACTTTTCACTCTCATGTCTTCAATTGTACACTAAATAATGTTCATTTTGATAATTGCAATATTAGATATAATTAAGGTAGTCCGATTTGAGAAACGGCTAATTGAAATAAATACTAGGCAAAATTGGACCAGAGGAACTATAGAAGTTCATTGGATTTTCGAAGTGCATACTAATAGACGTGACAGAACCCCTGAAAGCGACACCACTGAAGTTAGGAACTACACAATCACCTGCTTACTATAGTTCCATCTTTGCTCTACATTCTAGTATCTACATTAGTATACGAGGTCGTGTGTCTTAGCCAGAGAAGATGTACCTCTAACGTTAATGTCGGTCATTTCACATGTCTTAGAAAGGGTGAACACATGATAATCAGATTGTAACTAGCGCATGTCACTTTTAACAATACGCAAAGATTCGTTGATCGAACTATACTAACCATTTTGCAGAAAATTTTATGCTTCTTAAAAGATAGCTAAGCGCCCAAAACAAAAAATTTAATCTTCAGATCTTACAACTTATGTATAATCCACCGACCAGATCAGAATATGGGAATTGGACATACACGTAAAGCCTCGTTTTTTTTTTTTAAGTATAACCAAAAAACATTATTTGGGAAGGTGGTTTAGAATTAAAAATTACATTCAAATTTGAAAGTACAGGCACCTGTCTTGAAAAGTGTTTTTTGTGTTTATTTAAATTACCACTCCTGTAATAAATTTAAGTACCTAGCTCTAGTTGCCATTTATTGTACAGATTCTTTCTAATATATTGTTTTAAAATTTTGCTAAATCTTTTATGCGGTAAAGGGTTTTGATGTGATTGCTTATGTCAATTTCGAACTATTGCTAAATTGTTCATTGTTTATACAAATTTGATATATCACTGTAGGTATTTAACCTATTTAATTCAGCTTAACCGTATTAATAATGAATACGTTTACTAAGAAAACAATACCACACAAAATCAAACTCTTTAAAGGGAGGGCTACAGCAGCCGCCGAAATTGTAGCTTCTACACGACGAACGACGAATTATTGAATTTATTTATTTGTTATTATGTTAAATGGCATGTTTTTAAGTGTATGTTTTAAATTGTAGATATGTAGAAAGTATTAATAAATGGCTATTATAAATATTACTATTATTAATTAACGTTTTAATAGTTTAATATCGGTTATGAATATTTTTACACATGTAAATTGTAATGAGGAGATAAACCATTTAAATGCACAGTGTGTGACTACCAGCTGCACTGTCAACTCACCTCTCATATGCGAACGCATACAGGAGTTCCATTTAAATGACTAACGTCTACATTGACCACCAGTAAATAGTCCCGAACATTAACAATCGCAGGCGACGTTGAGCGACCTTAATTTAAATGTAACCGCAGCTGTCAGGGTGAGTACGGAGTACCGGTCAAATTTGCCAGTGTGTTTGTGTATAGACATTTTAGTATTGTTCAGACTATTTAGAAAAACACATGTAAGATACTAAGTTGTAGTGGCACCGTGCATGCCCCGTGGAAGGGAGACGAAAATCGGTTTAGGCGCCCGTGGCGGAGAAACGGAGAAATATCGGCCTACAAATGTGCAGTAGTTTACGGCGCATTATGTTGTTGCCTAGCTGTCATAACTCATAAGTATACAATTCTGTGGTTCACAGCAACAGATCGTTCATCGATAACTTCGTAATGGGGGGACACTATAAGTGTTGTATTGACAAATGTACGAATAATAGGAGAAACAACAAGAAATGCAAATTTTATAGATTTCCAAGATTATTACACTCATGTTGAGCTAAAAAAGAAAATTATTTTCAAATTACATTCACAATTCAGCAATATAATCTTAAGTTTGAGTAAAAGGGTTTGTCTAGTTTGATTGCTTGTTTTATAAGAACGTTACAATATAATCTAAAAGTCCCAAAACATAAAGTACACTCATTTTGTGTTGTGCACGTGTTTTGCAGGCTAATTGATACATTTAAGAAAGTGATTGTGCGAATATGAGCTAGATCTCGGACCTTATACAGCACACCCTTGCTAGTTTATTAATCAAAAAACAATAACTTAACCTGAATTAATTGTACATGAAACATAACCTTACCTAATAGTTGTTTATAATTATATTTTATAATATATTGTAAATTAAATTAAGTTCAATGAAATTAAGTTAATGAAGTTCACTATTAGGTACAAGTTATTTTCCAAAAACAATATAATAATACAAGTTTGATTGGACCACTAAAACATTACAGATAACTGTAACATATAGTTGCGAACTGCTCCATTTACGCCTCGTGGACATAGTACTCGCCTACCTCGGGAGAGGCGCTTGCATCACGCACCCTCCCATGGCACCGTGCATGCCCCGTGGAAGGGAGACGAAAATCGGTTTAGGCGCCCGTGGCGGAGAAACGGAGAAATATCGGCCTACAAATGTGCAGTAGTTTACGGCGCATTATGTTGTTGCCTAGCTGTCATAACTCATAAGTATACAATTCTGTGGTTCACAGCAACAGATCGTTCATCGATAACTTCGTAATGGGGGGACACTATAAGTGTTGTATTGACAAATGTACGAACAATAGGAGAAACAACAAGAAATGCAAATTTTATAGATTTCCAAGATTATTACACTCATGTTGAGCTAAAAAAGAAATTTATTTTCAAATTACATTCACAATTCAGCAATATAATCTTAAGTTTGAGTAAAAGGGTTTGTCTAGTTTGATTGCTTGTTTTATAAGAAAGTTACAATATAATCTAAAAGTCCCAAAACATAAAGTACGCTCATTTTGTGTTGTGCACGTGTTTTGCAGGCTAATTGATACATTTAAGAAAGTGATTGTGCGAATATGAGCTAGATCTCGGACCTTACAGCACACCCTTGCTAGTTTATTAATCAAAAAACAATAACTTAACCTGAATTAATTGTACATGAAACATAACCTTACCTAATAGTTGTTTATAATTATATTTTATAATATATTGTAAATTAAACTAAGTTCAATGAAATTAAGTTAATGAAGTTCACTATTAGGTACAAGTTATTTTCCAAAAACAATATAATAATACAAGTTTGATTGGACCACTAAAACATTACAGATAACTGTAACATATAGTTGCGAACTGCTCCATTTACGCCTCGTGGCGAGTACTAACTCGCCTACCTCGGGAGAGGCGCTTGCATCACGCACCCTCCCAATAGCAAATAATTAATTGAAGGAACGCAAAATCATTTCAATTTAGTCAGCAAAAAACTTGAAATTTGTTTGAAACTGCGATCTAACGTTCTGTTTACGTTTAAGTAATGAATACTATTATGCAATTAGCGAGGAATAGCTCCATGTTCATCAGTACCCAGATAACAATCGTGAGTCACGCAACCCTCATAACTTGAGATCGCAGACAATGTAGTAAGAAACGCAGGAAAATGTCTACATATTCTGGGTTTCTATGTATTACGCAGACTGTGCTTACACTATCTGCCTCTAAATTTAACATTATATGACCGTTATATGAGGCTATTCTACACATGTTATGAAGACAGTGTATGATTCAGTTCGACGTTGACGCATGCTGAAAGTTAATAATATAGTTATATTTTATAATGCCAATCGCTAACATTGAATACTACTAATTAGAAGAAACTTATTTATACTTACAGTTAGAATAAAATTATAACAGTTAAACCTCCATATGAGCGAAGAGCAACAAGTTATCAGTATATATTTACATTAAAAGTAATCTAGTTTGCAAATATTTACTGTTTTTCTTTTGGTAATTTCATTCCCAAAAGTAATGTGTTAACACTGCAAAGGGCACATGCGCGCGGGCGTACGTGTCGGCGGTTCCCGGACGAAGGAGGCACGCCATGTCGCCATCTTGTGTCGGAGTGGTTTGCAAGTGCATCGTACGTTTTCTTCTAATAGTTGTATCTATTTACCGAGTTTGTACCCGCTTATTTTGTGTTTTGTTTAGTGTGGTTGAATATAGATAGTTTGACATTTTATTATTAGTGTTGTTATTTGTTTTCGTGTACCGTAAGTAAGAAGTAAGAAGAAACGCACACCAGATTCACTCAACCTGGAGGACTCGACAGGAAACCAAGACGTTTCGGGGGATATTCCGCAAGAGCACTCTGAGGTTGACATTCCGACGACGAAGCGGCCTTTATGGAGAAAATTAACCTGCTGTCTGCTGACATCACGCAGCAGTACACAGAAACTGATAAGGCCGACAAATGAAGTCGACGCAGAAGATTATTAATTTTTTTTATATCTATTTGTCTTTATTCTTTTTGTTTGTTGTATTAAATATGTTGTTTTGAATATAAATATATATGTTAAATAAAAAAATATATGAAAATTGTTTAGTGTTTCTTATTTTGCACCTAAAATTTAAAAAAATGCGTAAGTACCCAGATAACATTCGTGCGAGTCACGCAACCCTCATACCTTGAGATCGCAGACGATGTAGTAAGAAACGCAGGAAAATGTCTACATATTCTGGGTTTCTAAGTATTAAGCAGATTGTGCCTACACTATCCGCCGCTAAATTTAACATTATATGACCGTTATATGAGGCCTTTCTACACATTTTATGAAGGCAGTGTATGGTTCAGTTCGACGTTGACGCATGCTCAAAGTTACTAATATAGTTACATTTTATAATGCCAATCGCTAACATTGAATATTACTAATTAGAAGAAACTTATTTAAACTTACAGTTACAATAAAATTATAACAGTTAAACCTCCATATGAGCGAAGAGCAACAAGTTATCAGTATATTTTACATTAAAAGTAATCTAGTTTGCAAATATTTACTGTTTTTCGATAGGTAATTTCATTCCCAAAAGTAATGTGGTAACACTGCAAAGTGCACATGCGCGCGGGCGTACGGGTCGGCGGTTCCCGGACGAGGCACGCCATTTCGCCATCTTGTGTTGTACCGTCTTGCAAGTGCAACATACGTTTTCGTCTAATAGTTATTTACCGAGTTTGTTCCCGTTTTTTTGTTTTTTGTTTTGTGTGGGTGAATATAGTATAGTTTGACATTTTATTATTAGTGTTGTTATTAGTTTTCGTGTACAGTAAGTAAGAAGAAAAGCACACCAGAGTCACTCAACCTGCAGGACTCGACAGGAAACCAAGCCGCTTCGGGGGATATTCCGCAAGAGCACTCTGTGGTTGACATTCCAGAAGACGAAGCGGCCTTAATGGAGAAATCTAACCTGCTGTCTGCTTATACACGGCAGTACACAGAAACTATTATAATAAGGCCTACAAATGAAGTCGACGCAGAAGATTATTAATTTTTTTAATATTTATTTGTCTTTATTCTATTTGTTTGTAGTATTAAATATGTTGTTTTGAAAAAACAAAAGGTGTTACTCTCCGTAACAGGTGAAACACCCATGTCACTCAACCTGCAGGACTCGACAGGAAACCAAGCCGCTTCGGGGGATATTCCGCAAGAGCACTCTGTGGTTGACATTCCAGAAGACGAAGCGGCCTTAATGGAGAAATCTAACCTGCTGTCTGCTTACACGCAGCAGTACACAGAAACTATTATAATAAGGCCTACAAATGAAGTCGACACAGAAGATTATTAATTTTTTTAATATTTATTTGTCTTTATTCTATTTGTTTGTAGTATTAAATATGTTGTTTTGAAAAAACAAAAGGTGTTACTCTCCGTAACAGGTGAAACACCCATGTCACTCAACCTGCAGGACTCGACAGGAAACCAAGCCGCTTCGGGGGATATTCCGCAAGAGCGCTCTGTGATTGACATTCCAGAAGACGAAGCGGCCTTAATGGAGAAATCTAACCTGCTGTCTGCTTACACACAGCAGTACACAGAAACTATTATAATAAGGCCTACAAATGAAGTCGGCGCAGAAGATTATTAATTTTTTTAATATTTATTTGTCTTTATTCTTTTTGTTTGTAGTATTAAATATGTTGTTTTGAAAATAAATATATATGTTAACTAAAAAAATATATGAAAATTGTCTAGTGTTTCTTATTTTGCATCTAAAATTAAAAAAAAAAAAATACGTATATATGATTATAATCAAGATTTTGTCAATGTCTGCAGGCACCATGAACCGAGATTTTAGCATTAATGCGGCGTTATCTACTATTTTTATTCACTTATTTGTGACGGCTGCAGCGTATAACCCGCTTTTATCCGCGATCCCGTGAATGCTGGAAGCAGCATTCACGGCAAACGCAGCGTAAAACGCGAAAATTATAAGCGTTCGCGTGCGACTCGCAGCATCTGTCGATAATTGAGTCGCAATTGAGGACGCATCGGCCGGCGTATTTGCAGTCACAAGGCGCATAAAATGTTTCACGTCTGCAGTCATTTTGCAGGTTGGATTGTTATCTGGGTATATATGAATATAATCAAGATTTTGTCAATGTCTGCAGGCACCATGAACCGAGATTGTAGCATTAATGCGGCGTTATCCACTATTTTTATTCATTTATTTGTGACTGCTGCAGCGTTTTACCCAAGTTTTATCCGCGATACCGTGAATGCTGGCAGCAGCATTCACGGCAAACGCAGCTTAAAATGCGAAAAATATAAGCGTTCGCGTGCGACTCGCACCATCTGTCGATAATTGAGTCGCAATTGAGGACGCATCGGCCGGCGTATTTGCAGTCGCAAGGCGCATAAAATGTTTCATGTCTGCAGTCATTTTGCGGGTAGGATTGTTATCTGGATAGTAATGGTAAAGATTTGTTTCGCCAAAGGTGGCGAAACAAATCTTGTGACAGTCAATCCAAGTGTTAGTTATAGGCTTATTAATTTTATAACAGTTTTTGCATGTGTAAGTGAACTTGTAAAGTGTAAAAAATCTGGAGGTGATGTGCAGTTTAGCGAAAGTACTAACCGAGGACTAGGATTTAAAATTATTATGAAGTGTGAATCAATACAAAATTATCAATACAAAAGCTGCGGAATTAGAAATACGACGAACTGATGAAAACTGTGAAAATGCTGATGGACTAACCGTTTCTGGTGACGGCACGTGGCGTAAACGCGGTTTCAGTTCGTTACACGGCATTGCAACAGTCATAGGTTACTACAGCAAAAAAGTTCTTGATATCTGCGTCAAATCTGGGTACTGCAAGGCTTGTGCTTTGTGGAAAAATAAATCTAATTCAGCACTATATGAAACTTAGCTCGAAGACCACGAGAAAGAATGCGAAGCTAACCACACCGGTTCTGTAGGTAAAATGGAACCCGATGCTATGGTAGAAATTTTTGAAGGAGCTGAAGAATTACACGGGAAAATGTAATGTATTCCCTTGTCTAGTTCCAGTAAAACAACTTTACAATTTAACTTAACTCTTTATTCTTCCAATACCCAGCAACGTTCCGTTCCGAACGTCTCGGTTGCATTTGTTCAGATGAGCTGTTCCCAATCTCATCTAAATATGAATTAGTCTTTTCGGTAATTGGTGTTATCATTGCATTTTCGGTTACCATCGAATTATTTTCGGAATTATTTAAATTAATATGACCATCGTTCTCACAGTCATCACCCTTCAGAACCTTTGAGCTATGTTCATTACAGTTTTGTTCCTTAATAAATTTAGTTTCTACTTCATTAAAATTTAAAATTTGATTTGCATGCCGTTTGATAATTTTTCCACATTCCATTTCTACTAAAAATATAACATTTCCTACATGCTTAATTATTTTTCCTTTTGTCCATTTATTAGAGTTTATTCCAAAATCTCTTGCATAAACTGTTTGTCCTATTTCAAATTTTTTAAACCTAGTACTGTTACCGCCATAATAATTTTGTTGATCTACTTGCTTTTCTTTTACTAATTTTTTTATATTCGGTAGTACCATGTCAAGTCTTGAGCGTAATCGTCGTCCTAATTGCAGTTCAGCTGGTGTACAGCCTGTAGTACAATGTGGTGTAATTCTGTATGAAAACATATACCGAGGTATTTCGTCATGTACGTTTTTACCAGAATAAATAATTTTTTTAACGTCTCTTTTAATAGTTTTAACACAATTTTCTGCAGCTCCGTTGCAGTGCGGTGTATATACAGGTGTTGTAATATGTGTTATTCCATTACATTTGACAAAATTTTGAAATTCTAATCTAGTATACTGTGTTCCATTATCTGATATAATAGTTATTGGTAAACCCCATCTAGAAAAATAATCTCTGAATTTTGATATTGTTTCTTCGGCAGATATATTTGACATTACAAAAACTTCGGACCATTTAGAATAAGCGTCTAATATTATTAAATACATTTTACCTTTTACTGGCCCAAAAAGATCTGTATGAAGACGTAAATTTGGTCCTGATGGCCAATTCCATCCTTGAAAAATCGTTTTAGAAGGATTATCTTGATGTTGAATGCATATATCACATGACTTTACCATTGTTTCGATTTGATTATCAATCTTAGGCCACCATACGTAAGACCTTGCCAACATTTTTGTTTTAACAATTCCCATATGGGTTGAATGTAATTCTTTTAATAACATTTCCCTTAATTTCAATGGAATAATTACCCTGTATCCCCACATAAGACAATTTTGTTCTACTGTTAATTCATTTCTTCTAAAATAATATGGTTTCATTCTTTCATCCTTCGTATAATCATCTAACCAACCATTTAACACTTTATACATTACTTTACTTAATATGGGATCTCTTCTAGTTTCTACCGCGATTTCTTTTACTGATAACATCGGAACATCAGATGAAATAAAATTTAGATAAGAATATTCGTCATATTCTGTTGCTTCTTGGACATTTTTTATTAATGGAACTCTAGATAATCCATCTGCTGCATTTTTATTTGATTCAATATATTTTATTTCAAAATCGTAGCCAGATAAAATTACTGGCCATCTTTGTAATCTTCCGGCAGCCATCGGTGGTATACCCTTTTTTGAACCAAACAAATACACTAAAGGCTTATTATCCGTAATTAAATCAAATTTATTAGAAAACAAATATTGATGGAACTGTTTCACACCAAACACGATCGCTAATGCTTCTTTATACAGTTGTGAGTAATTAATCTCGCTTTTGTTTAACGTTCGAGAAGCATATGCAACTGGTTTTTCTTTTCCATCTAACATAACGTGACTCAAAACTGCTCCTATGCCATAACTTGAAGCATCACAAGTTAATCTCAATTTTAAATCAGGATTATAATGTACTAAATATGGTTCGGTACTCATAATTTGTTTAATCTGATTAAATGCATTTGTACATTCATCAGTCCATAACCACGGAACATCTTTCCCCAATAAACAATATAATGGCTTTAATATTATCGAAATATTTTTTACAAATTTACCATAGTAATTTATCATTCCTAATACACCTTGCAATTGTTTAATATTTGTAGGAACTGGAACATTAAGTACTGCTTCAATTTTAGATTTGTCCATGTGTACACCGTTTTTATCTAGATGATGACCCAAAAAATTTATTTCACTTTTAAAAAACGAACACTTGCTTTTGTTCAGTGTTAACCCGCAACTTCTAATTCTTTTCAACACTTCCAAACTTCTATTATAAACCACATCTCTACTTTCCCCAGAAATTAAAATATCATCAATAAAAACAACTACTCCCGGAATGCCCTGAACTAATTTTTCCATTTCTCTCTGAAACCACCCTGGTCCACTAGAAATTCCATAAACTAACCGTTGATACTCATATAAACCTTTATGTGTGGAAATTGTTAATAATTCTTTGCTGTTATCTGCAATTTGTATTTGATTGTAAGCATGAGATATATCTAATTTTGTAAAATTTTGGCATTATTTAGAGTAGCTAAGAGATCTGAAATTCTGGGAACTGGATACCTATCTGTTTTCAAATATTTATTAACTGTCAATTTAAAGTTTCCTGTAATTCTTAATGATTTGTCACTTTTTATAATGGGTACTATAGGAGTTCCCCAATTTGAATGTTCTACAGACTTTAAAACTCCTAAATCAACTAATCTATCTAGCTCATCACTAACTTTGTTCTTAAGTGGAAATGGCAGTGCGAACGGTCTATAAAATATTGGTTTACTATCATCAACTAATGTTAATTGCAATGTATTCTTATTATACAAACCAAGACTTTCCGAAAAAACCTCTGGAAACTGCTTAATTAACCGCTCTGTCATTGTTTCCGTTGATAGATTGTGAACAGCCAATCCCAACTCATGCATCCACTGACGTCCGAGAAGTGGAGGTCCTCCATTACTAAAAATAAAAAGTTTTAGAATTTTGTTTATATTCTTATAAGTAACATTCACGTGAATATTTCCTATTGCCTTTATAATTTGACCTGAATAACTCTTAAATACAAAATCCGAATCAGACAATTTTAAATGACTAAACTTTTCTAAATATAAATTTTCACTAATTGCAGCTATACTTGATCCTGTATCAATTTCAAATGTCATTATTTTTTCTTTCAACTTCTACATCTAACTTAATTGGTTTTATTATACATTCAGAATTTGAATCAATCACAAATAAAGGTTCAAAACTATTAGCTTGATACTCCAGCGCCCTGGATCGGTAGTGTCTTCCTTGATTGAAAGTTGCACCTCGTGAGTCGTCTCGTGTTCTCTTATCATACATTGGTTGGCTGGACTGGCTCCATCCCCGTTGACCTTGACTGTACTGACCTCTGGAACCGCCTTTTCCACGCTGTCCTTTCTCCGTTTGACCAAACTTGCCTTGTTGTACCATCATTCCTGGATTACTTCTACACACCCTTGCCAAATGACCACTTTTTCCACATTTTCTGCATACGTAGCTTTTGAAGTAGCATGCCGACGCTAGATGATTGATTCCTCCGCAACAATAGCACGTTTTTCCACCGGAACTGACTCTTCCTCCTCCTTTTGCTTTGCTGTGCATGCTTGAGTTGTAGTTTATGTTAAAACTTCTTTTAAATCCCTCCTTCATTTCTTCTACGTCTCGATTTGTGTTTTCCAATGATGTCGCTAAATTTACCGCCTTTTTGTAGTTTAAATCGGGATCACTTAATAAACGCTTCTTAATTGACTCATCACGAACTCCACAGACTAACTGGTCTCTTAAATTATTTTCTAGGTTCTCAAAATTACAATATAACGATATCTTTTTCAATATTGCGATGTACTCTGTAATTGTCTCACCAGCTAGCTGTCTTCTTTCCTTGAATTTATATCTCTCGGTAACTTCAGATGGTTTCGGTTTCAAATGGCCTCCCAATGTTTGCTTAATTTCATTTACTTTTAACTCAGCTGGCTTCTTCGGAGTCGCTAGGTCGCGGAGCAACATATACGCATTATTACTGAGGAGTGTTAGTAATATACTTGATTTCTTCTTATCTTCCACGTCGTTGGCAATAAAATATTGTTCTAGCCGTTCGATCCACACCTCCCAGTCGTCATTTTCCATATTAAATTGTTGGAATCCATTATTAATAAGTACAACTGGACTTACTTGCGGCATTTCTTCTTTTTTCTTTCCTCTTCGCACGTGGTATTAATTTCTCGCTTCTCCCGCTCGTCGCCAAAATGTAATGTATTCCCTTGTCTAGTTCCAGTAAAACAACTTTACAATTTAACTTAACTCTTTATTCTTCCAATACCCAGCAACTTCTATTACAATTGAGTTTATACGTCGTACTTCGGTCGTGGTCAACACATGTCTAATATAAATGTCGGACGGATATCGGCTATAGAAAATAATACAAAAACTAAAAGAACATATTCGAAATTTCACATATACCAACATAATAATTATTCATTTACAACTACCACAGAAAAAGTATGTTAATTTTATTGGCGATGGCGATTCAAAAACTTACAGCAAAATTATAGAGCCGGTTTCAGCAGACGTGAAGAAAAAAGAATGCGTAAATCACGTACAAAAGCGTATGGGAACGAGACTGCGAAATTGCAAAAAATCTACAAAGGGCCTAGGCGGCAAAGGTAAACTAACAGCAAACCTGATAAAATATCTTACAATATATTACGGTCTCGCAATACGTCGACATTGTAATTATGTGGCTGAAATGAGGAAACCTGTTTGGGCAACTTTTTTCCGTAAATGCTCTACCGATGCCAAACCTCAGCATCAAAATTGTCCGATCGGCGAGGACTCGTGGTGTTCGTGGCAGAAGGCGCGCGCAAATGAAACATTGCAAATTTACAGACATAAGCCTGCATTGTCCGCTGATGTTGCTGCAGCTATCCAGCCAATATACGAAGATCTTAGTCGAGACGATCTTTTAGAAAGGTGCTTAGGTGCATTCAACCAAAACAGCAACGAGAGTTTTAATAATGTTATTTGGAAGTTTGCACCCAAATCGACATTCAGCGGGAAGACTATAGTTAACATTGCCTCCAATCTTGGTACGATACTATTCAATGATGGACATGTTGCTCTGCTGGATGTTTTACAATTATTAGAACTCGAAATTGGTCGAACGGTATACGATTAGTGCCATGAAATCGATAAGGAGCGCGTGATCGAAGCCGAGCGTCAAGCGCGGCGTAATACGCGTGAAGGCCGTTTGCGTGCTGGTGGACATGCTGGTGATGATAAAGATGTAATTATGGGCGATGAGGAACTTTTATATGGCCCAAGGATTGCTGATTAGTGGTGAGTAAGTCATTTTTTATTCGTAAGAATATGTAATCTAAAAGTAAAACTTTACCTCGTTTTTCTCGAAATACCGTTTTTTGGACGCGTTGACAGCAAATCAAAAGATCTAACCATCAAATCAAAATAAGCTAAGATGCATTTTTGTAGCATATGCCCGCCATTTTGTTATTTTTCGAAAAAAACAAAATTCCCTACGTACAGTCATAGCTATTCCTATCTAGATTTATATAATTTTTTGTTTTTGTGTTTCAGATGAACCAGTAAACCAATTTGCTGTCAACGCCACGGCCATGATTTTTAGGAGGGGTCCACTTTGGGACAATGTACATCGGTGTAGATACCATAAATGGGAATTAAAATAATATATCACACTCTTCAATCATACACCTTTGTATCCAATTATATAAATAATTTTTATATCATAAAGTTTCTCTTTAAAAAAATCCATTAAAACTAAATATAAAACCTATATCTTTCAAGCTGTCACACTGTTCTAAGCCCTTAAACATTTATTGATAGCATATGTAATGGCGGACTGGACTGGTGTGAAAATTATATAAACAAGAAAACAGCGCTGTCGGAAGCGACGACAAGAATCACGAGTCACGGAGGGGGGGGGGGCGAACGGCACCGGGCGGGACTTTCAAAAATCGCAAATACTGGTGCTGAAATCAGTATTGTCTTTAAGAAGTCTATCCGGGTTAGTCATGATTTGTTTATTTATTTCCATCTCTTGAAGAAGGGTCATCTTAAAAGATTTAGTCAGAGTATGTAAAAGGGTCAAGTTGTTTCTTGTTATCGTGTGGTTAGTATCCGAGAGATGTCGGCCCAAAACTGAGTTGTTATTTTTAATAGTTTTATGTTCGTTGAATCTCACTCATTTTTTTACCAGTTTGGCCTATGTAACACTTGTCGCAGTCATTGCAATTAATTTTGTAAACACCACGCTTCTGTGTCTTGCCCAATGTTTATTTACAGTTGAGGAGGAGATTGCTCGTTTTTGAATGCGTTCTAATGGCAACTGTGATGTTGTGGTCCTCCAAAGCACGACAGATAGGGACGGAAAGGGAACTATGATATGTTAAGGCTATATATTTGGTGCGTTGATTAAAGTGAGGATAGAGTAAGTTGGTACCGTTATTTTTGTGGATTTTATTGTAAACCATTTGGATATCTGAAATTTGTATAGCCGTTGTCAAAAGGAATCTGCATTATAGTATGTATTTCAGTCTTAAAGTGAAAATCGCTTAGTGGTACCCGGAGTGCTCTGTCGCATAAGTACCGAAGAGCCGCCTCTTTGTAGTTGTTTGAAGTGTAACTAGCCTAAGATATAATGACGTCTGAAGTGGTGGGTTTGCGATAGATGTAGTTAAGAAGGGTTGCAGGGTTGTTAAATCAAAAACTTCTCCCTGGTTCCAAGCTATTTTATTCTTGAAGAATTGGCGTTCGAACAAAGACTAAAAATAGTAAACCGTACTCGAGCGCGAGACACGGCAACGCTTGGGTCAGCAGTTTTACATACAGGGCCGCGCTAAGCGACAGAGTAACAATACGTACAGGGCCGCACCAAGCGATAGCGTAACACCTCCCCCCTAAAAGTACATAATAATTGAAAGAAAAGAATCCTAATCTCTAATATTACGCGCTAAATAAACAAGATTACCTAATTACTTAATTCTAATCTATTACCCTAATTGAACATAGTTCTTATGTTAATTGGGCGTGCACGGGGAGGTGCTGTAGGTTGATCTGTAGGCTTATTCCTTGATTTACATCTCAATCGCAACATATTATACAGGTTAGCCACATGGTTTCGAAATAGTACAAGCACTACGACTACAAATAGCATTCCCAAAGACAACGAATAATCAAGAACATTAACAGTTTGGTCCTGAATGACATTTAATTTACTTTCTTGTTGCCTAATTAATGTTTGAATTTTATTAAAATCAGTGTCTACGTTTACTATTTCGAGGAAATCTTTATTATAATTACTACTGTTGTGAATTTCTAATTTTACGAGCGGGAGGTCCGCATATTGGGACATGACTTGGTGGCCATCATGGACAGATTGAAATTTCTTCCCTTCAACTGTAGCAAAACATGGCCAGCTGAGTGATAGTCGTACGTTCTCCTTAATAGATTCTAGTGAACAGTGCCCCTCGCAGCAGATTGACAAAGTCGCAGGTGAAGGGGTAGCGATGATCCAATGATTCGGCCTCAATTGAGTATATACGATATTCTGGAGTTGGTACTCCTGGGGGTTGCACCGTGGCTTCCACTTCTTAGCAATCATCTGAACCTCGCATGGACCCAATGTCGCTTCCATGGTCGTTGTGCTCGGACAAATAAAAGCATCGATCAGTTTTTTGCAATTTTGAAGATATTTTGTGTCCGCGCTTACGTACAGCGTATGATCGTAAGAGACGGCCACATACTCCAAGGTTGGGAATATGATAGAGGAATCAAGAATAGATGGGAAAGGCAGCACATGGTACAACTTGTAAACATCGCTTTTCACCAAAGGAATTTGAAGTATAGCTACTAATTTATCTTGAGTAATATAAGATTTAAAAGAGCATAATCTTAAAAGTGTACTTAGATTATTCATATCTAGTATCAGAGGCAAATTTGTATCAATTAGATTATGAGGTATTTTTTGAAGTTCATTGAATAAAATTTCCATATCTATAAGGGGAGTATAAAAGTTATTAAGTTTTGCAAAAGTAACGCCCAATATTAAAGTTTGAATTTCGCTTTCTATAAGCGCATAAGATTCGAATAACTGTTCTAACTGAATTTGTATTTGCAAGTAAAATTGTTCCTTTAGTATTTCGCTTTTGTGCTCGAGATAATCATTGAGTTTCCCTAAAAGCAATTCCTCGTTTCTTCTCAATTGAAATATACTGTTATTAAATTTCGTATTCATTTTATCAACGATCTGAACCTGTGACCTGAGAACGTCTTTGAATGTTTTGTCGTTTCGTTGCAACCCACGAATGAGAGTGTCATATTTTTTCGCATCATTAACATCCAAATTTCCAGTGATTGTTTTTATAATCGATCCCAACCCGTCAATTAAACCGCGCTTGCGTCTTTCAGATCGAGGGGTTTCATAAATCAAGTTGTTTAGCAGTCGATTCGTTCTTCTTGAAAACAATTGCAGATTAACCAGGTGTGGTGCTATCTCATTAAGTTTATTAAGTTCTTTTTGTGTATCTAACTTGCGTTTATAAATAGTACTAGACAGCTTTTCCAACAGATTGTCATTGTTTTCCAGAGAATACTTTACCAAACTGATATTCTTTACGATTACCAAGTTCCAGAATGAGCTGGAAAACTTGATAGATGACACGTCCTCAAAGTACAATCCTACATCGCTGCTTATGCTCGTCAAGGAATAATTACCGGTTGCCGTAATGGTTAGGAAAGACAGGGAACATCTGTAACAAAATGTTTCAATTGGTCGAAGTGAAATTTAGATTGTTTTCGGTCCAAACGTATAGTAGCGGTTTTATTCTCTAAATTTACGTCAGTAATTTCAAATGGCCCCTGAAATTCGGTTAGCTTGTCGGTGTTATTTTTTCGCTTAAGGACCACCAATTGGCCAGCCTCATATATAACAGGTTTGAAGTTTTTATTTTTATCATAGCGATGTTTAGCTTTCATTTTAGCTTTCAACTGAGTTTGCCTAATATTTTCTAAATTTTCGCTGACTCTCATTTCTAGCGTGTCGAGGTCAGTGCCTTCTAGGTAAGGAAAAGTAACTTCAAAGGGAGTTTTGCCAAAAGATGAATGTCTGGATTTATTGTAAGAGTTTAAACCTATTAAAATAGCATCTGAAAGTGTATCATAATTAGATTTCTCATCGTTAAGACAACACCTTACAGTATCAGTGAGGGTCGCGTGCAGTCGTTCAATTAGTCCTTGAGACTGCGAATGCTCAACCGAAGACGTTATATGAGAAATTTGGAAGTCCTTGCAAAAATCTGAAAGCTTTTTATTATTAAATTCCGTTCCGTTATCTGAGTAAATCAATGTCGGTATAGTAAAATGTTGCATAAAAAGTTTTAATTTATTTATTACGCACGTTGGTGTTTTTTTGGACAATATATAGGCTTGAGCGTATTTAGTTAAATGATCAATTATTGTTAAAACATAATTTTGCCGAATAAATAGAATATCCATGGAGATTTTCTCGAATGGCCTTAAGGGCGGTTCGACCAAGAGAAGAGGTTCCGCTCGGCATCGACGATCGATTTTATTTAGCTGACAGATCTCGCATTTTTTTATATACTTTGACACGTCCTTATGCATATCGCGCCAGTTGTGAGAGGTTCTGATCTTATTGTACGTCTCCGTTACACCTTTATGGTAGTTATTAGTGGCAGTATGATATGTATCAATAATTTCTTCGAAATTTTCGGGCCTGGTGGCAGACACTTTGTGGATTTGTATGCGAGATAACGCGTCCGCGTTGGTGTTTAATTTGCCTGGCTTATGTATAATGTTGAAGTCAAACTCAGCCAACTGCAGGCGCCACCTGGTTAACGTACTACCGGGTTCCTTTAGGGAAAACAGGTAAGTCAAGGGGGCGTGGTCAGTTATAAGGGTGAACCTATTTCCGAACAGGTATGGCCTGAAGTGCTTCGTTGACCACAAAATAGAAAGTAGTTCTTTCTGGGTAGTAGAATACCTGGATTCGGTTTCGTTCAACGTACGCGATGCGTAAGCTATTGGGCGATCCGAACCGATTTCACCCTGAGAAAGGACGGCTCCCAACGCAACGTTGGATGCATCAGTAGTAAGTATGAACGGTTTACTAAAATCCGGGTATGCCAATATTGGCGGACTTGTTAGAAGATCTTTGCATTTTTTAAAAGATGTTTTACATTTATCATCAAATATGAAAGTGACATTCTTTTTCAGAAGGCTTGTGAATGGTTTTGCCACTTCAGCAAACTCTGGAATAAACTTCCGATAATAACCGAGGAGGCCCAAAAAGGACTGAATTTCCCTTACATTTTTAGGTTCTGGATAGTCCATGATACAAGAAACTTTCCCCGGGTCGGGTTTCAATCCATTCTCGGTTAGCAGGTGACCCAGAAACTGTACCTCTTTTTGTAAGAAGTGACATTTACTCGGTTCTATTTTTAAATTTGATTGCCTCAATCGGTCAAAAATACGACGTATTTTTGTATAGTGTTCTTGAAGTGATTCACTGAATATTAAAATGTCATCCATGTAGATGAGGCATGATTCCCCATGTAGGCCACGGAAAACGTTATTCATCACCCGTTGGAAAGTCGACGGGGCGTTCTTTAAACCAAAGGGCATTCTGAGGTATTCAAAATGACCCTGCGCGCTATTGAATGCGGTTTTCTCGATATCCTCTGGTGACATTTCTATTTGCAAAAATCCCGAGGCTAGGTCTATTGCCGTAAAATACTTACTGCGCCCGAGCGCATCAAAAATATCTTCGATATTCGGAATCGGGTACTTATCAGCTTTTGTAACCTCGTTGAGTTTTCGAAAGTCAGTGACAATACGCCACTGTTTTTCGCCGTTCGGTCCGGGTTTTTTAGGAACTACCCAAAGGGGGCTCGACCACGGCGAATTCGATGGTCGAATGATACCATCCTTCAGCAGACCGCCGATTTGTTTGTCTATCTCATTTTTTAATGCGTGCGGATGTCTGTAGTTCTTTGTATAGATAGGTGACGAGTCTCCGGTTAAAATTTTATGTTTGACCGCGTTTGTAAAAGTAAGTTTTTCGCCTTTAAGCAAAAATATATCATTAAACTCACAACATAATTTCTTTATTTGTTGCTTTTCTTCCGAATTTAAATTGGGCAAGTTCAGATTTTCCAAAATCGTTTTTGATCTATCGGAAGCTGCATATTTTATGTGATTAATTGGATTAGGCGAGAAGTTATCTACTTCCGGGAATGTTTCTAAGTGAATTGAAATGTTCGGCACTGTTGAAATTTTAGTTGAGGTATTTAGCACCGCGGTGTAAAAGAAACCATTGTGCACGTTTACTATTGCTCCAGGAATCGTTAGGTCATCACTAATTTTGGTCATGGGGCATATCATATTTTCTTTGTCTTTAAAATGTTCGCATCTCATCCGAACGATTTTCTGAGAACGCGGAGGGACATCAACAGTATATGAAGAATTGTCAATTTTGAATATGGGATTTAGTGACTTATGATCGCGTACCGAATGCAACGGAACAGTTTGATTAGGCGTTTTAATAATTTTATTTTCGAAATCAATTACGCACTTATGCGCGATAAGGAAATCAACTCCGAGAATGCCCTCGTAGGTTGAATCAAAGTCCAAAACATATAATTTTTGTGGTTGATTAAAGATTTGGGTGGTAAAACTTTCTCGTATTTTAAGCGGAACGCCATCCACGCCTGATACCGTTATATTTTCGATTTGTTTCGAGCAATTTGTGACTACATTCGGTTTAATTAGAGACAGGGTAGCGCCGGTGTCTATCAAGAATCTTAAATTTACGTTTTTAATTTGGACATAAAACAGTTTGTCTTCGGAAAAATTTACATTGATAACTTTTTCATGCCGTCCGTGAATATATCCGGTGGCATTGCTTGCGCTTTGTCTAACTCTAAAAAATCATTCGCTTCCAGGAACTCTACTGCGTACTCGGTCCCGTCTTCGTCTCCAACACCGGTAGCGTCGTCTAAGGTTTCAGCGATGGTCTGCGCTTTCGCCGCGCTCCGTAATGTCTGTTGCCTTTGTTTAGTTAGGCATTCAGATTCCACGTGACCCAATCTCGAACAAAAAGTGCATTTCTTTATATACACCTTCGCCGGTGATTTGCGCGGGAATTCAGATTTTACGACCGGATTCAAATCTGTCGATTTGGTTGGCTGGAATGATGACGATGATGGTGAAATGGCCGGGAAAGTTTGTCGAGTTATGAATAACTGATTTTCGCTCAAAATAATATAATTGCGTAATTCGGTTATATCATGCGGATTCTGTATACGCAATTTTTGTCCTAGCGGTTCCTTAACGCCACTTAATATAGTAATTAGCGCGGATTTAGATTGGTATTCATTAAGAATAACCTTGCAACATTGCGAATATTTGTCGCTATACTTTATAAGTTTTTGAATGCGCAATAAGTGATTCTCAACGCGACTTACAAAATCTAAAGGTTTTTCGTTATTAAATTGTTTCAATTTGGTCATTTCGAATGCTAAGCTATGGATATCTAGGATCTCCCCAAACTTCTTTAATAATTGTTTTTTAATATCCGCCCAAGTAACGGTTTCTAAAGTGCTAATATGGTTCAGAGCAATTCCCTGTAATTTGGATTTCACTACAAACTGAAAAATCTCTAAATCCTCAGGATCAAATCGTGTATATACGAAGTCCACGGAGTCGATAAAATTGTGAAGCAACGAGGTATCGCCATCAAACGCGGGTATAAGTCTAGCTGCCTTATCGTATGATATATAGTTGGTATTTGGTCGCTGGATTTGATCGTCGTTTGTATCTATTGGGGCGTCCTCGTTATTCAGTGGCATTTTTATAATTTTAATTTTGGAATAGTTACTAAATCCACTGATTTATGCGGTAAATATAGGCTATAGAACAACGTAAAGGAGGAATATGAAAGCCGTACTTACAGGAACGCTGACGTAAGCATGTCCACGTTGGCTCCAGGAATCCTCGAATGCTTCTTGGAATGTCTTGAAGGGTTGTTCGGTCGACTGCGATAGTCCGGTTGTGGTTGACTCCAATAGCCAGGGTGTGTTTTCGACTGCGATAGTCCGGTTGTGGTTGACTCCAATAGTCAGGGGTGTTTTCGACTGCTATAGTCGGGTGGTGAGCTTGTTCAAAGCCGCTTCTGCCAAATCTTCTGGTTTGTAGGTGTAGGTTGATAAGTATCCTACCGTCGACTGCGCCAGTTAAGAAGGGTTGCAGGGTTGTTAAATCAAAAACTTCTCCCTGGTTCCAAGCTATTTTATTCTTGAAGAATTGGCGTTCGAACAAAGACTAAAAATAGTAAACCGTACTCGAGCGCGAGACACGGCAACGCTTGGGTCAGCAGTTTTACATACAGGGCCGCGCTAAGCGACAGAGTAACAATACGTACAGGGCCGCACCAAGCGATAGCGTAACAATGTTGAAAGTTATTTTCTCTTCCTCTCTTTGCAAGGTAAGATCTAAAAAGTTAAGGCCTTTGTCGGTTTCTCTCTCTAGAGTAAATTTTAAGTTATTTATGTTATTAAAAATATTATGCAGAGCAACCAAATTAGCATTATTACCTTCGAAAATGATAAATATGTCGTCGACATATCTGCTATAATCTTTTATATATTTTGTGAACTGTCGATATTTGTCGGAGAAAATCTCATGTTCTAAGTGATCTACATAGAATTCGGCCATTAGCCCAGAGAGTGAGGAGCCCATCGCAAGTCCGTCGTTCATCTGGTGGTTTTAATTATTAAATATAAAAAGTTTTGTCTTGTTACCATTTCCACAAGACAATCAATGTCCAAGATATCAAGATATTCGTGTTCTGTCATTTTTTGTCTAAGAAAGTCTTTAATAATGGTAATAGTTTCATTAACGGGCACATTAGTATGCAGATTAACGATGTCCAGAGATATATGTTGCGAACTTGTTGCAAGCTTGAGATCTTTTATGCTTGAGATGAGTTGTGTGGAATTAGCAATGGAAAAGCTAGATTCAAACTTGAAAACATTGCGCAAAATATATTGGAGCATCTTAGCTAAACGTCAGTGGGTGTATTAGTGTTTGACACATCGTATGCTCTTGTCTGCTTTGTGAAGCTTTATTAAGCTATACAAAATAGGGCAAATGCTGTATATGTTAACAAGATAGTTACAATTGTAGTTGCATTTTTCAAGTGTGAACTGTGAACCTTTGATAATTGTTTTCACGTCTCTCACGAATTTTGGTAGTGGGTCTTTTTTCAGGAGGGTAATGTTATTGTTTTGGAAAAAGGTTTGCGTTTTGGAAACATATGCTTTTGCAGGAAGTACTGATCTTACATTGCATATTAGAGCGCATACAAGGGAAAAACCGTATAAATGCACGGGTTGTGACTGCGCGGCTGCAAGACTGACTACACAGGGGAGAGAACAATTAAAGCAGCAAACGGTCGGGTTGGGGAAAAAGGGACCAGAAATAAAGGCGGCAAAACGAGCATTTGATAACTATTGTTGCAATGTTTCAACATTACAATTTTTTTATATAATACTAACCATTTTGCAGAAAATTGTATTGTTCATAAAAGATAGCTAAGTGCCTAAAACAAAAAACAAATATCTTCAGATCTTACAATTTATGTAGAATTCACCGACCAGATCAGAATATGGGAATATATACGACATACAAGTAAAGTCTCTGTTTTTCTTTTATATTACCTAAAAGCTTTATTTGGGAAGGTGGATTAGAACTAAAAATTACCTTAAAATTTTAAAGTACAACCACCAGTATTGAAAAATGTTTTTGTGTTTATTTAAATTGCCACTCCTGTAATAAATATAAGTACCTAGCTGTAGCTGCCGTTTGTTGTACGGATTCTTTTTAATATATTGTTTGAAAATTTGGTTAAACTTTATATGCCGTTAAGGATTTTGATATGATTGCTTATGTTAATTCAGACTATAGCAAAATTTTTAATTTTTTATGCTGACTGATACAATGTTGAATTGAGAATTACTTTTTTATACTAAAGTAATATATACTATTAATACTGATATAACATTTCGGAACAATTAACAAAAATCATAAATAATAGGTAAGGTATTGACCTTTTTGCAACAACATTTAATATAACCTACATAATTATTTAAATTAACAACAGATTTTTCTTAACAATTACAAAATAACAACTAAATAGCTAAACAATTTAAAAATCAAACTTTTTAGCAAGTTAAATATATTTATTATCTTAATAAATAAAGGAGATTTTTAAATAATACATTTTAAATATTTCAAAAACTGCGATAGTTCATTCTTAAGTACGCCATCATCAATAGATATGTCTTCTGAATATGTAGTTATTAAATTTGTGGAGCAGTTTACAGTCTTTTTTAGATGTTACTTTTAATAAAATTTAATTTCCTATTTGTTTTTCTAACATTACCTAAGGTACCGATTCCTTATCATCAAAAAAATACAATTATCCCGAATGCCTTCTGCTATATATTAAGAAGAAACATAACGTGTCAATATCTGGTCCTCAAAGTTTAGATTAAAGTAACCAAATAAAAGGTTTAGGAAAAGACTTAAGCTAGAAACTTGAATGACTTTTGAATATACAGTGTTGTATATGTATTTGTAAGAAGCGGACCAAATTCCATTTTTAATATATCGTCCTGTATATTTTTCCTGCTTTTTATAATCTTTTGAATTAAAAGGATTTCTACCGTGTCAATAGCTGGTCGGTTTGAAAACGGCTTAAGTTATAAATAATAGGAAATACTGAATATAACCCGTGTTTCATTTCTAAACATTCCAAACTTGTAATTTCGTAAAACTTTTATTGGAATATTTTTCTTGTCAACTTTTTAGATTTACTGCACTCGGCTGTACTAGCACAATGCAGGTGCTGGTTTGTATGTTCGGCTTTTCCACGCTTCGTGCCATGTGTTCGGCTTATGAACTGCACGCGCTCAGAGCACATTTCTTAACAGGCTTAATCGATGTATATATCATTACTTTTTGTGTTTAGATGATAAACAGATATAAAATTGTTATTGATCGTAATTTAAATAAATGATAGTCGTATGCAAGTTGAACGAAATAATAGCAGAACAATATTATCTTTAACACTAACTATCTAAGAATGAGCAATCGCCCGGTACACAATATAATACTCCAATATCAGAAAAACAGTCCACCAGTTAGTTGAGCAGGCCTTGAGCCGGCATCAGCTCAAGGCCTGATTTCACTTATAGTCGGCCAATCCTGACGAACTTCACGGCCCCGTGAAGACTGCTCGCCCTACGTTCTTGTCTATAAACAGAAAGCACAAAAGTCATTAATACTAAGCGTTGGCAAAGCTAATCGTAACCACTTGTATCTGTGTCAACTGGTGAGTCAAATGGTTTGAGCGTATCTCCGGGACTTATTCCGTGATATGCAATGCGCGAACGTTTCGCACCCGGCATATCTTCCATCTTACATGTAACGATCGTAATAACAGAAATGGGGATCATTATATCGTAATTCGTAGCTCGCGCTCTCTACTTTTTCTATCACCATCAATATATACGACTTGCTGCCCAACCTCGAATCGGTCTGCAATACCGTAAGGGGACATCGTATGCATCACGTCGTATGGATGCTACCAAACATTGCAACACCCCCGATAGGGGTGTGTTAGCCGAGCGGAGACTAGTATTTGAATTATCAGGTGGATGATGTTAAAGGAATATTTTATGGGCGGAAATTTTATCCCATGCGAGTTTTGATCTTAATACCCGAGATATTAAACTGCACACTTACCTGTGATTAAATCTTATTAGTTGATTTCTCTAGCCACATGAATTTACCACTATATAAATCAAACAATAGTTTTAAAAAAATGTATATGTGTATTAATATAAAAATGCATTAAATTTACAGAGAACTTTGTTCCATCAACCAATATAACAAAAACAACCATCAAATCTACTACGCTACCCAACCAATGCAACTTGACTACAATTTGCTCGCGAAATTAAAGGCCAAAGTAAAACTCTAACTTACATAAATCAACCACATCAACTGGGTTCCTCACCTACAACTTTCAAAAAAATAACCTAGATCCCTAACCGTATACAATTGCGTCAAAATCTAAACAACCCTACAATACAAAAATACAACTATACCAACAACATATCAGCAAAATCTAATAACTTGACATACCAGTTTTGCTCTCTCTCTCTCTCTTTTAACTTAACATTATAAAAACTCACCACAAATAACCTCAACCCGCACTCGACACCCCATTTCTAATCCCGCTCCTCGTATCAGCCAGCGCCGTGTAGCCGCCGCAGACCACCAGACTTCTATTCACCTACATTGTGGATTCCTTCGCCATTAAATCCAGTTAATGAGGACGTGACCTATCCATTCCTGGATAGGTCACGTCCAATCTTCGGACCTGGATTGACAACTCTTCTCTTCACGAATCGCTGCTTGCTCTTGATACCTTGATCTTGACTACTGGCAATTGACTGCCTCTTGGCTCCTATGGACCTTCTATTTATTCGTTCTTGGTTTGGCTTATCAGCATGATTCAAGGCGTCTTGTGACCAGTTCGTTGGAGCAGCCCGTTTCTTTGGTTCCCGAGTTAATATTTTTTTGTACGCTGTACTTCTAGTAGATTCGACAGCCAAAACACCCGGATAGCACAGCACCTATTCTTAATTTCATGCGGCGCCTGACTAGCCTTCGGTAAACTTTCCAAAGCGGATAGCGAGATTACTGCGCGTTTCATCGGCTTTGTTGCCACGATATTATGTTATGGTTTTGTGGTATTATGAGAGAGAGAGTCGAGTGATAGATTACTCTGTTGTTATGAGAATCAAGCATCCTAATTATAATTTATTCCTATGACCTATTTTAATAAAAAGAACTTAACTAACTGCCAACAATTCTGCCCCATCCTTACTCCATTAGTATTCATATTAACAACAAGCACCCCGGTTGATTACAACATGTTGGTTGCAGCAATTACATGTGATACATTATCACGTACGTCAATATATACAACTTGCTACCAAAACTCAAATGGGTCTGCAATGTCGTAAGGTGACATCGTATGCATCGCGTCGTATGGATGCTACTAAACATGTTGCTTACAGCAATCACATGTGATACGTTATCACGTGCGAATTGAGTAAAACCCTTTGCATTCGTCCTCGCAACGGTTATATCTGCAAAATTTCTGTACTACTCTGTGAGGCTTTGGGTCCTAGCAATGCTACGGTTGCAGGCAACTCGTCGTGGAATTAGTGAAGCCAAACGAATTCTGCGTTCTGAATTCTGCCAAACGAATTCTGCGACGCGTTCTTCATGGGATTATCCGTGCATCTCCAGTTGTGTTAATCTTGTATACACAATTGTTATATACACTAAATTGTCACACGTCTAACCATGTTTTCTATCATCGCAGGAGACCACAATGCACCCATACGTTTGCACTTCTCATCTTGGAGTTGAGTAGACTGAACCCATCACCTATATGTTGATCGATATGTTAACAATACCAACGTTAAGATTAGTTCACGTCTTCACAAACGTTGCTTCTTATAGGACTCCTTCTTAACGCGCCTACGTCAGTCATGTATTGCTGCTGAGTATTACTATTCTATCGTGAAATTAAACTCTTGTATACTCCACCACAATCAACCGGCCAGCCATGCAAGGACTATCTAGCAAAATATCTCTCGGTTTACCAAGGTGTATCGCAGACGTAATGAATGACAATTCAAACCATTACGTAGTAGTTCAACTTCAAAATTTCATCGGGCGTGCTTTATACCTTCTTCAATTTTCACCTTCATTTGTCAGGGTCCAGTCTCTTTTTCGGAGTTTCTATTTAATCCCGCTTAATCTACCCACCACTTTTGCAACGGATGCTCTTCTTGGCTCAGCGATACAAGCAAATTTTTTTTTATGTCCTACATGATCGTAAAGTGACATTTTACATCTTAGATACCGGGGCGAAAACCGCTTCTTAACGCCCGCAAGGGCGTTAAGGATTCTTAACGCCAGCGCGGGCGTTAACGGTTGCCTTGGTTAGATATCAAATATTTGTCATTCAAATTGTAAATTTTAAGTCATCAATGCCAAGAGTCCTAAGATTGCAACGAACTGACGTAGCATAATTACAAAAGATGCATTTAATTGAAAGTGTATGACAGAAAACCGCACAGGCGTCTGAAAAAAATAATTCATTAAAAAAAATAAGAAACGTTTCGTTATCATCAGATGGATGGAAAACTAATTCCAACAATAGAGTATTTGACTGTATTCAGAATATGGGTTGTACTATAGTCATTCTAATAGATTACAGTTTAAGAAACTAATTGTTATTACTTGTCCAAAAAAATATGCATTAATTCTATTAAAAAACAAAATTAAAATTGAATTTTATTCACGTCCCATCACGTGATTGAAAACGCTCTGTAATTGGCTCAGTATCCAGTGACGTCACATCATATTACGTTGTGTTACTGCCGCTTGATTTTACTACTTTCATTTACAAACAACGGGAAACACCTTTTTTAAAGAGGATAGTGGTAATCCACCGAAGGTTAACGCTTTGATGGTGGGATTCTTAGTTAAAAGTAATAATCCTTATTTTTACGCTCCGGAACTAAGTAACGTGTAAGTAAGCGTAACTTTGTAGGTTAGGTTAGTCCAAACCTCAAACAGATAGGATTCTAACTGACTGGGTCTAAATCACGATAGATAACTTATTTTAATCTATTTTAATTATGTAAAAGTAATCACCACAACGAAAAGCACTTGTATTGGCCACTATTTATTTCATTTGGGTTTCTACGAGCCAGTCTCAACCACTTTCTGCGCAGTTTCACATCTTGCGGGACAGCTACAAATAGTTTGTCCGGAGTTTTTATTGACGTGTGTGTGCATTGTGGTACACCAGTTGTAACCCATTTGGGAAAATTTATGTTAAACTTATAGGACTTGTAGAGGAGTTTCCAAGGAAGAATTTAACCTTTCATACATATGGAGTTGACGCCCCCAAGCCACCCTCACAGTTACCTGAAAACTACCCAAATGAAAAAATGTACATTCTTCAGAGAATTTACCGTTCTAATCATTTAATTCTCTTTTTTCTCATAGAAATCGTTACTACACGTCTAGTGGAATATTTATAAATATTTGTCAGTTCATTTTCCATTTGTTTAAACAAATTCTATTTGTTGAAATAATTCGTTTATCTCAAAATCCTGTTTTCGGAGTTCAAAATGGCAGTTTATTACCTTAGAGTGACATTATTCATTAAACAAATTCTTCCTAGTGTTTAAACATCAATTATAATTCACTTTCAACGTTTGTTTCTGATTATAGTAGAAATGTGTTTTTGTGTGTGAAATTAACTTATAAATTTTATGTTTGAGATATCTGGCCTATATTATCTCATAAACCCACATTTGTTTAAACAATTTCTTTTTGCAATTGACATACAATTATGTTTTTAGATCGGCCTGCCAACTGTTATTCTCAAGTGACATCATTTATATTTTGGGATGCTTACCTACCATTATTTGAATAATAAAACAATATGACTTTTCAATATTTCATGTATAAGGTATAGGGAACAGATTCCAGACAGCAACAAATCAATATTATCCTGAACACATAGTGGTAGAAAATCAGAATAAGAAATGGAGAAAGAAATATAAATAATAAAATTTGTTGACGTTAGGAAATTTAATATTTTATGAAGAAATGTAACTCCCCAATTTTCCGAAAAAAAAAGGATTACAAATCATACCAATTTTTTCGTATAAATGATATTGAAAACGAATAATATTGTATTATTTAAACAACGAGATGATCCCAAAATATAAATGACGTCGCTTGAGAAAATCAGTTGGCCAGACCGATTAAAAAAATTGTTTTAGGTGAATTGCTAACAACAATTGTTAAAACAAATGGAATTTTTTAAACAAATGTGAGTCTATTACATATCTCAAACATGAAATTTGTAACTTATTTTATCAAAAACTCTGATTTTTGTACCAGTATCAGAAAAAGTTGTAAATGAATAATTATAGATTGTTTAAACAATAGCAAATCATTTTTTAATGAATAATGTTACTGTAAGATAATGATTTGCCATTTCGAACTCAGAAAACAAAATTCATACTGATTTGAGAAAAACGAATTATTTAAACAAACTTAAATTAACTGACAAACGTTTATAAACATTCTACTACTCTGAAATGATTAGAAGGATCAATTATCTGAAAAATGTACAAATTTTCATTTAAAGGTAGTTTAAGGGTATTATGGGGGTGGGTTGGGGCGCGTCAAATGCATATTAAGTAATCTTAAGTTTGTCCAAACACCGGCCAATTATTTGAAAAATACCAAAAAATTTCTTCCTCCCATGAATTTTATTCATGTAAACTAAGTCTTTACTTTACACGGGAAATGCAAAAGTAAACCTTATTGGTATCTGTACATACAATGCATGACACATGTCATATTGAACTCAAAAAAACGAGAATCAAATGAAATTAAAATCAATGCAAATCAAAATCAATACAAATAAAAACTAAATGAATACATAAATTAATTCAAATGAATAGAAAGGCAATAAAGAAAAAAAAAACGACTAGACAAGTCCACTTTTTTGGATTTGGAAACGATTTTTTGGGGGGGGGGGATCGTTGCTTTCTATCATCACAAAAATTTTTGTAATACATTTTTGAACCACCCTACAGTAAGGTAAATTTAGAAAACTGCCCCCCCCTTCCGATTTGAGCTGGATACGCCCAAGTCTAGTATCGTGTGACGTCACAAGAATCACGTGATCTACGTACAATAGAACGTATCGTTTTGTTTTAATAAAAATACGGGAAATAATGAGAAAAAAGTGCATTACAATGTGGGGTGAAGGAATAAACACACTAAGATGGTTTTGCAATAATAGTCAAATACCCTATTGATCGTAAATTCTCCATTTTCTATGCGTTGACCAACTTCCACTAAATTTAGCTGTGAACTATGAATGATCTTCACGTTGTTTCACACAATCAGATGTACACTTTCTCCCACTCCCTCAAAAGATAACTACACCTGACTTACACTTTTACAATTAAAAGTGTAAACAGTCACAGCAACCAAAACAAACCTATTGGTAAAGCTCATGGCGTTGTGTTGGAGCATCTGGCAACAGGTTGTTAGGGTATATGATGGAAATAAAGCATGTGGATCTTCAAGACACATTTATTGGAAATACTTCAGAGACAGTAGTTTTTAATCGAGAATGGTTCGAGTTATCTTAATCTAATAGTTTCCATTATAAATATAATGTGTATATCAATGACAACGTATTAGGAGTAAACAATGTGTTCGTATTGCTATTGAGAAATACACGTAAAAAACAATAACAAATCTACTTCGTTAGTAACATTTCTAAGTAACTTTTTACTGTATGTCCGTTTCAAAGCAAATTACAGATTATCTGCATCGGGTTTCCTTTTTCCACTCACGGCGTCTCATAGGTGCACTCCGCTCCTTGGGGGTCGTGATCCACCAGTTGGGAACCAATACCTTATAGGATGACTGCGATCTGTGCCCCAATAATCACGTAAGGTGTACCTTCTATGGTTTCTTTTTTGTATGCCTTAACATATGGCGTGCAAGGTGTTGACTTTGTTTGCTAGCATAATCACATAGGGTGCATTTAAACGGTTTCTCGCCTGTATGCGTTCGCATATGACTCTTAAGAGAACAACGTACTGTACAAGAATAATCACATACGCTGCATTTAAATGGTCTCTCACCTGTATGCGTTCTCATATGACTCTTAAGAGAACAACTTACTGCACAAGCATAATCACACAAGGTGCATTTAAATGGTTTCTCACCTGTATGCGTTTTCGTATGACTTGCAAGATGACCACTTTGTGTACTGGCATAATCACATATCTTGCATTTAAATGGTTTGTTACCAGTGTGCATCCTCATATGCGTTGCAAAAGTACCATTTTGTGCACTAGTATATTCACATATGGTGCATTTATATGGTTTTTCTCCTGAATGCGTTCTAATATGAACTTTAAGACAACCACTATTCACTCCAGCAAAATCACATAAGGTGCATTTAAATAGCTTTTCCCCTGTATGCGTTCTCATGTGCTGGGAAAGCTGACCACTCTGTGCACTGCTATAATCACATAGGGTGCATTGAAATGGTTTTTCACCTGTATGCGTTCTCATATGAGTCCTGAGATTGCAACTTACTGAGGAAGCATAATCACATAAGATGCATTTAAAAGGTTTTTCACCTGTATGCGTTTTCATATGCTGGTTAAGAGTACTTTTTTGTACACTAGCGTAATCACATAGGATACATTTAAATGGTTTCTCACCAGTATGCGTATTCATATGCTGTACAAGACCAATATTTTGTGCACTAGCATAATCACATAGGCTGCATTTAAATGGTTTCTCACCCGTATGCTTTCTCATATGCCTCACAAGAACGGTACTGTTTGCACCTATATAATCACATAAGGTGCACTTAAATCGTTCCTTTCTTGTATGCGTTTTCAAATCATGTTTACGACTACCAAGTTCTACAGTCCATTTAGATGTTGTAGGCCTTTTCGTGTGCGCTCTAAGTGAAATTTTCCTTGTATGTCTTCGTTTATTATGTGCTTTTAGGGATCGAAGTTGCGAAGTAGTATACTCACACATGTTGCATTGGTATTGATTCTCTGACTTACACACTTCCGCAATTTGAGGTTGCGTTGATTGTGCAGTTGCCTCGCCATGCTTGCTACACAGTAATACTTCCTTTGGTGTTTCTGCCTTTGGAGGATGTAACGATTGTCCAGATAGTGTACAAGTAGAGTCAGATACAGTAGTTTCCGTAAATTCCATTTCTTCAACTTTTACGAATCTGAAAAAAAAAGATAAAACCACATTAATCACTAATTCCATTTTTTGTAACCTGGAATGATCCACATATCTTAATTATTATTTTCAAGAATCGATTTTACATACGTTTTCATCATTTACACCCTCTCCGCCCAATCCAACCAAAAACTGTACTTTTACGTCATTCATTAATAATAATAATAACACTGTGTGACAAAATTTTCTAACATGAATCGTAATCATTTATTGCGAAGGATTGCGTAATCAGTAGTATATTTGTCATGGGCAAGAGGGTTCCATCCCGTCACATTTTTGAGTTAAACGTGGTCAAAACCGCAAAAATGCGTGATATTTGCAATGTTTGCGTATTTATTGTGACGTAACCCAATAATCTAGAGATTTTAAAAGGGTCTGAAAGTAATCCTTGAAGGATGTACATACTTATTATTGAAAATCCTAGAGTTTGCTCACAAGTGGCAGTTAAGTAGGTACTGAAGACGTTTGTTTGAGGGTCGGCGACCAACCAAAAAAATCATGTTCTTTATTACTTAATAATAACACTGAAAATTTCCGCTTCTTCACCTTAAAATTATTTAATTGATGTGTGCCGTTTACGAAGCAGTTCTGAAACTATTAATTTAAGTACATTTACATTTAATCCAGTCAAATAGAGTGTTTACCAGGAAAGTTGTGGGGTAGTTTTAATGTCTTCCATTATGGGCCAGAAGGGATTCTCTTTTGGTATGCTGAATCCAAATCTGAGATTAGCAAACAAAATTGTGTGACTGAACATTGAAGAAATACTAAAAACGCATTTTAATTTTTTGCTTATCATTGGGAAACTATCAACATTCATAAATAAGCGCACAATTGAAAATGAAACGGCATAAAATTTCCCATAATCTTCACTATTTAGGTTTAGGTATGCTGTTTAGGTATTTAGGTATGCTGAATCCAAATCTGAGATTAGCTAACAAAATTGTGTGACGCAACATTGAAGAAATACTAAAAACGCAATTTAATTTTTTGCTTATCATTGGGAAACTATCAACATTCATAAATAAGCGCACAATTGAAAATGAAACGGCATAAAATTTCCCATAATCTTCACTATTTAGGTTTTTCTCCAACAAATTGTCCGGGCTCAAGCGATAGTTCCAATTGGCGCATTTTATCAAATGTGATCGTTTGATTTTTTTTTTACTGATATTTTTTGCATTTTATGCTTCTTCTTTAATGTTGCGTCACGAAATTTTGTTAGCAAACCTCAGATTTAGATTCAGCAACCCAACAAACACATAAAAACGAAGAAATCACAACTTACCCGCTAGAGGGCCAATTGAGCACAAATTGACTGTATAATTACCAAAAATTGGTATTTGGTAACACAGTTTAAAATAAAAATTCTTTATGAACCATAAAATCACAGGCCCCTGCGTTGAAAAATTAGTACTTACTGATGAGAGTGAAGGTGGTTCGGATAAATCAGAATCAGAAACTCTTCGTCGTTGCAAGAACGTATGGAATGTTCTAATATTTTGAAATTTTTTTCATATAATATTTTGACGTAAGGTAAAAGTACTTTACTCTTATATTATTTTCATATTTTAAGCAACACGCGGTATATGTAAAGGTGATTATAATTACGTATTTAAAGACCTCTATTCGCAAATATATTTTTTTTCAAATAACATTTTTGCGTAGGTTTGAAGATAAAGGTATTTTACTCTTCAGTGTTTTTCATATTTTTGATTACATCCGGTACATGCAAGTAAATAAATGAATGAAAAAAGTGATTATAATTTAGTCCTTCATGACCTCTAATATTTCTTAATAGTTTTTTTTAAATACTATTTATGCATAGCTTTTAACACAAACGTACTTCATTCTTATGACTTTTTCATAGTTTTTTTAACGGCCGGTATATGCAAGCATATGATCACATTCTAAAATTTGCATTTTAAAATTGCACGACAATTCACAATCTTTAAAAAATATTTCTTTAAAGGGTTAGTTATAAAAATTAATTCCATTTGTTTTCAACTTTCTTCCGGACACGATATATATTATCACAGGGGAAGAAAAAAAAAGGTATTTCAGAACTTGTAACGTACTGATATCATCGTGTATGCAACTCATGTGGGCTGTATTTACAACGACCAATCTATGAACAGCAGCTTGTTTGTTGCCTGCCGACCCATCAACAAGCTTTGTCAGCAGGTCAAGGCCATTAGTGTGACCTAACTTTGAGGATTACAAGTAAAAAGTACACACTTTGCGGTTTTGTTTGAGATCTTCTTGAAGTTTCTGGGACATGGAGTTCAGCCGCTATAAATTCGTAAACATTGCCAAAGTCACGCGTTTTTCACATTTTGACCTCATTTTTCTTTTTGAAAACCTGGCGTGATAGAAATGTTTCAGCATCGTTTGCGTGATCAGCAGATCGAGTTTAGTCAAACACAGTTCTTTTGATCAATGTTATAGCCGCTTTACACTACTCCATTAACCACACGGACAAATCAATAAATAATAGAACAACAGTTATCTATTATAAAGATTATTTATAATATAATATCGATAGGTCTAGAATTATAAATAATAATACCTATAATAATAATACAGTCTCGTCTCAACCAATATCACCTACCAAAATTATACATTTGATACTAGGAGCTTGCAATAATATTAAAATTTCCTGTGGCACACAAAAATCCGTATATCCATATTTGATTAAAAATGTCCTGCCATATGACAACACTGTTGCCAGCACGGTAAACCTACGATTATGTTTGGATCACCGTGGTTGCCATGTCCACCATTAGAGGATAGTTTCGAACTTATGGCGTACACGCATGCTCGCAAGTAATAGAATGTTTCAACAAATTGTGCAGTGTCACACACTAATAAATTAAAATTAACTAACTTCTTGCTTAATATATTAACCGTTTCTTATTTAACTTCTTGCGCCGTTATTAGCGTTGTGTCAAACGGCCCATTTAGTCACGCAGTGTAATAGTATATGTCATATTCTGCACAGAAAGCAGTCGTATAATATTTATAGTGTGGTAACATATATTATAAAGTGATTTAGTTCAGTTCTTCGTGTATTGCGTTGGTGCAGTAATCGGTCGTGTAGGATGCTGCTGGAAATAGATAGGTCTTGAGGGTTCTGCAAAAACCGACCAATGGGTATCGGTTTACTTGTCTCATCAGCTTTGTGTTTTGCATGGATGTAGTATGACCTTCTCTTATAAGATGGTGTGCAAAGAATGACAGGTCATTGGCTCGTATCTTTTTATGTTCTGTGTACCTAACGTCTAGCGAGCGATATATTTCGCCGCACCTCAGTTGGTATATGCCACTCTTTTTGTGTGTGCCAACCTTGTCTTTATAGTTGTTTAACATTTTAAATATGTTAGACGTGTTGTAATGAGTAAGAATGATGTGATTGTCAATATTTGTTTTAATCCTGTGTGAATGGGTGGGTCGTAGCTAAGGAATCGAGATGTAACACGACATCTTGGCGTGAAGGTATATTATCTTTATGATGTTATTTCTTTTGACACCGTTTCCTCAGCATACCAGTTGGGGAACCTAATCTGTATTATGCTGCTCAGTTCTTTCTTGTATAATGGGGTGTCTAAGGGAGTGTGTTAGAGTCTATGAAGTACCTAATAGAGATGTGCTTGATGTTAGTCAGATGGCGTGAGTGTCGAGGGATAATTGTGTCGCTGGTGGTTCTAAATAGACCCACGCAACGAAGACAATCGTAACTAACAAACTAAATGTAGACTATTGTTGCATGGATCGATATGTCGTATTTCAGCTAGTCTTTGTCTCTTGTAATTGAAAACTCGTAAATTTATAGCTAATATTCATCTGTGGGGGTTAGAAAACAAGAACTTCCTAAATTTACCTAAACCAAAAAAATCGAAACGAACAAACAGCATTGCACAATGCAGAGCGGAAAGGCCAACGTCGATGATTCAATGAATCGCCGACAATTGTTTTTAAAATGAAACGTGTATTTTGTAATGGTACCTAAGCATATGACATTGTTTTAGTGTCGTCAATATCATCATTTTCAATATGTAATAAAAAATAAATTATTACGTTTTTTGCCGAACTTCAACCCGCGACGAGTTAACACGTCATTAAAGCTGTTGGGTCCCCAGATGGCGTAGCGTTACACAAATAGTTAATTCTGGAAATTGTGTATTTTATGATGATTGTGGCGTAATTAATATACCGATTGTCTGCGGCCTCCTATGACATCCCCACATCTGCCTTCATGGTACCCCGGACATCAAGAAAACAAGTTGCCTTGCCGTATTCAAGGGGCAACGTTTATTTATTTTCAATATATATTTCATTCCACTTTCATTCTATAGTCTGTGTTTCATTCAATTTCTGCTTCTCGAACGTTCAACACCTTCTTTCCCCGTATTCCATTTAACCTTTGTTAATAAAACTTAATATTTCTTCAACTTATGATTTTTAATGTGGACCGACGCACCCACATAAGTGACATGATCTACAATTGAAGGCATAGATTAAAGATATATATATATATATATATATATATATATATATATATATATATATATATATATTATATATATATATATAATATATATATATATATTATAACTCTCAATTTTAAACAACGAATACACAACTGTTTCAACCAATATAGTGAAACCAAATAGAAATATGCAATAATTGCAGTAACTAATATAACGAGTGGATAGCGGTACGGTTGCTCTCAACACATGGAGCCTACCCATCCGACTGATGGTTATTTTCCGCGTGGTGCAGCAACGCGTTCCCCACTCTGGTACGCTAGCGTCCCCCACTCTGGGTAGCTGTTGTGTACCCCTCTAATTTCTTCGGTGACACGGCCATCCTGCAAGGTGTCACGCTCTCGGGATACCTGTCTCTGATCTGCTGTGCCTAGCAATTCTTCTAAAAGAATACAACCGGACTAATTATCTAGTTTTTCTTTTACCAACAGTTTCAGGCACTCCATCGTTCTTAGCAAGCCCAGGAGCTACTTTCAACTATAACATGCAAAGAGCATCCTCATTCATTCCAGTTCAGTGGCTGTTTCAATCAATCTACATCCAGTAACCACAGCTTAATTTCTTAACATAACTAACAGTCATCTAGTCAAATTTAGAGATCACCAACTACTTTAACATGATCTAACGCTGTAGTCAACCAAAGAATCTCGACTACTTTAACCAAGTTTAGAGTTAATACCATAACTGCTTTACCAAGGTTTAGAGCCGTAACAAACAACAAACCCGACTGCTTTAACCAAGTTTAGAGTTATCACCATAACTACTTTACCAAGGTTTAGAGCCGTATCAAACAACAAATCCCGACTGCTTTAACCAAGTTTAGAGTTATCACCATAACTACTTTACCAAGGTTTAGAGCCGTATCAAACAACAAACCCCGACTGCTTTAACCAAGTTTAGAGTTATCACCATAACTACTTTACCAAGGTTTAGAGCCGTATCAAACAACAAACCCCGACTGCTTTAACCAAGTTTAGAGTTATCACCATAACTACTTTACCAAGGTTTAGAGCCGTATCAAACAACAAATCCCGACTGCTTTAACCAAGTTTAGAGTTATCACCATAACTACTTTACCAAGGTTTAGAGCCGTATCAAACAACAAATCCCGACTGCTTTAACCAAGTTTAGAGTTATCACCATAACTACTTTACCAAGGTTTAGAGCCGTATCAAACAACAAATCCCGACTGCTTTAACCAAGTTTAGAGTTATCACCATAACTACTTTACCAAGGTTTAGAGCCGTATCAAACAACAAACCCCGACTGCTTTAACCAAGTTTAGAGTTATCACCATAACTACTTTACCAAGGTTTAGAGCCGTATCAAACAACAAATCCCGACTGCTTTAACCAAGTTTAGAGTTATCACCATAACTACTTTACCAAGGTTTAGAGCCGTATCAAACAACAAACCCCGACTGCTTTAACCAAGTTTAGAGTTATCACCATAACTACTTTACCAAGGTTTAGAGCCGTATCAAACAACAAATCCCGACTGCTTTAACCAAGTTTAGAGTTATCACCATAACTACTTTACCAAGGTTTAGAGCCGTATCAAACAACAAATCCCGACTGCTTTAACCAAGTTTAGAGTTATCACCATAACTACTTTACCAAGGTTTAGAGCCGTATCAAACAACAAATCCCGACTGCTTTAACCAAGTTTAGAGTTATCACCATAACTGCTTTACCAAGGTTTAGAGCCGTATCAACAACAAATCCCGACTACTTTAACCAAGTTTAGAGTTATCACCATAACTACTTTACCAAGGTTTAGAGCCGTATCAAACAACAACACAAGAGTTCAGGGACTGTACAACGACCAGTTTAACTCAACAACCATCAACACCAGAGTTCAGGGACTGTATAACGACCAGTTTAACTCAACAACCATCAACATTCTCGCATTCACAACAATAGTGACTTTTACAATTCATTTCTATATTTTCTCTTTTCCACTCCAAGCTCAGGAACTACATGTAGCTTATTTTACTTCTTAAACTCAGGAACCGTAGTTTGGCTTACACAAAATGATGTTATATTTCTCTCAAAACTAACTATTACCACACATACCTTCTTCATCTGTCCCAATGTGCAAAGACCAATTAACAATTATCAACAATTAATAATTAAATAAATCCACTCCCTTTTTTATTGGGATACATAAACTAGAAAAACTTTTGAATTACATAACAACGTTCAACTTTCTAACATGCCAACAAAACGAATTATCCTTTAATTCTGAAATTATGACACATAACGATCAAGGACATCAATGTCTGCTATTATGATACTCGAAATACACAAACGTACCATTCTCACATTACGTTACGTAAACGTAATAAGGTATTTCAATCATCAATTTATAACACACAAATTCCAATTCATTTCACAAATTATGTTAGACAAAACATAAGGGGCTTCCGTTCTCTAATTATAATACTTAAAGAACATAAACTTACGATTCATAAATTATGAATCACAAAACATTGATAACTACCAATACTCAATTTTTGATAGACAAGACTTTTCATTCTCAAATTATAACACACGAAGAACAGTATCTTACACGTATCTGGTTATTATACACCAAAACACATAAACTCCAAATTCTCAGATTCAGGTACACAAAGCTATACTCTCAAATTCAGCTACACAAAGCTAATAAATTTCAACTCTCCAATAATGATCACAAGCATCAACTAAAATTCGCAAATTAAGCCACACACGGCATAAGATACTTCAATCGTCAATTTACAATTCATGAAGAACGTAAACCTTCAATTCACCAATAATGATTAGAAACGTAACCTTACTATTCTTAAACAAGTAACTTTCAATTTTGCATTATGAAGTTACAAAACAAAAGATTGCCTATTTCCAATTTATAATATGCCAAGAAAAGGCACCTTCATATTTCTAAATATCAAATACAAGCGTAAGCTCTTCAAACGCGCCAATTACAGTACTCTTAGCAAAAGTACTTTCAATTTTTAAACAACAAAATGATAGGGAGATTCTTGTTTTAGGTTAAGAAATGAATAAGTTTAAATCAGAAATTATACCGATTTTTCGTATTCGCAATGTTTTACGAATTGAACACTTTTTAAAGGCTACAGTAGTTACCTACACTTATTATGAAAAACAATCAATCGTTAAATTATAAATCACAAACCACTGAGGCATTCCACTATTTCAACTATGATCTATTAATTATCAATCACAAACCGTAAAAACATTGGTTTTGATCTTACTCCGTCTCGGCACTGGTACCAACAATGCATACGTTTCCAATGTTAAAACACTCTCTCCAACACGTCTCTAAGTGGCGTATAACAAGCATCAGCAAAAACTTTTACAAACTACTCGTCCAGACTATGCAAGGAACATTCGACAGCGTCGAACGCTCGGTAGTACACCGCCTCGTGTTGCACCTACTTAAACATTTGAGGTATAAACAGTGCGGCACACCAACAAACGTCGGACACAGCGTGGCAGCGCCCTAAGAATAAGCAATCGCTCGGTACATGAAATAATAATCCACAATAGTAGAAAAACACTCCACCAGTTAGTCAGGTACATGGACTTAGTGGTTCTCCGGCATTTGCGATGACTCAGGGCTCGAGGTCGCTCCACAATAGGTTCGCAATTTGCAATTATGCACACCTGTACTTACATGATTTTCCTTTCAATGCAGTTCAAACAACAAAATCTCAACAAGTTATGACCCAACAAATTATAAAATCTCTTTTAACAATCACTATTAGTGTGCAACTCTCTTGGTATCAACACAAAGATAACAACAATTAAATTCATATCGAAAATAGACAATAGTTTTGCATACTGCAATTAAGCAGACCCGTACTTACATGATTTTCCATTCAATGCAGTACAAATAATAATTCTCAACAAGGTATGACTCACCAAAATTAAACGAAAGTACCATAATCTCTATAATATGATCTCAAGTACTTCCGTCAGGCAGCGAGGGTTAACATTTTCAGCTGTTTCTTTGTTCTTGGATTTTGCACGCGAATTAGATCCCTCTTCTGATATTATAACTCTCAATTTTAAACAACGAATACACAACTGTTTCAACCAATATAGTGAAACCAAATAGAAATATGCAATAATTGCAGTAACTAATATAACGAATGGATAGCGGTACGGTTGCTCTCAACACATGGAGCCTACCCATCCGACTGATGGTTATTTTCCGCGTGGTGCAGCAACGCGTTCCCCGGTCTGGTACGCTAGCGTCCCCCACTCTGGGTAGCTGTTGTGTACCCCTCTAATTTCTTCGGTGACATATATATATATATATATATATATATATATATATATTTTCAAAATTTAATGACTGTTAGTTATTAAACGAGGAAACTTATAGTGGGAATTCAGTCAAAGATTTTTGGTTTTTAAGTTTTTATTCCTTAACCAATATTTCGGACAATATTTTGTCCTTCTTCAGGGTTCTAAAAAGTTAACAATACATTAAAATTATAAATAACTATTTATATCTAATACAAACCGGAAAAGTTAATATATAAATATAAAATACATGAAACGTGTCAAAAGTTTAGAAAAGTTTATAAACAATTAAAGCCTACCTCAAAAAATGTATAAATAGGACAATTGACAATAAAAGCTAACCTCAATAAATGAAAAATGTCATAAACTATGCCAAAAATGCCAAAAAAGTCAGAACTGATTTAAAGTTGTCGGATGGATGTCTTTAAATTTCAAAATGTAACTATAAATTGTGCTTAGATTATTGATATCAGTTCTGGCAGTAATTTTTTCAAAAGATCGTTTATTGAGATGTGTCATATTAATGATTGCCGTAGCGCGATGAATGCCAGAACTGATATCAATAATCTAAGCACAATTTATAGTTACATTTTGAAATTTAAAGACATCCATCCGACAACTTTAAATCAGTTCTGACTTTTTTGGCATTTTTGGCATAGTTTATGACATTTTTCATTTATTGAGGTTAGCTTTTATTGTCAATTGTCCTATTTATAAATTTTTTGCGGTAGGCTTTAATTGTTTATAAACTTTTCTAAACTTTTGACACGTTTCATGTATTTTATATTTATATATTAACTTTTCCGGTTTGTATTAGATATAAATAGTTATTTATAATTTTAATGTATTGTTAACTTTTTAGAACCCTGAAGAAGGACAAAATATTGTCCGAAATATTGGTTAAGGAATAAAAACTTAAAAACCAAAAATCTTTGACTGAATTCCCACTATAAGTTTCCTCGTTTATATATATATATATATATATATATATATATATATATATATATATATATATATATATATATATATATATGTAAATAGATAGGCGACTCTGAAACGTGTAGTTTAGTTTGCCAAACTATCGCCAAAGGCGCTGCTGTCCCAATTGAATCTTTCTCGCCATTATTTAAAAATTGATATTAAATTAAAATTAAGCTCAAGGACCGTTTGTTTGATTTTGCACTAACTTGGCACATTTCTGTAGTTTTGCTAGGAAAAAAAAAATTGAACCTATTAGAGCAAAGTATAGAAATGTGTCTGTTATGGCAAATATCAAACAAAATGACCTGAATTCAGGTATAAGAAAGAAAATCATACATTAAATTAAATGCCGTATATTACAAGAATATCTATAATAACCGATAATATTTTAAAATCGTCTAAATCGAAGCGACGTCCTCTACTACAGAGCTTCTGGTGCTTCAGCTGGCCCATCACAAAATTGTATGTAACTTTGTTCAATTTAGCACGTAAATAGTTTGCAGTTGTTGCATATGCTATCGCTCCAGTTATGCATTCGGTGTTAGAAGAATGTTCGAACAGCTTGGTCCTCACATGCAAGTCCTTAGCAATATGATGGTCCCATCTTGCTAATTCTTCTCCAACCTCAACAACGGTGTTCAACGCTTTTGGACCCGGCAGCTATCTGTTCAACGCTCTCAGACCCCACAGTTATCTGCTCAACACTTTTGGATCCCACAGTTATCTGTTTGGGTGTGTTAGTTACATCACCTAGTACATATTTTTCACGAAGATCGGAATCTGCTGCAGATATTTAATAAATTTTACATCAAACATTGATTTTATTGAACTTACCATTCACATACAAGTCAGGAACTTAATTTTTTTTAAATTGGACCTGTTATTAAATGGAAACATCTGTTAGTCCAAAAAATATCTGGACCATACCAGGTAACTCTTCCTGATCTTCACAATGACCTTTTGAACAAATCTTGTCTGCCTACCGCTTCAATCCACTTTTCAAGAAACTGAAATTTTTAAAAATAGTATATAGCTCAGACATTTGTAGATTACTAAATTTATATTATTATTTATCTGCTATAAATTGATTATTTGTATATTAGTTGTAGTTAAGGTTTACTTTAACTTAAGGTACAATTTAAGGTTAATATTTATGAAACAACTTGCAGTTACCTGTCGATCAGTAGGAAAGCTGAACATACTATGCGCTTTGCTAGTAGTTGGACAAGTCCGCACACAACAATACACAACCATTGTCTTTACAATAATTAGAAACCCGCTAGTACAATAAAGAAAATCGGCACACAAACGCCGATACGTGAACGACGTGTGACATTGATGACACTGACACTATATTATTAGGGTTATCAGCGCAGGCGTGAACCTGCGCGTTACCATCGCGTTACCCGCGTTAAATTTTTTCTAGCAGCGCCGATGGTGATAGTTTGTCAAAGCTTGAGTGCGCACCCCCTGATTGAAGGCCGACGTGAAGTAGCATGTAATTCGACGTGACTTGAAACCCTTCTATGTAGAGACGCAATCCAATTCAGAAAGTGTTGCTAGCCACGACAAGCTGCATTCACCACTCCCAAAACTTATTCTGAGAATCCAGTAAGATCCTGATCACCCTCCGAAGAGACTTACTGCGCCAACGTCGCACTGTGGGACGAAATCCCGAAAAGCAGGCCAAAATATCAAACAATGAAAATTTGCTTCGGAGAATTTTGACTGCTGGGTTGCATAGAGAAATGATTACTGCATTTAGCATATCCCCTTCCAGGGGGAAGCCCCTGGAAGGGGAAGCCTAACTCTTAATGCTAAGCACGGTAGTTGAGTGCAAAGTTGGTCTTTCATGAAAGTGTTGGACCTAGGCGAGAACATAGACCAAAAACGACGAAATCGCATATCTCGGAAATAAATAGTAATATTTAATTTTTACGAGATGGATTCGACTGCTTGAAGTATGTAATAGTATATTATTCTATGAGCAAGTAATGACAGCAATTTCTCACGAGAACGAAGTTTACAGTACGAGCCGTAGGCGAGTCCTGCAAAACGTTCGAGTGAGAAATTGCCATTACTTGCGAATGGAATACTATACTTTTTCTACGACCATGCTACGAAGTTTTATAAATTAATTTTTGTGCATATAGGGACAGCTGTATGTCACTATGACGGTTAACACGATTTTGACAGACTAAAATTGTTTGGTGGGCTTGAGCTTAGCGACGTTGTCAATGCCTTGACAATGTCGCTAAGCCGTGTATCAAAACAATATGAAAATGAAAAATCCAGAGCTTTGATTGGGTCTAAAGCCGTGAGGAATGAAATATTTCTCACTACTGGCGGGGTATGAGGAGCCAGGAATGAAATATTTGTCATGTGTGTGGGGAATGGTTAGTATTACTTATCATAAATTGCCATGATAATGAATGCATTCCTCAATAGGAGTAGAAAATAGTATATTATTCTATGAGCAAGTAATGTAAGCAATTTCTCACGAGAACGAAGTTTGCAGCACGAGCCGTAGGCGAGTGCTGCAAAGCGTTCGAGTGAGAAATTGCCATTACTTGCGAATGGAATACTATACTTTTTCTACGACCATGCAATGAAATTTTATAAATTAATTTTTGTGCATATAGGGACAGCTGTATGTCGCTATGACGGTTTACAGGATTTTGACAGATTAAAATTGTTTGGTGCACCTTGTCACTTAGCGACGTTGTCAATGCCTTGAGAATGTCGCTAAGCAGTGTATCAACAATTTGGAAATGAAAAATCCAGAGCTGTGATTGGTTCTAAAGCCGTGAGGAATGAAATATTTCTCACTACTGGCGGGGTATGAGGAGCCTGGAATGAAGTATTTGTCATGTGTGTGGGGAATGGTTAGTATTACTTATCATAAATTGCCATGATAATGAATGCATTCCTCAATAGGAGTAGAAAAAATTATTTATGTTTGAATTTACTTAAAAAGAAATGTTTTTAGGCTTGAAATACGGTCATATTTGGTATCCTCGCGAAAACGTTATAATTTTAAAGAATTAATTTTTCTAATAGATGAAAGGTAACATATACCACCATTTTTCACAAATTGGGAAGGTTAGAGCTATAGGTAATTGTATTAGCTAACGTAATTCATTAGGAATTGATTTCGCCTTTTAACTCCATGTGGATGCAGTGAAATTTTTTCTAATTGCATGGCGTGAGCGGGTTGCAGCGCGCAAGCACAGGTGTTCAGTTCATAGAATAGGAAACTAATACCAACACCAGTCTTATCATAGACATGCTGTTCACAAAAACTAACTCGATTATTTTAGATTCAGATTGTTAAAAATAAATGTTATTATTAATTTATGTTCAACATTTCCTGAGAAGCGGCATAATGTATTATTATTGTCTTTTATTTATAAATTATATGAATAAATATTACGTTTTTATCTGTAAACTGAGGCAGAAGTAGTTGCAGTCGTATTTGATGACACAAATTAGGAAAAAATGTTACGTTTCAATTTTGGTTGACAATCTTCTTCAGACAACAATTGCAAAATTAGTAATTAAAAATAACTAAATATTAGAATACAAATAAATACAACAATGACGCTATTAAAAACTACTTTATCAAATTATTTAGATATTACTGTATTTATTTTAGTAGATGTTGTATAATTTTAGGTTTTATATGAAAATCAGTTTTAATTGCGTGTCTTTGTCACAGTGTCTACTGTCTAGTAGGTACCGTGGTAATAGTTACCGTCCGTAGCGAAGAGGTTGACCTCAGTCTCGGTACTACTATACCGTATGACTTCCACATGGTGTGTAAATTCACACCCCGCGGGGTGATAGGAGCTCGCGGGTGAAAATGTCATTCAGAATAAAAAGTTGCATGCGGACTTATTGAGTTTTTCTGTTTCTAAAGAACGTATAGTGAGCATATTAGTACGTTAATTTTAACGTATACATTTAACATTTTGAGAAAATTGTATTCTATCATATAGCATTCTCGATATCTACTTAAATCTGTATAGATCTAATGGAACCTCACATAGTTAATCATTATTATATATTGGCAATAAGAGAAGTCGTTCGTCCATAAATGCACACACTGCCGGGTGAGGCGCCTGTGCAGTATTACAGTTCATTACATGGATGCTAGTTTTTATCTAGCACCATAGAAAAAATCCATGGGAGTTAAATTGGATGATACGGCAGGTCACCTTGTAGTGTATTTTGTGATAATTTCATAAACATCTTAAACATGGTTGTAAAACATTTTAAATATTCTATTTAAATCTGTAAAATTTCTAATCTGGCGTTCTTAAGAAATAAAAAAGTTGAATATTGCTCAGCAAATGCCTGCGAACATAAGCATTTCCTGATAACAAAAATGACTTCAGAGTGTGTTCTTATGTAAGAATACATACAACATTTTGACTTTCTATTTATCGTAATAGCAAAGTTGTTCAAGAAAAAATAAGTTGGCACCTTTTCATTCACCATAATATCTAGTTATCCATGAAATTTTATTAAAAAAACTATTCGAAAAGAGTACATATTTACACATATTTTATCCCATTTAACCGACATCGTAGCTCTTACAGTTTCGGAGATTCTCATGTGCGACAAAAAATCTGATGTGGCCAGGCACATGACTTTATCATACAATATATAAAATTAATAGTTTAGCTGCATGAGAATCTATTTTATTGAGATAAATAGTAGGTATTGTCAAAGCATCAGCATTTGACACTACCTACACTACGTCATTAGAATAATAGTTATTTATGTCACAAGTGCCGAAAGTACGGAATAGCGCGACGAGCGGTGATGCGGCGCGTCACCGAAGGCGGAGTGTCGCCGTCGCATGTGAGCGAGTCGCGCTATCTAGTATTTGGCAGGAGCGACATCAAAATTTATTGTGTCGCTTTTTAAGAAATACGTATTTAAAAAAAATAAATAAAAAATTTCTGTATAGTAAATGCTAGGTTGGTACCACTTTGACGAAACGTCAAGTTTAAAGGTGCGTTCCGATTGGTAGGTAATGGTAGCTAATGGCGGTGGTAGAATACGAAATTATAGTATTTCTTACATATCGTGATAATGACACATATTAGTTTGCATGTACATAAACATGAGTCACTAGCAGTTTTCTATTGGAAATACTATAATGGCGTCTGCTACCACTGCCATTATCACAAATGAAAACGCACCTTAAAAAGGTAATTCAAATTCTGACAGATTTATATTTGTTCATGACACATCCCTACCAACATACTAAAATAAAACTACACTCATCGCTATACTTTATTTATAATGTTCTCAATTTATCGTTTTTAGAATTAGATGTAAAGACGGGTTGATATTTCTTATCAACAAACAATCAAATTGGTAATCTCATTTTGTTTGAAATTCGTATTTTATAATTTGCCGCACTAGAGCGGCAACGTTCCATAGTGGTTCTCCAACCTCTGATGAGATCAGCTGTTTGCGAATGTGACAACACAAAAAATATTTGTCAAAATCATGGCTACTATATAGTTTCATATTAATGCAGATGCGACCGATCTCGATCAAATAGAATTTGCTCTTGCAGCTAAACTATGAATTTTACCAAAACATGTCATAAACATAAATTATTCAAAATTTCATCTACTTTAATTTATTATTTAACTATTTTGACGAAGTTACAGAAATGGCGGCTCATTTGCAAAATCCTTGAAAAAGGCTTAGAATAAACTACCAGTTCCTTTGGACCCTTTTGAACCAAAAGCTTTTCAGCTCTAAGTTAGGTCATGAAACTTCTAAATATGAACTTTCGTTCCGATACCTTCAGTAGTTTCTCTGGAATCGTCTCCGCAAAAATCGTTTACACACACACACATACACACACAGACACACACACAGACATTTTTTTGTACCTTGGTCAAAAATGTTCAGGGGACCCAAAAAGACCTATTTCCGCCAAACACCTCAATTTTTTTTTCGGCACGATTACAATACTTTACATACTGCGTATGATAAAGTAAAAAAAAGTCGTACAGCTAATATTTACAGCTTGTTTTTATTTGTCAACTTGACAGTTGATGCATGTTTTGTACTTAGATTAATGTCAGAATGACAACGTATAGGTTATAAAAAAGGCCATTTAGAAAACTTACAAAAATATGTTCAGTATATTTGGTTGCATATACAGTATGTCCAAGAAAGCCCCCATCACGTGTAAATTTTGTTATTTGTATGAAACCAAAACGGCAATAGTCAAATATGTAAATTTCGGTACCATATACCGAGCGATTCAGAATATATGAATTTGTGCTAAGAGTAAAGTACCTTAAGAAATATTGTTTAGTAGTAAAAATTATATTCAAATATGATGTCAACCAATCACTGGCGTTTTCTACTATTTAACGCAAGAGAGAATATCAATGCGTGTGACTTCAAATTTCAATATAAATTTAATTTCTAAACAACATCTCCAAATAATGTTTATGGACATTAATGAAGTCTCACCAGATGCCATAGTCTCTTGTCTTAGTTTAGTTGTGATTATGGTTTATAAAGGTGATATTTGTTGATATTATGTGCTGCTGATTTACTTTGCATTGGATGTGAGAAGCAATTTGTCGAGCCGAAGTCGTTCTATGCTCGATTACCGTTTGCAACACTGGTAAAGTTGCTTCCTTATTTTCGGCAACATATTATTTGTGGTGTTTCTTAAGGGTCGGCAACCGATTAACCTGACCACACAGAAATCATGTAAAAGAAATTTGTACAAAACGTTAGTAAGACATAATTAAATTGATAGCTGAATTGGCAAAATTGTTACTTAATATCTCATTTCAATTATCTCTATTTATTGACGATTTTTAAGTAACAAATAACCGCATAAAATAGATACAATGGAGATAAAATAGACATTTTAACACCCATACTCTCCCAAACCGAATGGTATATACAACCATACTAAAGTAAATTGTAATTAACGCGTCTTGTACATTAATCACATAAATATTGTACTGTAATCGTGCTTATTACCACTTGGTGCCATCTCGTCGTGCAAATTGTCACTACAAGTTGGTACTGTATTTACAATTTAGATAGGTTCTGTTTGTTGAGATCTTTGTTCGTTTTTGTTTCATTACGTGAATGCAAAAAATTTGAGAATAAACAATTACAATGAACGGTAAAACGTGGTGATAATCGTTTCAAGGTCACCGTGGATAATGCAGTTGGTAGTATACTACCAACTTATTAAAAACGCGTTTTTTTCGTTTCGCACCGACCCATAAAGAGATTTTCAACAGACCCAGCCTGCTTGAATTTTGTGATTTTCCTAGAAATGGTTGAATGGGTTGTCCGGGTTTCCTTCATTGAAAATATCATCGACATCGAGAAAATCGCTTTTCTGTAGATGGAACTACTATTATAAACATATGCAAAGTCATTAATATTAATTGATTGATTAATTGGCCTGCAGTTATTGTACGATCTATTATTATCTACAGGGTCAAATATCAACTTCGCATCAAGAAAATGACTAATATTGCGCTGGTTCTAAATAAACATCAGTTAACATACAAAAATAATAAAAAAATGTATGCAAATTTCTAAAAAAACAGATTAAAAACAACCTCTAAGTATCACTAGTATGTATATCACTGGCATTGACTAAAATTTGTCATAAAAGAATTAAAAAAAAGAACAAAAGAAAAATTTCAAGATAGGTGGCTGTGACCTCTTATTTGAATATAATTTTTACTGCTAAACAACATTTCAAATAAAGTTTATCGATAATACTATAGGTACTTTACTCTTATCACAAATTCATATATTCTGAATCGCTCTGTATACGGCCAGAAATTTTTGAAAAAAAAATCCGGATGTTGCGGTCTTGCCTTGACACACTGTATGTGGTATACGACATTTTTTGCGCCAATTATACCTACATCATGTTCCGTGAGATAACTGAATATGATGTTTTATAGTCAGAATAACATTTGCTACCTAAAAAATTACGAAAAAACATGTGATACCTGTATTATTTTATTTATTGACCTGCCCTCTAATGATATGCCGATGATAAGCTAATGTCAACCATCTTCAATGTGGTTATGTACCACATTGAAGATTATTGTATTTGATCCAGGTCATGACCATAGTTTTGACACTACGGGATGACCCAGTTTTAACAGGCACTTCATAATAGCGCCGATATCGAAAACATTCTCTATAAATGTTCTCACAATGTGAAAATTTTAAAACCTGCAATGGTTGACATGATTCATCCGATTCAGCGCACTGAATTTAACCAATCAAAAGTAATGTGATTTTTCTGTGCTAATAAGAGCTGAAGAGGTGTGCTTAGAGCATTAGAATTAAATATATCATGTATAATCACAACACGGAAATATGCCTATACACGTCAGGAGCGCCCAGGCCAATAGAAGCATAGACAAACCCGCTGTGACACTAGCAATGATATTTAGCTTAGCAAAACCAATTAGGTTCAACAGCTAAAAATCATCGATTCGGAAGAGTTCTTTAAGCAAATTTAAGGCATAATAGTACCGGGTTATTATAAATGATTGTAGTCGAAGCAAGCACTGTTAGTTAAATGTAAAAATTTGTGTTTGCCGCTCTATAGAAAATAAATACCGCTGCTCAATACACAGTTGGTTAAATTGGTTGCATAACCTACTGTATATGCTATACTTGTTTCTGGAAAGCGGTACAAATGTACTAACGTGGGCATGGCCTTGTTCGACTATATTCATTTCTAATGACCCTATATATAATATAATTTGATAAATATAATATAATTTATATAATACAGAATTGGTGCACGAGTTGTTTTGGGCACGACAAGCGTAGCGAGTAGGGCCCAGTTGGGCCCAAATGTAACAAGTGCGCCAATACATTTTATAAAATAATTTTTCTACGTTGCGACAATAATTTTACATGAAGTTTGAAAGTTACGGTTGTCATCTTACAATCTAGAGTATTTTTATCTTCAACAACTGGTAGTTGTGGTACAATTCACACATACGATTGAGGCGAGCCAATAGCGATTGAGATGTCAACCTTATTTGACATTCGACGTCAACATTATCAATCTTGGAAAACTAAAAGTTACTAAAAGTTTGTGATCTAGTGTTTTCATAACGACACCGAAAGTGGTTTCGTTATGAGTTTATAACAAAGGAAAAGTAGAAGATTTTTTTTGCTTGAATTACAAAATACTTACATTGGTTCGGATGTCGCAAGCATCTTTTCGTCACATGGTGTAGTGACTAAACAAGAAAAACAGTATGCAAGTTACAATTTATAATCCAAAACAATAAAGCAAGGAACTTACTTCCGACTGCCCCCAACCAGTCGGCATGACTCTCAGGAGGAAAGTCTTCAATTGCATCATTTTCCTTATGGTTGATCAATGGATGTTGTTGAAAAGAAGCCATATTTCTCCTATGTTCTCAAACCTGAAAATCAAAAACAAAAACTAATTTACAGTGGGAACACAGTATGTTACTGTAACAAGCTAAACGAATTAAGTAAGCATCGTTCTCATTTACCTTCTATTGTCTTCTTAATAATCTTTAATTATCTAATTTTGCTTATACCCAGGTGGTCTAGACTCTAGACACGCGGTTAATGCACTTCGCGCACTTTGGCATCAGAGATATTGAGGTTATGTATGGTTAAATTTTTGGTTGTATTCAATGTTGCCACTTGCCACCAACAAACTTTAGCCGGTCGCTAGCTATCACTAAAAATTCCGATACCAGCCGCTTGCGAAGTGTTGAGTACTCGTACAGCGCGACGAAGGGGGGGTAGGCATGAATATTATTATGCAAAGCAGGACACAAAAGCATGAATCCAATAATCGTTACAGTAAGAAGTTAAGTTTTTCCTTAACAAATTAAATTTTAAGACTCCCGTAACCTACGTCGAAAACGCGCCGATTCACCACACGATAATTATTGTTTAAATTGTGAAACTATAGCAACTATTCGATTGAATAGGGCCATATGCAACTGCACATGCAACTGCGTCCACTAATGTTAAAAAAAAACTAAACTACAAATATAGAAATGTTTTTTGGTCTTACTGGTGTATGATTATTGTGTACTGTAATATAATATAAAAGTACATTAAATGCTACGTATAACGATGGGAGTTATCTTTTAGTGAACGTAACTAAGCATGTAGCCAAGCATGTAGAATACCACTCTGGGGGAGTTTTTGTCTGTTGGCATTGCATCATTGTTCAACGCAGTTCAACAGTCTGTGAATAGATGGCGCTGTTTCAAATTGAAAATGTAAATACATGAATAATTTATTTACATATGAAAGTACACTAAAGTACACTAAAAATCGGTAATACTGAAAACATGATGTAACATAAAGAATGCCAGATTTTTTGTGTTCGTCTTAAAAAATATAAATCGTAGCTGTCGTCCTATTTGCATAAGGTCGTTTAAAGTCGTTTTTTTAAACTATAAGCGGTAGGAATAATAACTTCAAAATCTGTTATTGTAAACAGCGCAAAATGTCACAAAAAATCTTTAACTTCGAATCAATCTAAATTCACATAAACGTTCTTCAAGTGCAGTATCTACGGGTCGTTAAAAATCACAGATGAACTGTACAGTAGTTTCCGATCAAAATGTGTACAAAACAAAAACCTCGTTGATAATTTAGTCATAAAGCCCATTCCTTTGAAGCAAAGCTGATACTATATAGTTATACCGTCATTGTAAAGTACAGGCTATACGACAGCTAAATAATCATACGTTAAAACAAAAATCAGTCAGTATTTTATTATTATTTTTCCATTTTTCATTTTTAACATTCTGTTTTGCTGCTGAATTTGACGTAAATAGTAAACAACACACAATTTTTATTTATTTCTATATTTATGTAGATAATTATTAATTATATACCTTCCTACGTCAAGATGGCAGATTTTATTACATTTAAATTGCACAAAGAATATTCTTTTTTATATGAAACGGTTCTACGGTAAGCAACATTTAAAACATAAATTCACCCTCAAGATTGCGTAATAAAATATTGACATATTCCAGTTGCGTCAAGCAACAAAAAAACGATAAATGATACGCATACGATCTCCATTGGTTGCATTCAGCAGAATGTACCATAATGCACCGGTACCGAACCGATTTATGATACCGATACGTAACAGTTGCAAATCTGCTGAATGGCGTTAGAATCGTTCTTGGCTGATAGGAGCGCTGTATGTCATAATACGTCATGCAAACATAACATAAACATAACCTCTTGATTTATTTACATCATTGCATGCCATCGTTTTCCCGTATGGTCGTTTATTTCAGTTTGTTTGCATTTGATGTTCATGTTTATTTGTATCAGTGGCGTCGAATCGAGCAGAGTGGAGGTCTTTCATAGGTAGGGAAGGTACATATTATGGTATACCTATATTATTACTGAAGTAAAATATTAAACATTTTCTGGTTCTAATTTTTAATATTTTCGTATTAAAAACCAACATGGACCCTGTGTTAATTAATTTACTAGTGGAAGATGAGGATAGAAATAGAGGGTTGGAGATAGGTCTACTACATAACCTAATTGAAGATTTAGCTTATCCAATAGATGTAGGGTTGGATCAACAACGAAACAATCAGGTAGTACGGAACAAAAATTACTATGAAGAGGTGATACCAAATTATACTTTAGAACAGTTCCAAGATCACTTTCGAATGCGTCGACAATCTTTTGAGGTAGGGTTTACTTTTTGTTATTTATACACTGTCCCAGAATATAATTACAGTAGAACATCGATAATCCGAACACCAAAAAAACAAATAAATCACTGACTAACCAAGTAACAAGGCCATTTTTGTCGATTCATATTCACAGAAATGCATTGCTTTTGTTATATATCTTGTGTCCAATACTCAATTTCTACTATTTAGCTGTAATATTTGATAATCCAAACCACTTTCGGTCCCAATTAGTTCGGATTATCGATGCTCTACCAGTCCTCCGCAATTATTATTTAATTGAAGCAGTTATAGTACATTAATTATATACCACACACATTTTGCACACATATATCTCTATGCGAGGACATATAATATTTCCTCAATTGTTTAATTAGTATATCTATTTATTTCGTATTTCAGACATTGTGTGTAGTCATCGCAAATGAAGTGAATGCCGACAATTTTAAAGTTTCACTGGAAAAGAAACTTCTATACTCGATTTGGCTCATAAGTAAGCCGGAAAGCTTTCTTGCGGCAAGTGACCGCTTTGGATTTGGACCCGGTACTGGCCATTACATATTTAAGCAAGTAGTCTCCATTCTTACAGATTTATTACCACGTTATATCAAATGGCCTGAAAATCACGAAGCTTCAATCAATGTATGTTTAATTTGTAGAACACAAAAATATGTTGGTAAATTATCATAACTTCTAGGTTTTCCAAGATCGATCAAATGGGTTTCCTGGTGTCGTTGGCGCGATTGATGGATGTCATATACCATGCAAACAACCTATAGGAAATCCCATCGATTACTATAATAGGCATCACATCCATTCTATTATTCTTCAAGGTAATATTGGCTGCGTTCGGATATTGTATATCATTTACACTTTGTAATCTCAATAACACTTTGGTGTACACATGTGTCAACGGTGTAGAACATCCGAACACAGCTATAATCGATCAGTTTTAAGCTTTCAGACTTAAATTATATAATTTAAATTTAATTTATTTTGTAGGTACTTGTGACCATGAAGGAAAATTTATTGATATCTTTGTTGGAATGCCAGGACGAATGCACGATGCAAGGGTATTTCGCAACAGCCCACTCTATGAAAAATTAACTGATAGAGATAACCCTCTGCTTCCACCCAATCTACATTTAATTGGGGATGCAGCCTATCCCATAATGCAGTATATTATGACCCCATATCGAAATACGGGACACTTAACACCTCCACAAGTGCGCTACAACACAAAATTAAGCTCTATACGTTCAATTATAGAAAGGGCATTTGGTTGCCTAAAAGGCAAATTTCGACGGCTTAAATTCCTAGATATAGGCGATATAGAGCTTGGAAACAAAATAATATGCTCAGGATGCGTGTTGCACAATTTTATTATTTTGAATGAAGGAATGGAGTTTCATGAGGTCATCGAAGACATCGAAGATGAAATACCCGCTGAAAATATTTTTGAAGAGGGACAGGATCTGGCAGGAGAGCAAAAACGAACTGCTATATGCAATCATTTGGAACATATATATTTAAATAACTATTATATATAATAAGTATAAGGAAATATAATACAATACATTTACTATTATTGTTTAAGTTTTTTTACAATTTCTTTAAGAATGTCATACCTCTCTCCCTTTCAATCTGGTTGTAGTCGTCCGATGTACAAACTGATCTTAAATACTTAAATAGATCCTCTCAAATTCTATTAAGAGCAGTTGCACTTTTTTCTTCTACTATGATAACTTTTTGGTGGTGAGTATTAATGAATCCCTTTTGTTGTTTTCTTTACGTGACTGATTTTCTGTAACAGGACGAGTATGTTTTGTAGCTGATATAGGTGGACAGGTTGCGGTTTCTTCATCTGTGAGAGTGCGTACAAAAGTTTGAATGTTTTTATTTTTATAGCAGGACAAATACTTTTCATAGTTGTTGTACTTGGGACGGGTATGGTTGGAAAGAATATCTACAGTGATTGGATGAAAATAACGTAGAGAGGTTGTTGTTCGGTTGTCATTAAAAAATGCTTCTAATGCCTCTGGCCAGAAATAGGCAGAGGCATTTAAAAAACCAAAAAATGATACACAATTTGCCATAACTTGTACTTTAATAATTATGTAGTAGGGTGTAATAAACTAAAAAATATATATACAGTGGTATATACAAAAATGTGAAAAAGAAAAGTAGGTATATATTATTAAAAATATGAAAAACTATTATTTTTTTTTTGCCAAGTCTCTTAGAATATCGTTTCTCTCCCTCTGAATTCGGTTTGACTCTTCTTGGTTTTCATTGTATCTGTCCAATGCCTCCCAAATTCTGTTGAGGGCCAAAACTCTACCTTCCTCAATGTCTAACTGGCGTTGACGGTGCGCATATAATGCTCGCCCCCTCCTGTTGTTCTCTTTCTTGGTGTTAGTCTTTGTGGAGCTGGGTGTGTCTGGACGAGGCCGCTTCATTGCTGGAGTAGTAGGGATAGGTGTTCTGTGGGATAATGGGGTAGGTACTCTTTGGGGTAATGGCATAGGTGCTCTTTGGGGTAATATATAAGTGTGGTCGGTGGAAGTTGATGGGAGATTGGTGGGAGATGATGGGAGGTTAGTGGAAGTTGATGGGAGGTTAGTCGAAATTGAGAGGACATGAACCGGTGACAACATTGGGATGGGCGTGGAACATGACGGTGGAGTAATGGATGAGAAGGATTCAGGTATATTAGAGATGTTGGGAGGCTGGTTTTCTTTATCAGGAAAGGAAGAAAAAGTTGTAGGGAAATTTGTTGTTCTGTCCTCTTGGAATAGCTCCTCAAACGTTTCATAGTATTCCCACTTAATTGCGCCTCGTCCGGTTTTTGTGCGACTTTTATTATCTTTGATGCCTCGGAACGTTTTTTTTAAGTTTCGCATCTTTAAATCAAGGGCTTCGACACTAATTACATAATTGTTTTCTCTAAAAGTGGTAGTGATCTCCTCCCACAAAGACTTCTTCTTCACTTTGGGATTGCGAAAACGCTCCATTCTCTCCCGGTATAGCTCTATCAGTAATAGCGTGGTTTGGTGACTCCACCGGAAGATTGTTTTTTTTATCTAAAACTGTTAAAACTGTTTATATTTTACATTTATATAATTCAAAACTTACTACTTTGTTCTTCCACTTCTTCCTCATCTATTTGTCCAACTCCACTAGCCTCTAACGTATTAATATTTTCTTCCAAAAACTTTTGCGCAAATTTAGTATCTATACAAAATAATTGTTTGTTACTTTATTAATTATAATTAATATATTTCTAATTATATTTCTATTTTTTACCTCTTTCCATTCGTTCATGAATTTCCCTTGTCTGCACAACGGCATACATTATATTTTTGTAAAAATATTGTCTTTCTTCCATTTTTAGTTTCGTATTTATAGGTTAGATACCTTTCGATACAAATGCGATCCACCAACTACCGCTACCGCTAACCATAAAATTTCTACGATACAAAAAATGGCGTCTGATCCATAACATGTTGGTACCAACCGTCCACCTACCTTGACATTCAGCTGATTTTTACTAACCAGTTACTTCACAGTTACCAACCGGAGTGATCTGCTGAATGCAACCATTATATGGCGTTATTTCGGACTGGGCTGCTTCACTAAAGGAACTATGATTAGACGAGTCATCTTACGGAGAGCGAAGGTAACTACGTTATGTAATACAACATAATTTGAGTTACCGTCTAATCGTACTTAAGGATATTTAACTCAGACCATCGTTGATGTAAATTTAATTTCATTTAATTTCCTTGGATGATAATGTAAAGTTTTATATGGAAATGGAGCACTTTAAACAATAACAATATTTATTTAGAAAATATTAAAACCACTGAATTTGTGTACGTACCTATCAATAAATTCCCTATAAACAAATAATCGATCAATATTCATTCTGAGAGCTCTAGAAAAGAACTGCTTACAATAACAAACATAACCTTATATTGCATATATTGAGAATGTTGAGAAGTAGATAACCTTTTCTTGTTATTTTTCGTGTTTGTCATGGTTACGAGATATTGTATACGGTTAGATATTTGTGGCGGGGTGGATTATTGCCGCAAATAAAAATGTCCCGGATAATTAGAGATTTGGTAGTTGTGTCGCTATCTAAAACTATAGTAACACTTTTGTTTGGAAGCTCTGGAGAAAAGAGCGGCAACTCACGTTTGAATGGGGGATACGGGAGCCATTCTGTTGTATTGACGGTTACAGCACGCTGAAATACTTTCACGTATAGTTTGACTGTTACAGAACGATCAAATTGTGGGACAGTTGGAGAACGTTTATCAATTTACTTAAATTAAATTTTACGTTAACTTCTTTAGCACGTTGCAATACTAATTTAAGGTGATCATCATGTTCCTGTAATTATTTACCCATTACTAATATATCATCCATATAAATAAAAACACCAGGCAAATCCCCAAAATTCTCATGAGTATATTTCATAAATACTTCAGGTGCTACAGACAACCCAAATGGTAAACGAGAGAAGCAATATGTTTGCCCAAATGGCGTTGCAAAACAAGTTAATAATTTACTTTCTTCGTCTAAATGTATATTCCAAAATCCACAATTATAATCTAAAACCGAAAAATATTTCATTCCACATAAAGCCTGAGATATGTCCTCAATCGTTGGTGTTACAAATGGTTCTCTAACCAAATATTTATTGAGTTCTAATGGACTTAGACATATGCGCAAATCGCCAGATTTCTTTTCTACTACAACAATATTATTAAGCCATTCTCCAGGGTTTTGTACTTTTTCTATTACACCTTCCTTTTCTAAATTATCGAAAGCTTTTTGTAGTCTACCTTTAATTTTTAAAGGAGTTCTTCTGGGTGGATTTACAACACAAATATAATTTTTAATTAACTTTAACTTGTAGGGCTTTTTAAATTTTCCTAGACCTGTGAAAGTTTCTATATTGTTCTTAACAAACTCTTCTTTGTCTTTATCAATTATGTTTTTTTTTACCCTTTTGATGAGAGCTAACTCCACGCAAGCATCTCAACCCAAAATTGGTATGCTTTTTCCTGTCAATATATAAAATTGTAGTTTACTTACAACACATTTATAGTTACATTGTATCATTGCTACTCCTAAAGGTTTTATTTTGTTACCTCCATTACCTTCTAATATTACTTTAGTTTTTCGTAACATGAAATCTATTATATTTTTGGCTATATTTAGAGATATTATATTGCATTCTGATCCTGTCTCTAACTTGAAGTTGACAATTTTTCCTCCAACATTTATACTTTCTTTCCATTTGTCCTTTTTAGAACTATTAAACGTTATTTTATTGACATATAACACACCTGACTTCTCTGAATTGTTCAAAACTACATCATCTATCGACACTGTTTTTACAAATTTCAATCTACAAGCCTTAGCAAAATGATGTAATTTTGAGCAATTATGGCATTCTTTATTATATGGCGGACACTCTCTTATTTTGTGTCTTGTCAAACATTTGCTACATTTATTAAAATTATGCTGTCTGTATCTATTATCATAGTTTTTGTTATAATTATTATCGTTGTTTTTATTGTATTTTCCACTTCCTGCCACATTGTTCCTATACTTATCTATTGTATACACGTGCCCTTGATGCGATTCTGGAGTTGTTTTTGTCTGGACTTGTCTTGTCTGCTCCCTTGCAATTTCCCATGCTTTGCACTTATCAATGGCCTTTTGTAGGTCGAGGTCCTCAATCGACAGCAACCTTTCTTGTAACGCCCTATCGTAGACGCCAAGCACTATTCTATCCCTGTGGAGACCGGTCACAGCTACTGCAGCCGACGTGACCACTGACCAATAGGCGGTGTAGACAAGCCTTTATGGAAACCGGGGCAACGGGTGTGGAGATAAATAATATTGATTATTAGAATTGTCAGATTCTTGTAAGACGATTTACTTAATATAATATTGCATCAAGTGTAGTGTTTTATTGGTTTTGTGTGGTACCACAAATTGGCGACGAGCGAGCGGTACGAACCCGTTATTCAGAGGTAAGGTAATAAAAAAATATATGCAGATAGTATAATATAATAACCGAAGGGCTGTGAGCACCAAAGTCGAGGGCTGTGAGCACCAAAGTCGAGGGCTGTGAGCACCACAATAGAGGGCTGTGAGCACCACAAGAGAGGGCTGTGAGCACCACAAAAGAAGGCTGTGAGCATCACAATAGAGGGCACACGGACTGATCGCACCCCAAGAAGCCTGTGAACGGCAAAGAAAATAAACTGTAAGTGACATCTTAGTTCATACTTTATATGTGTATAAACAAGGCGACTTGGTAACTGTGTACCATTCCTAGCTTGCAGATGTCCGACACCGGTATAAAGCAATTTCTTTGCGACAGTATAGACAAATCCCTGGTCAGAGGAGAATGGGAGAAATGGCTAAGATCATTTAGTCTGTACTTGGCTTCGGAAGATATTTCGGATGTCGTTAAAAAGAGAAACAAACTGCTGCACCTAGGTGGTACACAATTGCAAGAAGTTGCGTATAGCTTACCAGGGGCCATAGAGTCTTTTGATAGAGAACAAAACAATGATGTTTTCAAAACTCTTATTGACAAGTTGTCAGAATACTTTTCCCCCAAGCAGAACTCTACGTTCGAACGCCATGTTTTTCGAAATATTAATCGAGAAGAAGGGAAAAATTTTAATAAATTTTTGTTGAAAATTAGACAACAAGCTAAGCGTTGTACATTTGGGAATTCTGAAACTGAAGCCATAGCCATCAACATAAAGGATGAAATTATTGACGGCTGGGCATCAATGGAGCTGAAGAAAAAAATTCTTGAGAAAGAACGTAGTTTAGACGAAATTATCGAATTGTGTCAAGTTGACGAACAAATTGGTAGACAATGGACAACAATGAACATGACAACAACCGGACAAAGTATTTCGTCGGCTGCAGTAGCTTTGACCGGTCTCCACAATCCGTCTTTTTTTATCAACTTTAGTGGTGGAATATGTGCCTCTGGCAAACTGTCCACTTCCTTGTCATAGGCCTGGTCCTTAGATTCAGAATGAGGTACGGAATCCTGCTCATCCACTTCTGACACTGTTGGTTGTCCGGATTTATTGATTGTTCTTTCGGGAATCTTTTTTAGATGAGTGCTGTGTCGTCTGTAGATTTTTCCATCTTTCAGTAAAGTGAATTCGTTTCCGTTTTGTTCAATTACTTCAAATTCTTCGTTCCCAAACCTAGGTTCTAATTTATTTGTGGTGTTCATATTTTTAGCTAGAACTTTGTCTCCCAGTTTTATCGTATTTTCTCTGGAGGCCCTTGTTCGGTCTTCTCTTTCTTTTCCTTGTTGTTTGTTGATGATGTCATTATCTCTAGCTTCTTCATCATTTTCGTTTGCTATGAGATCATTAATCGATGGAATTTTGTCACGAATATTTCTTCCAAACAGTAGCTGGGATGGAGTTTTTCCAGTTGTGCCGTGAGGAGTAACATTATACATCAAAATAAATTTGTGTATTTCTGTCTTATAGTCAGCTTTGTTCGAATACGTAATCTGAAGCCGTTTTAGGATTGACTTATTCATATTTTCTACCTCACCGTTCGCTTGGGGCCAATAGGGTGGCGTTTGGATTAATTTAATATTGTTTGTTATACAAAATTGCTGGAATTCATTACTAATAAACTGTGGGCCATTATCTGCTCTTAAACTTTTAGGAAAACCGAGACGAGAAAATATCTCTAACAAGAAATTTATTATGACGGACGAGTTTGTGGATTTCAGGAATTTTATTTCTTGGTATCTTGAGTAGTAGTCGATTACCACTAGTATCATGTCCTTATTAGGCAATGGTCCCATTAAATTTATAGCAAGACATTGCCAAGGACCTTTTGGAAAGTGATGTCTTGACATAGGTGGTGGTTTATTGGGCTGGGACACCATGAGGCAATCGCGGCATGTTTTTACAAATTGTTCGGCTTGTCTGTCTATACGAGGCCACCACACCTTTGCGCGCAACCGTCGTTTCATCACCGTCTCTCCTGGATGCCCCTCATGAGCCAGTTCCAATGTTTGCTTAGTTAAGGAGTCAGGTATGACCATTCGGTTTCCTCTAAGTAAGACTGGTCCCATAGTGGACAGTTCCATTCGAAATGGAAAATAAATGTTTTTGTCAGCATTATCCCAGGAATCACTGGTAATTTTACTTACAGCCTGTGAAATATCGTTGTCTGCCTTGCTTCCTAAAATAACTTGAGTAATTGTCATTGCTTTGGGTGTGCTTTTTTCGACGATCGTAAATATATGTTGCTCCTCTCCAACATCAAAAGACTTTTCATTCTGTAGTTTATACAATCTAGATACAGAGTCTGCAATGTTGAGCTTCCCTGGTTGGAATATAACTTTGAATTTGAATGCTTGTAACCGAAGTAACCATCTCTCAATGCGTGCTGGTGGTTTAGACGTGGGCTTGAATATAGCCTCTAATGGTTTGTGATCGGTAACAAGTACAAATTCTAGTCCTGCTATATAGAAATAAAACCTTTCTACTGCCCATACAAGTGCTAGGCTTTCCTTTTCCGTTTGTGAATAGCGTCTCTCTACATCTGACAGGCTCTTGCTTGCAAATGAGATCACTTTAGGGTTATCTTGGTCATCAAACTGTAATAGTACTGCTCCTAGGGCAACCGGACTAGCATCTGCTACTAGTCGTGTCCGCTGTTTTGGGTCAAAATAGGCTAAAATTGGGAGTTTAGCTAATGATGCTTTAAGACGATCAAAATGCTGTTGATGATTTTCGGCCCAAATAAACTTTGTATCCGTTTTGATTAATTGTCGTAAAGGTTCAGTTGTAGTTCCTAAGTCAGGAATAAACTTACCTAGATAGGTCACCAGGCCTAAGAAACTACGCAATTCTTCTTTATTCGCTGGTGCACGAAAATCCAGGATCGTTTTTACTTTCCTTTGGTCCTCTTCAATGCCCTTGTCAGATAACTTATGGCCAAGAAACTGTAATTGCTGAACCTTGAAGACGCACTGCGCTTTATTTAAGCACACATTGTTGTCGTTTAGGACTCTCATGACTTCTTTAAGACACGTGTCGTGTTCTGATTCCGAAGCACCATAAACGACAATATCATCCAGGTAGTTTGAGCAATTTTTGCAAGATGCCAGTAATGCTTCAAAGACTCGTTGGAAAATTTCTGGTGCTGAATTGACGCCAAACATAAGGCGTTTGTACCTAAACATACCTTTGTGAGTTATAAATGTAGTGATCTGGTGGCTATCCTCTTCCAGTTCTAGTTGGTGATAGGCGCTCATCAAATCTAAATGCGAGAAATACTTTGCGGTTTTTAATTTCGTCATGAATGAGTCGAACGTTGCTAGTGGATAGTTTTCTCTCAAAATGGCTTCATTAGCTCTACGCATATCGACACAGATGCGCAGGGCCGCCGCGTATAGGTGTGCAGGTTGTGCACCGCACAAAGGCGCCTTGTCCAGGGGGGCGCCATTTCGAATTACAAAGCAAAATGTTTACTCCGAAAAAGTGCAATTCACTGTAGGTTACCTTAATATTTCCATATTGCAGAGTAGCACATCCTAGCTAACTGTATATTACTGTACGTACAAGTTGGATGCTGATAAATTTAATTATGTAGGTGGACCTATATAGTATTAACACAACCTCCAGATGCGATTAAGTAAGAAATGTACTATTGATTCAACTCAGCAGGATTGTATAAAATTGAAAAGAATACTGGCAGTCAGTGGTAGAACGATTAATTACATCACACAGTACCTAGCAAGACAATAATTAACTTTCAGAGGTTCTCCTAAAAAGCTTTTTGTCAATGACAACGGTAACTTCTTAAAATTATATATATGAATTATTCCATCTTGCACATTCACGTGACTGATATATAGGAATAAAACTATGGTTGTTTTGTGAATGTAATTACAGGAGATCGATTTCGGTCTTTAAAAAACCATCTTCATGCCAATATTCATTTATTAAATTTTACTTATTAATTTTACCTAATGACTATTGGCCTGAAGATGGTTTTTTAAAGACCGAAATCGATCGCCTGTAATTAATATACTCGACACTCACAAAACAACTATAGTTTTATTCCAACATATTCTTAAAATTAGTTGAAACTATATCCAAATTTGATTCGGTAATGGCAGAACACTTACGACGCACCCAGCTATCAACAAAAAGGATAGCACACTATTTAGGCGATCAAATTCAAATTGAAATTGTTCAAATTATTTCCAACGTAATACAACAGAAAATTATAGAAATGAAAAAATGTTCAAAATATTTGTTAATAATTTTAGATACTACTCCGGAAGTAAGACATCATGAACATAACAAAGATAGAAATGCTGCTGAAATACGTCAAAATACGTCATTTTTTGGGTTTTCAATCAATTGATGACGGATACCACTGCTGAAGGGTTGTTCGAATTTATTACAAATCATTTCAAAATGAATCTCGATATTTCTAATTTACGAGGGCAGGCTTATGATAATGCTGCTAACATGCGTGGGAAGCATAATGTCCTCCAACAAATAATACTTGAAATAAATTCAAGATCTTTCTTTATACCGTATTCATTAAATTTAAGATTTGAAACTGTATTTTTTTTTCAAATTTCATTTCAGTATCCGTTAAACGGGCAATATTAAAAAAATATATATAACAAGTTTGACGTTAAAACCGCTGGCTGCTACTAGATGGGAAAGTCGTGTTGAGGCAATCAGACCGCATAAAGCAAATTTAAAAGAAATATATCAGTCCCTTAATGACATTTCACAAGATGATTCTAAAGATATAGATGCTAGAGTACAAACATAATTGAAAAGATAATTTCAAAGATATTTACATAAAAACTTTCATTGTCAATTCACATTTGGTACGATGTATTAAATTTAGTTAACGTAGTAAGTAAAATGATGCAGAATCCGACATACACAAGCCTTGAATAATATTACAAACGAATTAAAAAGACGCAGAACTCATGAAAATTTTGAAAATATTGTTACTTCAACAACAAATACAGCTCAACAATTAGACATAGATCCTGTTTTTTTTTCAGATATCTGAATACGGAAAAAGACGAAACTATTCCATTATGATGCACCAGTTCAGCCTATAAATAACCCAAACGAAATTTTTAAAATAACTTTTTATTTTAGTATGCTGGACTGTACCATATCTTCCCTTCAAGAAAGGTTTCAGGTTACTATTACAGCAACATCATGAAAACTTTAAACCAATCCATTATCTGCAAACATTAAAAGAATCGAATGATGACGATTTATTACGATTTATTTTAATATTGCAAAGAACAAAGGCACCGCACGCCACTGGTTAACTGCATATTAAGTTAACACTCAGTGATAGAAGCAATATGGAAGATCAAGATATTGACGGTAATTCTTTATTCGAAGAAATTAAAAGCATAATATAATATGTTTGTTATGTTTGTTTACATATATGAAAACAATTTAGCTGGAACTTTTCCTAATTTTGTTATTGTTCTTCGAATGTGTCTAACTTTGCCCATTTCCGTTGCCTCCGGTGAAAGAAGTTTTCCAAATTAAAAATAATAAAAATTATTTATATTCCACAATGAGCCATGTGACTGTCAAGCTCGGCATTAATATCAATAGAAAATGAGATCCTAGATTCAATAAATGTAACTAATTTAATTAAAGATTTTGTATCAATGAAAGCAAGAAGAGTTATAATGTAATATGACACTAGCTGCACTGTTAAACGTTGTTACAACAAATAATTCTAAATGAGAATAAATGTTTTTTTTTTGTTATATCGAACAAGTACGAGTCTTTTGTTATTTTTTATTTTACATTATATTCGTTTAATATTATACATAAATCTAAATCAATGTGCTACTCTAAAATATTTTATATTATAAATATATTATAAATACTTCTAAAAGAATAATGTTGTTTTACTATTCAATGTTTTACGGAATGGGGCGCCAAATTTGAATTTGCATAAAGGCGCCTTCTACCCACGCGGCGGCGCTGCAGATGCGGATATCGCCAGTCGGTTTGAAAATTATGACGATTGGTGATATCCAAGCACTCGGTTGTGTTACTCTTTCAATTATGTCATTCTGCAAAATTTCGTTTAGTTTATCCTCTACTTGCGCCTCTACTGATACTGGGACTCTTCTTAGAGGTTGTTGTACTGGTTTTAGATAGGGATCTATGGATAATTTTACAAGAACATTTTTAACTTTAGGAAATGGTGTTATGGTCTCAAGATTATTCACACTGAGTCCCTTCTTCAATATACCCAACTGTTTAGCTGTATACTTCCCGATTAGTGATATGTCCCCTGCTTCTATGACATAGAAAGGCGAAATAATTTGACTTCTGTTTGGGATGTTGATTGTAGTAAGAAATCTATGTTTAATTTGTAAAGACTGTCCAGATGCATATGGTTTTAATATGGCGGTAGTTTCTGTGATATCCCAAACGGTGGCTCTTTTTCTGGTAAGTAAGTCCCAGTCTTGTCCTGTTATTATGTTCACTTTTGACCCAGAATCGATAAGTAGTTTTAACTGTACGCCACCCACCATGCATTCAATTAAATCGTCCGGGTGGTCTAGGAGAATAGGTGGCATAGAATTATTGATCTTAAAACAATCATAAGTCCTGATATTATTATCTTGTTGCAGAGCGTTTGAATCTTCAAGGTCAACACGATTTATATTTGATCTAAACCGTTTTCGATTGTTTCCTTGGAATGTTGTAGGTCTTTTCCCTGGTTGGCGAGTTTTACAGTACGCAGCAAAATGTCCTTGATATCCACATTTTCTACATTTGGCCTCTTTAGCTGGACATGCTTTTACATTTCCAGAATGCCCCGGTCATCCACACCTGACACATAGGTCGGACTGTCGTCTAATTCCAATCCTATTTATTGCAAATTAAAAATAATTATTATTAATCCTCGACGCCTCTTGTTCACCAAATCCACAGGAACGTACTAATTTTCTTAGCTCCGCAACGATATTTTCTATGGGCTCTCGTTTACTTGGCTTCTTGTATAAAATGTATACCTTTCAAAAACTTCATTTTTCTTTGGAATGCAGTACCTTTCAAAACTGTCAATGACTTTGACATAACTTGTCTTTTCTTCGTTAGTCAGATTGAAAGTCTGGAACAATTCCACTCCCTCTGAACCGATGGCATTTAGTAGCGTGGCGATCTTTATGTTATCAGGATGTTTTTCTACACCAGCGGCTACGGAAAATATTTCAAAATTTAACTTGAACTTTTTCCAGTTTTCCGCTATATTTCCGCAAAGGTTCAAGTTTTCTACAGGTTTAATATAATGTACAGACTGCGCCATGTTGCATCTAGAGCTGATTGTGGTTTATCTTCAGTAGACTTAAGAAATAACGGGCAGACGCTTTTGTATCAACTCGAGAACTGTTTTATTCGTAACCATCAACAACCTATGTTGTTGCTAAGCATTACATTAAATATATACACTGTGGGCCAAACAAAACGGTACAAATGTTCAATTACTTCGATTTCCAAAGATTTTAAGTAAATTAAAGCAAGCATTTCTTTGAAGGACTAATTGCTTATGTTGTGAGGATTGAAAACATACCATATTCGCAATTCCACTTCTACTTTTTCAGTAAAAACAGCAAAAAACGATGTTTCAAAATTTCACCCTGTATGCAAAAAAATCACCCTGTATTCGATGCAATGAAATCTCTGCCGTCCCTTTTGACCAAAGAAAAAAAAAATTCATTACCTACTAATTTTATTACAGCTTGCATTTCACATTAAATTGACACGATGTTATCAGAAATGTTGCATAGCCAAACACAAACCAACATAACTGTGGATTGAAACGTCCTGTTATTGCGAATATGGTACGGTTTCAATCTTCACACTACAGGCAATTCGTTTTTAAAAGAAATATTTGAATTGACAAAATATTATAGGAAATACGAGTGATCAAAAATTTGTACCGTTTTTTTTTTTTTGCCCACCGTGTACATAGTCATGGGTATTAAGATGAACATATATAAACACATATAATACCCAACACCGTCACTTCACCGAATAGTTTGGGAATAGTTGGGTTCAAAATCTACCCCCCCCCGGACCCATATGTAACGGCGCCACTGATAATTGCCACACATTTTAAGAAATTTTTTATTTCCAATATGTCAAAGTTGGTGTAGATACTTACGTCAGTTTGGTTGTCAAGTTTTCGTCAAGTAATTCTTTGTGTTCTTTAATCTGAATCTTCTCTTCTCTTCAATCTTTATCTTTAACAGTGCCTAAACGGAAAACGCAAAAGATAGAATTTATAGGTGAGGCAACTTGGTACTTGGTTGCGAACCTAACCCATCAGCAGAATTAGCAATATGCTTGCAAATATTGTAATGGTTTGCTAAATATTTTTCTTGGCTGAACTCGTAACCACATAAATTGCAGGTAAATTTGATAATAGGCGGTAAGCCTTCAACCTAATTAAATTTTCTTTAATTAGGTTGAAGGCTTAACAGTTTAGTTACTAGTAGATACTTAGTTTGGGCTTGCAAAAGGTAGGCAAAAGCCATTCACGGAAGAAGCTATAAATTTTTAACCAGAAGCCATCCCAGTTATCCCAAAAGAAGTTGCGTTAGAAATAAACTCAAACTTCTTAGACGGTTACCAAAGAAAGGTATTGATTGTTATGCTGACACATGTAGTAAATGCTGCATTGAGATAAAAAAATGAATCCCGTGTCTGGAAAATAGTAGAAGTCATCACGATATCAAAACCAGGCAAACCCCCAAATGAGGGCTAACTATATCGCCCGATATCACTAGGATATCAAACCGTTACCAATGATATCAAAAATCTTTGAATAAACTACTTCCGGGTTATGCCGTGTGTCAAGATTTGTTAATGCTGACGTTTCGGGAATCATGTTGCTCGCTTCTTCAGAGCTAATTGAATACTGTAGTCAGTATCCACATCATCAAAAGTTCTTTATCCACATCATTGAAATATTCCGACTTAACTACTGTTTCCATAAACTCCATATCTGATGTAGCTCCAAACTGTTCGCCAGAACCAAAGCTATCGGTAATTTGATTACTGCTGTTAACCAACTCAACATTTCTAACATCTTAATCTTTGGAACTTTTATATTTAACTTCCATTGCTTCATTGAGATCATCCAGTTCCTCTTTTCTTTTTACACTCCATTTGGCATTACCTAAACTGTTCGCAGTGTTCGATGGCTCAAAATTTGACTGCATCTTGACTGGTACTCATCGACCGTATGTATTTATTATAAATATTTTTAAATAACGCCATTATTACACTTTCATGTCGTGTTTATTTCTGTTATGGCAACGTACTTGAGAAATTGTAAGTTCTAGCCAAAATATTATATTTTTACAGGTTACCTATGTCAGTTATGAATGCACTCTTATGTGTAGTCTTATGAGCATATGGAGTAACCCACTATTGTATTTTGTTTATTTTTGTATATTAACTATTTAAAAAAAATTCTTAAAAATTAAATAATATTGTATTAGCGAGTATTTTTATTTAATATAATGGATAATTTATATGATATTAATATACTATAATAACTATACTATAAATAATAATGATAATAACAGAATTAATGTTAGTTTATGTCAAGTCGTTTTGCCAAGGTTTCCTTCAACACTAGTGAAAAATTCTAAAAACTCTTTTTCATGCGCAGGAAGTTCTGGTAAGTATCAGGGTCGTCTCCAAGTTCATTATTTACTAAATGTAGATTTCCCAGATCGTTTCGCTTCATCTACGGTTTAGTCCACTAACGCCGTTTTGTTTGTCTTATAGCCCTTTTACATCTGTGCAATTTTAACCTGCAATCTCAATCACGCGACAAATCGCATGCGATTTTTCGTTTTACACTATGCAATTTTTGTATATATAGCTAACATGAAAAAATCGCATGGGTTTAGAATCAGTTCTAATTCCGTGCGATTCTAGTAACTTTCAGTGAACTTAAGCTAGCAAACATAAATGCAGTAGTGGCAGCATTGCTGATAGACGCATAGGCCCAAGCGTAACATAACCTATTTCCGCTTATTTTGTTTGTGCTTGTACCTCGTTTAATTTGGTTTGAAACGAGTTTGTTAAAATGTCGAAGAAGAATCAAGAAGATTAGAAGGAAAAATTGATAAATTCGTGTGGTTGAAATCGATTACCGAGGATCTAATCGAGTTATATCAGAACTAACCAGTACTCTATTCACTCTACTGTTCTTAAAAAAAAACAAACAAAATCCATAATCTAAGGACGCAGCTTTTTAAGGAGTTAGGAAAAATTAATTAGTGCCAAAAGTGGTGCCGGTGCGTCAGCCATATACACACCAAAATTGTGGTATTATGAACATTTAAAATTCCTTCAAGAATCAGAAGCTACAACGGAGTCGGAGTCGAACTTCCTAGAAGTTACGCTACAACCGCAAAATATTATGGATAGCGAGCTAGAGCCGGAGCTCATATTTGATGACACAGTTGAAGATTTCAATTCTTCGGAAACTTTGTCACCGTCGCTCAGTAGCTCAAGAACGACTCCAATGGCAAAAAGACCAAAACTTACCCCAAAACCCCAAGATATTGTAGAATTAATTTGCGCTGCAACAAATGCACTATCAAAACGAATGCAGTCACAAAATGAATCTATGGTTTCCACTAACGCTGTTCTGTTCTTTGTCTTAACAACAAACCGCCAACAGCTCCAATTATGATGCTAAGGAGAGCAATTTCCTCTAAATCGACGACGTTAGGCATTTTAACACATATATCAACAAACTATACTAATAATGTTATTATACTTCATACTTATAAACGATTGTTTTGGTGCTAAGAAGGTTATGTTTATGTATAAATAACAAAGAAACGAGGTTATGTGTTTTGATGTGTGTAGCACTAGGTATGTTCGATTGCTGGCCGCGCTCGGTTGTAATCTGTTCAATCTGATCGCAAATTTGAAATACTTGGTTCCTATTGGTGGAATCAGTTCTGCTCAGACGTCAAAGGAGCAATCGAACTGCACTTTAGCCAACTGATCACTAATCAGATTGAACAGAACTAATCGCGGCCAGCAATCGAACACTACTACTGTTGCCAATCAAAGTAACTGCATAACACATATATCATCAATTAACTTATAAACGATTGTTTTGGTGCTAAGAAGGTTATGTTTATGTATAAATAACAAAGAAACGAGGTTATGTATGTTGATGTGTGTAGCACTGTTGCCAATCAAAGTAACCACAGTTGTTAAAAAATCACTGATGTTGAGCCATGCAATTTACTAAAATTGCACCGATGTAAACGGTCGACAAACGGTGATAAAATTGCATGCGATTTTAAAAAATCGCACGGTGGCGATTGCAGGTTAAAATTGCACGGATGTAAAAGGGCTATAAGGGCGGGCGCATACATGCGGTTTCCTGATTAGGTTTCCTGATCAGGAATTCAGGTCCGGGGACCTGAATGCACGTCATTACATACAAAATGATCAACCAGGCGCACACTATTCTTATGTTTTCAGAATGGAAAAAAACCTGACGTTCGTTTCGGAAACTAGCCGTGCGTTCGGGTAGTTCAGAATGTAAAAAATCTGATGTGGCCAGGCACATGACTTTATCATACAATATATAAAATTAATAGTTTAGCTGCATGAGAATCTATTTGACTGAGATAAATCGTGTCTGCATTAAAATTAAACTAGTTAGCCAGGATTTGACAGATATTTTGATAGTCAATAGTATTAATCGAAGGTATTGTCAAAGCATCAGCATTTGACACTACCTACTGTCATCAGAATAATAGTTGTTTATCTCACAAGCGCCGAAAGTACGGAATAGCACAACGAGCGGTGATGCGGCGCGTCACCGATGGCGGAGCGTCGTCGTCGCATGTGAGCGAGTCGCGCTATGTAGTTTTCGGCAGGAGTGACATCAACGTTTTTGGGTTGCTTTTTGAGAAATACGTATTTAAAAAAAAATCAAAAATGGTTATATTTCGGTATAGAAAATGTTAGGTTGATACCACTTCTACGAAATGTCAAGTTTAAAAAGCTAATTCAAATTCTGACAGATTTATATTCGTTCATGACACTGTAGATGACGTTCCATGCGGTTCTCCGAGTGTGACAGCGTGGTGACAGCCATAGACATTTCTGTGGTGACAGCACAAAAAAAATATTTGTCAAAATCCTGACTACTATGCAGTTTCATATCAATGCAGATGCGACCGATCTCGATCAAATAGAATTTGCTCTTGCAGGTTTTTTTTTTTTTTTTTTTTTTAAAAAAAGGGCGAGGGGGCCCAGGAAGAACCCACCTCCACCCCGCTGCCTGGTATCGCCGTGAGGCATTCAGCAGTGCAGCGGCAACTTCCTTCATTAACGCAACAACATTTGAATATAAAAAGATCTGGGCCCCTTCGCTCTTATGCTCTAGTGACTTTAATTCTTTAAAAAACAAATACAATCAAACAAACAGCCGGAGCTGACACCTTTACCGGTTTACATTAATTACCCTTAAAAGTAAACATATAAACTACCTACTTAACTACCCTACACTTACACCTACAAGTGTCCATGCACTTTACCCTAACTACAGGCGTCCTCGCGCACTCACTGGGACACATCCTAACCTAATTTTCCGAAGCAGCGGTTGTTTCTCCTGCGGCTTCTCCCCAGACTTCGGTGTATCCGGAAGTCCGTGGTCCGGTATTTCCAGGACCCTTATCTCTCATGCTGCGGCTTTCCGGGAGCATTCCCGCGCCGGTTTTCCGGTCGCTCTCATTCCTGTTTCCTTCTCTTTCAGTCTGTCCCATAGACCGTCCCTGTTCCTTATAACTAAGGAGCGGGAGGTTCTCTTTCACCTCGTCGCCTGTCTTCCTCATCCTTTCGTCGGAGTATCGTTCCTATGGCACGGGTAATCTGTTCCCACGCTTCCGAGCTTTGCAGCATTCTCCGTACCATTCTTCCCGCACTCAGGTCATCCCCGCATGGGCACTCCCTCCTATAGACCTCCCAGCGGGGACATTCAAATAGCGTGTGCTCTGGGGTGTCTTCTTCTTCTCCACAATCTCTGCATGCTGGGCCGTCCCTCCTCTTAAATTTGTAGAGGTAGGCCCCAAAGCAACCGTGCCCAGTTAGGGCTTGGGTGAGCTCGTAGGTCACGTCTCCGTGCTTCCTACTCGTCCACTCATCCAGGTCCGGTATCAGTCGCTGCGTCCACCGACCGTTCTTGTCCTCGTCCCACTCTTTCTGCCAGGCTTGCATCGTAAGTCGTCGATGTTCTTGTCTGGAGGTGCCATCCTGTCCGCGTCCGTCGTATATCCTCCTCCTTTCGTCTGCTTTCAGGTGCACCGGCACCATTGACGCTACCGCCAATGCTCTTGCAGCTAAACTATTAATTTTACCAAAAAATGTCATAGGCATATATTATTCAAAATTTCCTCTGCTTTAATTTATTATTTAACTATTTTGAAGAAATTACAGAAATGGCGGCTCATCTGCAAAATCCTTGAAAAAGGCTTAGAATAAACTACCAGTTCCTTTGGACCCTTTTGAACCAAAAGCTTTTCAGCTCTAAGTTTAGTCATAAAACTTCTAAATATGAACTTTCGTCCCGATACCTTTAGTAGTTTCTCCGGAATCGTCGTCACAAAAATCGAGTACACACATACGCACACACACACACACACACACACACAGACATTTTTTTGTACCTTGGTCAAAAATGTTCAGGGGACCCAAAAAGACCTATTTCCGCTAAAATATCAATTTTTTTTTCGGCATGATTACAATACTTTACCATACTGCGTATGATAAAGTAAAAAACCGTATGACGTCATTCCGAACGCAGCGCTCGCATACATTTTTGTTCACCCGGCGCACACGAACGGAAATTTCTGTTCAGAATCGTGTCGGCGCTGTGTAGAGTGCACATATAGGTAGTCTTTTAGTTTGTTCTAATTTGTTCGTTGTTGTAATAAACACCTTATGTAAATTGACACAAAACATTTCATTAAAAATAAAGACTTACCTGTACGTTATGGTCAATTTTTCTTCTGTATCCAAACATAACCTCATGTATGTGTTTTGCTTTTTTATTTTCTCTCGTATGCCGTTATGAAGCTCAACAAAGGATTTCATTGACATCCTATAAAATTTGAAAAATTTTTCTGGGTGTGCTCGTAATTTTGCTCTTTTGAGACTCTATGACACTCTATGTTATTCTCCGAGTATTTAATGGATGTATCCAATAACGGCGCACATACTGGTATTTGGACAATCTAGCTGGCCAAAATACGAATTTCGAGATTACACCTAGTTAAAAAGTAACGCCCGTTTATCGAAGATTATTAGTTCTAGTAGGCTGCGTCATTGTTAACAAATCACCACCGCACGCCATTACCGCAATAATTGGACTGACATGTGAGGTTATGTGAAGTATTGCATTTTGCTTGTTCTTCGTGTGCAAAAGCAATTTTTAAAGTGTTTTGGATTCAGATATTGGGTAGTGTACATCAATATTGGGCTATGGATTCTGAAACGGCAGGTAATTATTTTATTTTCTTATACTTAGTTGTTAAAATACTAACTCGGAAATAAATTTTTTGTTCACTGTAAAGTATGTCCTAATTAGTAGTTTTATTTCTGTAAATTATTTAAATTCAAAGGGTTTTGTAATACTGTAGGGTTAGATAGGGTTGTCTTGTATAACTTTAAATAAAGTTAACTATATATACTTGCTAACCTATGTTAAATCAAGGGCCACCTAAGGCCAACTTTTGATTTATGGGTGTTTAAAGTGAAGTAGTCCGAAAAAGTAAAAAAATTGTATTTCATAGTAGATGTGTTTTTATTGTTTTAGGCCCATCAGGGATACGTAGAATTACTCGTAGAGAAATATTTGATGTCATGAAGATTCAAAAAGACTTAGATATTAACGGGAAATTAGAATATGCCGAAAACTATTTAGTTGCAATGGATTTTTATTGTGTTGATGAAATCAAGGAAATAAAACGTAAATTTGCAATTGTTAAATCAGAATTTAAGCGAAGATGGCTAGCCGTGAAGTCAAGAATAGAACTTTTCGAAAAAAACAATGACAAATGGCTAAATGGAGTATTTGACATACCGAAAAAACACTCTAAGGCCGGACGGCCACGGAAATCTTTTGAAGATGCTAGCGAAAGAAGCAAGAGACGCAAGACTGAGGAACTTCGACTATCTGATAGTTGTGATAAAATTATTTATGCCGCTCAAATGGAATTAAGGGCTAAAGGACAGAGAAACGCATCAAATATACTAAAGGAGATAACAGAAAATCAGGATCGTGCTCACGAATATGTAAAAGCTGTTAAGTGTCCGACGACAACCCAGCCGCAAATATCTCCTGAAGAAGCTCTCAAAATGTTTGTGAAAGCCAATTTAACGGTTTCCCAATACGAAATAATCAGGGAAACGACTGGAAACCTTCCATGTTATTCGGTATTACAAAAATACAAAACTATCAGTTATCCTCCCAAAGAGTTCTTTCACATATCTGAAGATTATGCAGAAGTTGAGTTGCAAGCCGTCGTTGATCATACTGCAGAAAGACTCCTCAAATATCTGGAAGAAGTATTAAATACCTTGAAAGACGACGAGTGCAATACACTTAATATGATATGCAAATGGGGCTGTGATGGATCACAACAGGCACAATATAAACAAAAATTTGAAAGTGACAGTGGTTCGGACGACCACATATTCCTAAGTTCATTTGTGCCTTTGCGTATTACATATGGCAGTGATAAGATCCTTTGGCAAAACCCAACTCCGTCATCTTCTAATTATTGCCGACCTATCCGTATAAGATATGTTAAAGAAACGACAGATATTACGAATGAAGAAATTCAATACGTTGAAAATGCGGCAAATAACTTAAGACCTACTTCAGTGACACTAGGTTCTAGAGATTATTATATAAAATGTAACATGCTGCTCACAATGGTAGACGGGAAAGTCTGTAATGCAGCGACAGGGACCAAATCAACGATGCGCTGTTACATTTGTGGTGCTACATCCAAAGATTTTAACGATATCTCAGTCTCAAGACCGGTAAAAAAAGAAAATTTGCGATTCGGGTTATCCATTCTCCATGCCAGAATTCGGCTTTTTGAGACCCTGTTGCATATAGCTTATAAACTTCCCGTTAAAAATTTGCCCGCAAAGTCAGAATCAGACAAATTACTAATAAAGCAAAACAAAGAACGAATTCAAGACGCATTTAAACAAAAACTTGGACTTAGGGTTGACTATCCTAAAGCCGGCTTTGGCAACTCCAATGACGGGAATACTAGCCGCAGGTTCTTTGAAGACCCTGAATTGGCAGCAGAGATAACAAAAATTGATGTAACACTCATAAAAAGATTTAAAGTTATTCTTGAATGCATATCGAGCGGGTTTAAAATAAACAAAGATAGATTTGATGCTTATGCGACAGAAACGGCAGAACTATACATAAAGTTATATAAAAGGCATCGTATGACACCGACTTTGCATAAAATTTTAATTCACGGCTCGTTAGTCATTGAAACTGCTCTGTTGCCAATAGGTCAGCTATCGGAAGAGGCAGCAGAAGCCAGGAATAAACATTTTCGCCAATATCGTCAACATTTCTCAAGGAAGTTTAGCAGAATTGATTGTAATACTGATGTTATTCAGAGGTTGCTGCTGACATCAGACCCCTTAATAACAGCAGAAAAAAAAGTAGTAAGAAAGAAGAGAAAACCATTCATGCCGGAAACCCTGGAGCCAGCGCCGCCGCGTGGGTAGAAGGCGCCTTTGTGCAAATTAAAATTTGGCGCCCCATTCCGTAAAACATTGAAAATTAAAACAACATTATTCTTTTAGAAGAATTTATAATATAAAATATTTCAGAGTAGCTCATTTATTTAGAGTTATGTATAAAAACGAATATTAAAAAATAACAAAAGACTTGTACTTGTCACATATCTACAAAAAAACCTGTATTCTTATTTAAAATTATTTGTTGTAACAACGTTTAACAGTGCAGCTAGTGTCATATTACATTGTAACTCTTCTTGGTTTCATTGATACAAAGTCTTTAATTAAATTAGTTACATTTATTAAATCTAGGATCTCATTTTCTATTGATATTAATGCCAAGCTTGACAGTCATTCATGGCTCACTGTGGAATGTAAATAATTTTAAATTATTTTTAATTTGGAAAATCTTCTTTCGCCAGAGGCAACGGAAATGGGCAAAGTTAGACACATTCGAAGAACAATAACAAAATTAGGAAAAGTTTCAGCTAAATTGTTTTCATATATGTAATTTGGTAATCCGTCAGGAGAAATATCACTTTTTAACAAACATATTATATTATGCTTTTAATTTCTTCGAATATAGACTTACCGTCAATATCTTGATCTTCCATATTGCCTCTATCACTGAGTGTTAACTGCATATCTTTGCAATATTTTAATAAATCGTCATCATTCGATTCTCTTAATGTTTGCAGATTATGGATTAGTTTAAAGTTTTCATGATGTTGCTGTAATAGTTGAAACCTTTCTCGAAGGGAAGATATGGTGCAGTCCAGCATTGCAAATAAAAAGTTATTTTAAAAATTTCGTTTGGGTTATTTATAGGCTGAACTGGTGCCTCATAATGAAAATTTGAATGTAAATATCTTTGAAATTATGTTTTCAATTATGTTTGTACTCTTGCATCTATATCTTTAGAATCATCTTGTGAAATGACAATAAGGGACTGATATATTTCTTTTATATTTAATAAAGGACTATTGGCCTGAAGATGTTTTTTTAAAGACCGAAATCGATGTCCTGTAATTAATATAATCGACATTCACAAAACAACCATAGTTTTATTCCAATATATCAGTCACGTGAATATGCAAGTTGGAACAATTCATATATATAATTTTAAGAAGTTTCCGTTGTCACTGACAAAAAGCTTTTTAGAAGAGCCTCTGAAAGCTAATTATTGTCTTGGTAGGAGGTACTGTATGATGTAATTAATCGTTCTACCAGTGACTGCCAGTATTGTTTCTCAGTTTCATACAATCCTGCTGAGTTGAATCAATAGTACATTTTATGTAAATACTAGGTCCACATACATAATTCAATTTATCAGCATCCAACTTGTACGCACAGTAATCTACAGTTAGCTAGGATGTGCAACTCTGCAATATGGAAATATTAAGGTAACCTACAGTAAATTGCACTTTTTCGGAGTAAACATTTTGCTTTGTAATTCGAAATGGCGCCCCCCTGGTCAAGGCGCCTTTGTGCGCACCGCACAAAGGTTGCAGGTTGTGCACCACAACCTGCACACCCATACGCGGCGGCCCTGCCTGGAGCTATTAATTTGCGAGTACGAGTATTAGGAGTAATTAAGTTAATCATGTTTTGATAGTAGCTACTAAACATGTTTTGTATGTATATAATAACATTTTATTTGTATAGTTAAATTAAAAAAATTAACGTTAATATAACTGTTGTATTATTTCTTTTTGTTTTTTAATATTTTTAATGTTATTTTTATATTAAAATTTTGTGTAAATCTTGTGTATTTCAAGTGAAAAGTCGTTTTTATTTTAAATTTAATGATATATCAATGAAATCAACTGTTTTCGGTCGAATTTAAACCATAAATAATTTTGGCCAGCTAGATTGGTCAAATACCTGTATGTGCGGCGTTTCCGCTTCTTCTTGTTCATCGCCAGTAAAAGTGCAATTGCCATCAATTGGTCGTCGTCCATGTTAACGTGCTTTCACGAAAGCGTCGCTTTACGAACTGGCAGTATAAATTCCTAACACCAAAGATTCGAACGTCTGCGCTAGGCAGACGGAATTCCGAATCTGAATTCCTGATCAGGAAACCTAATCACGAAACCGCATGTATGCGCCCGCCCTAAAAGAGTGTTCCCGGAAAGTTTGAAAGAAACAGGTTGGTGGTGTACATTGAGAGTACTAAATTTGATCTTGGGACCAACTTGTGTGAGCATTATATATGCAACAAATAAATCTTTTCCTACAAAGAGAACTTTTAAATAGTATATTATAATACAAGTTTTATAAGACAAAAATTGGCGCACGAGTTGAAATGAAACGAGTGCGCCAATGCGTCTTATAAAACGAGTGTTATATACTATTTGTTTCTACTTTGCGACATTAATTCTACATAAATGTCAAAATTTGCGCTTGTCATCTTATAATCTAGTGTAATTTTTTTCTTCAACAGTTGGTAGTTGGCGTAAAATTCACAAATACGATTGACGCGAGCCAATAGCCATTGAGATGTCAGCCTTATTTGACACTAGACGTCAAAATAATCAATCTCGGAAAATTAATAGTTACTAAAAGTTTGTTATCTAGTGTTTTCATAACGACACCGAAAGCGGTTTCGTTATGAGTTTAGAAGGCAAAGTAGAAAATAGTATCTTATAATTCAAGTTATATAAGACAAAACATGGCGCATGAGTAGTTTTGTGCACGACGAGCGTAGCGAGGAGTGCCCAAATGGAACGAGTGCGCCAATATGTCTTATAAAACGAGTGTTATATACTATTTTTTCTACTTTGCGACATTAAAATTACCTACATTTCGAAAATTGCGGTTGTTATCTTACAATCTAGAGTAGTTTCATATTCAACAGTTGGTAGTTGTAGTAAAATTCACAAATACGACTGACGTGAGCCAATAGCGATTGAGATGTCAGCCTTAAGGTGCGTTCCAATTAGTGCTAATGGCAGTGGTAGCAGACGCCATTATAGTAATTCTAAGAGAAAACTGCTAGTGACTCATGTTTATGTACATGCAAACTAATATGTGTCACTATCACGAGATGTGAGAAATACCATAATTTCGTATACTACCACCGCCATTACAACCAATCGGAACATACCTTTAGTTGACACTTGACGTCAATATCATCAATCTTGGAAAACTAAAAGTTACCATATGTGTGACCTAGTGTTTTCATAACGACACCGAAACCGGTTTCGTTATGAGTTCATAACGAACGCAAAGTAGAAAAAATAATTTATAATTTTAATCTTCCTGTCGCAATTTAAACAGCGCCATCTACAGGACGGTAGGGAAAGTTTGAGTGAACCGCTAAGTACCCTCTCCATACGATAGGCGACAACTGTCCGCACTCCACACCGCAGGGCATTATCATTATTTAACCTCAAAATCTCTAACGCAAAAGTGCATTAACCTGTGTACATTGCACGCATATAAACTGGCAATTAAGCCTAAATAAGAAGTCTCATCATTTTATTTACGAGATTATACAGGTAATACAACGTAAGCTAATGCATGGATTGGTTTAGTTCGTATAGTACATCAATAAAATCGAATGCAGTATATTTGCTTATCTACAACTTACATATAATAAGTTCATTGCATACGTATCTATTACTATAGAATCCCTATCATAACACACGCCAGTGATTATAATGACACTAGTGTTGTATAATAATGACAGTTCGTTCAAATTATGACTTTATTAATTGAGCAAACTGTCATTATACATCGCTAGTGTCAAACTCTGTCAAAACCTATGTGGATGATAGTTATGTGACAGTTCGCCTCTCCATCGTTGACAATAATATGTAAAATTTTTGATATAAAATGGAATTTATGATTCGTAGATAAAACATCGTATACGACTTGCACAAAACGGATATAAATCGCTCGCATGTTTACACGCTAGGCTACGGCTTGCGTATAAACTTCATGCTCTCGATTTATATCCTTAGTTATGTGCTCGTCAAATAATATACTATTATTCTATAATTCAACCTTATTGTTAAAAGCAGTGAAACCGTTCTAGATCTACTATATAGTTTTTTCAGGTCTGCGAATATTTCAAAGTGGTAAAATATGAGTACATATCCACTAGAGCTATCAATGGAACCTGAACAAAGTGATACAATTGCTGACTTACTCCCAGGAATGAAATTTAGTTGCAGTTTGTGCGGAATCATGTTTAACAAGGAGAAGTTTTTGTTAAATCACTTTTGCATGGATGCTGAGAATCCTGCGGACAAGTTAGATGCAGGTAGACGTAAGTTCTTTATTATTTTGGTTAGATTTTTATAATTGTAACTTGCATTTTGTTTTCTTTTTTTGTTTTTGGTTAGCCCTTCAAAATAAACATTGTGAACAGGATATTGAGAGCTTGGAATTACTTGATACATTTCCGACAACTGAGCCGATGTAAGTATTTTGCAGGATCTGCCAAGTTTTTCTTTGTGTTTTGTTTTACCGCCCCTAAATCTTGTTTCTAAAACCTAAACTCATGACATTTCTAGTGGTATATAAGTTTATTTGTAATTTTTTTCTTGTAATTTTATCCTGTAATTGGTTACTGTTGGGCAAATAATAGTATATTATTTGACGAGCACATAAATAATCTCGCATATTGTAGTTTTTACACGCTGTCCTATGGCTGGCTTATAAACTTCTTGCTCGCGATTTATATCCGTTGTGTGGGAGTCAAATATGAAATTTTATCTACGACTCATAAATTCCATTTTATATCAAATATTTTAAATGTATTTGTCAATGGTGGCAATGCCAACTGTGAAATAACTGTCATCCACGAAGGTTTTCACAGACTTTGACAGTACATTTGCATAATGATGACAGTTCGTATGAATAATGAAGTCATTATTCAAACAAACTCATGATTATACAAAGCAACTGACATCATTATCATCGGTGTGTATCGGCTTATATAGTCATTGATACACGTATGCAATGAACTTATTATATGTGAATTGTAGATAAATTCTTATATTAATATTATTATTATATACAGTAGAGCGTCGATAATCCGAACTAATTGGGACCGAAGGCAATTCGGATTATCAAATTATTGGGATTATCAAATATTGCAGCTAAATAGTGGAGAATACGAGTATTATACAACATAAAACAAACAACATTTTTCTGTAAACAGGAGTTGACAAAAATGTCTTTTCCCTCGGTTACTCGATGATTTAGTTTACCATTATTTCTTTTTGTTTGTTCAGATTAGCGAACGTTCGGATTACCGAGGTTCAGATTATCGACACTCTACTGTGCCTCAAAAAATTGATAAATATCAACATCAGAATAACATCAATCATTGATTCAGTGTCAGAAGTGTTCACTAAATGCTTTTTCATAATCACTCCCTGAGATTATGAATTTAATATTTTAATTGCGGTTGTTCCATGTCACGTTTTGCCAACTTACATCTGATGGCTTTGTATACCTGTACTGGAATAAATGTTGAGCGTTTGAGATTATTGGCATCCTAAGATGTTTCAGTTACTGTGAGTATGGGCAGGTATACCGGGTGATTCAATTTCGAGGCTCACCATGGGGATCTAGCTTATTAGTGGAGATAGAACCTATGTTTAAATTTGGCAAAGTTTCGTATTTTTTGCTGATCAATTATCTGAAAAGAAATTTAAGCTATCATTGTTCATTATGAAGATCGCAAAAAACTGAAATGTTAAGATATGTCAAAGGCTAGTTTTTTGACAATGCCTACTGTCAATATTATCCATATATGTATTAGGGATTATACGGAGCTTGTTCGATAGCGCCAATGTGTAGTCTCGGTTCCTACAATGTGAGACGGAGATATATATTATGTCCATATTATGTAGTTCCCGGGATCAAACTGCGCATGCGTGGCCAGTAGTTATTAAGACCGTCGACAGATGGTGCTATTGTAGCTTAACGTGCGCTGTCGGTATTACCTCAGCCGTTAGCCGGTAAATTTGGCATCACTAACACCAAAAAAGTGACAGCCCATAGATAACCTTACACATGTGGCAGCTCACTAACGCCAAACCACTGAAAGCCCATATATAACCTTATACATATGGCAGCTGGTGGCAGCACTGTGGCAGCCTATGGATCCAATCCAGCCAATCGAATCCACGAACCTGATGTAATAAAATGGGAACTTTGGGTATCTTATTGAATAAGATAGAATGGTAGAACTTTATGGAGGTTCCTGTCTTGGAGGCAGTTATAAACTGTTCGTACAGTTTATTGTTTTATGGTGGTGTTTGTCTGCATGCAGAAAGAGCGGAAATATTGGGTTTCAGTTCGTGTCTGAATCAACAGAGACAAACTTTGGGCTGTTTATGTATATTCAAAAATGCGTATAGAGAAACTGCTAAAAGTCACGTTCTGACCATTTTTTCGTGATATATTTAGGCACTTCTCGGAACAGGGTATTCCATGGAGAACCAACACGAGAGGGGCGGTTCAAAGGAAGGGACATTTTTTGCAAGGTTTCCTTGGTTGGTTAATTAGATTTTGGTTGCAATGATTGGATGGTTTGGGTGTAGATGATGCAGCCCATAAGGTCTTCCTGGGACGGAGACAGCGCCTCAAGGATTAGTCTCTAAGTAGATTTTAAAACGCTTACTTGTGCTTCCTTCTGTACGTGCGTATTTGCGATAGGAGTTCTTGACTTAGTTCAAAACTCCGCTACAATTAGCATACCAGAGGGGCCATATTCGAGACTACAACCGATTACCAGATATAGCAGAATTCACAACGTTATTATAGCTTCCAGAGAGAGAGAGAGAGTTCCAAGACGAGTTACCTGCATACGTACTTCCACAGCTCCATAAAAGGTTAGAAAAGTTGTATTGTTTAAGAATATCTCAGACAGCGTCGTAATACCACTAGGGTGATTAATCACAAGGGCTAATCTCTCTGACATCGTGTTTGTATTAGTTTTTAACAATTGGTTTATATAAAGGAGCTTATCCTATTATTTCTTGACTGTTAATATATATTGTTTTGAGAACAACCGTCTTTTAATTAGAAGTTACACAGGGTCAAATATCGAGGGGCACATGAGACAAGCATTGAATTTTAGTAAACAATTAACGCTACCGTCATTATTAATTGTTGCCAGTATTTTCCAACAAGATTCCAGGACAAGAACCCATAAATTTAATATCCCAGAGCAGGATTAATCTAAGTATTTGCCCTGCTACAAACCGGGACAAGTTCACTTTAAGAAGACAGTATTTTTAGTTAGACAAATAATCAAGATAGTTTACTTCTCTTAAAGAAAGACGTCCCCAATATTACATTTGGTGGCAGCTGGTGGGATTTGATTTAATTAATTATCAAACGCGTAATTAAAGATTGAGTAGGCGAAGAAGGAAAAATCTGAAATTTAAAAATTTTGCAAAGGGAAATTTTTTGTGGAAAATCATTGAATAAGGTTGAAGGCTCTGAGACATTCTTTTAAGATACCTGTTGTGTTTTGTTTTTTTTTTTCAGTCTTGCATATTTTATTTTCGATTTTTTTTTTTTTGTGTATACGCAAATAATTAGGTATTCGACGTGTCCGGAATTGTTCGTTGGAGAATTTATTTATTTGCAGGATTGTTTTATTGTGTGCTCTATTTTTTTTGTGTGTGACCTGTTGAGAATTTTGTTCGGGAATATAAAATTAGGAGAAAAAAATGGCAGTGTCGCCAGGTGCTGCCGGTGCGATCGAACGCCCGATAAATGTCGCGAGTCTTCCTTCCTTTGCAGGTACTCAAGGCGAGGATGTCGACGAATTCTTTGTTAAATTAGAACAAAGGGGACGCCTTGAGGGATGGTCGGCAAAACAAGCGCTAGACGTAGCGAAATTGGTAACCGCAGGACAGGCATACCAATATATGCGTGTGGAGGCAGATCTGTTTGCAGCTATTACTACTTTTAAAGAGTTTAAGGCGGCAATAACAAAGAGGTTCGGAAAGAAGTTAATCCCTGGTCAAGGTGCGATCAATTTGGGGAAATGTATCCAGAAAAACGGTGAATCCGTGGATGATTTTGCTGCAAGAATACGGAGTGCAGGAGTCGACCTGTATGAGGAAAATATAGCGGGCGCCGCTGTAGACGATATGGACGGCATCAAGAAGCGGCATGAGAAAGATCTCGTCAAACAATTGAAGGACGGGCTGGACGAAAGGATTGATGACCTGATAGGTCTCGAATTAAACAGGAACCCAATGTTCACGTTTGACCAGATTGTCACGTTGGCGCAACAGGCCGAATTTACGTACCGGAACAGGAGGCGTAAATTTGCAAACTTGCAGGTGTGCGAAGAAACAAGGCAACCACAGGTAACAGCGAGCAGAAGCAAAACACCGCCAAGAGAACAGCGGAGAGAAAAGCGATTAGAGAGACCCGAAAGAAGACAACAGGACGTTTTCCGAGGTTGTTATGGTTGCGGTAGAATTGGACACTTTATTAAAGATTGTCGAGCAATAAAGAATAACCAAACAGTTAACGACAATTATAGGTCTAATCGAGGAAACCGACAGGGCAATAAACAAAACGGTAGGAGGTCTTTAAACTGAAAAGGGACCGCTTCATGGATCCAGGAAGCGGCCCGAAGATAGACAGCGTCGGGTGTTTATCACAAATGGATCAAGTTACAGAAATGGGTTGCCATGTAAAAATTAAGTTAAATGGACATTATGTGTTATTATTAGTAGATACAGGAGCCAGTAGGAGTATAATTAAGGAATCAGTGGTCAACAAATTAAAATGTAAAGTGCGCCCAGTTGAAGATACGCTTTTAAAAGGTATTTCCGGAGCAGGTATAAAGCCTTTAGGGCAATGCATTGTTAATTTTAGTGTTGGGAGAAACCATTATCCGATCGAGTGCTTGATTTGCCCGGATTATGTTTCCATACCTGGAGAGGGACTAATTGGCAGGGACACATTAAGAAAAATGCACGCGACAATCGACATGTACGGGAACGAAATTGCTTTTGGATCATATCGATTAAAAATGTTAACAGTATCGGAGAACGATGTTTATCATTTGAATGAAAAGAAATCGATACAAGAAAAGAGCAAACCTATCATTGTAGACAGATCGCAGAAAACAATCATCAGAGAAGTCCAGGGAAATATTTTCGATGCGCCGGATAACTATTCGCTCGTCACATGTGCAGCGGAAGATTTACAGATGAGACGAGGTTCAGCAGCGAGTTTCAGGGAGAAATTTGGTAGAAAACCACTACTAATTAACCAAGGAAGAAAGACAGGAGATATTGCTGTAATTAAGGACGATTTTACGAAGAGGGGCATCAATCGGTTTGTATATTATTTAATAAACAAAAGAAGAAGTACCGAACAGGCCAAATTATCGGACGTGAAGAAGTGTTTCACCAATTTATTAAAATTATGCAAGAGGAATAACGTAAAGCACCTAGCGATGCCAAGATTTGGCGGAAATCTACAATTCGACGACATCAGGGACGAAATAAGTCGCATCTTCAAAGATAGTGGACTCAATATAGATATATATTGTCTCAGGAAAACTACTCCAAGAAGGATGGCGAAAGATGAAGAAACAACGCCGAAACCGGAAGAAAAAATTGTCTCGGATTCAAGCGTACGACTTGTCGAAACAATTACAGTACCACCAAGGTGCCGAATAATGTGTACAGGGAAGCAGGATATTGTATCACCAACACGGGAGATAATTATCGAACCTGTAGAAGTTTTATTCCACGGCGTTATAGCAGCCAGGTCTTTATCGAAGGCAACAAAGCAGGTACCAATATGTTTGATAAACGTATCAAACGAGCCGGTGAAATTGTTAAAAAACACCATGATAGCTCATTCTTCGCAGGTGGGGACCACTGTAAAAAAGGAACACGTATTTACAGTAAACGAGGAACAAAGGAAAGGCACGACCGCCGATTTTAAATTCGAATATTTGGAGAAAACCCAGGCCACTAAGTTAACAGGACTTATAAACAAATATAAGGATGTTTTTAGCGGACCAGAATTAAAATTGAGCTGTGCAGACGACGTACAACACAATATTATTACAGAAGATATACCGCCAATTACGAAACCACCATACCGAATTCCATTCTCTCAACGACAGGAGTTGAAGAAACAAATAAGTGAAATGTTGGAACAAGGTGTGATTCAAGAATCAAAATCTCCATGGAGCGCTCCGGTAGTGATGGTAACGAAGAAAGCTCCGGAAGGAGAAAATAAAATCCGTGTGTGTATCGACTATAGAGCGTTGAACGCAGTAACAAAGCGCGACTACTTTCCCTTGCCTAACTTGCAAGAGACATTGGACCAACTTGGAAAAGCTCTGTATTTTTCGACGCTAGACATGCGAGCAGGTTATTGGCAATTAAAAGTTAATAACAAGGACATAGAGAAGACAGCTTTTTCTACGCCCGACGGACATTACGAATGTTTACGAATGCCGTTTGGTCTTGTCAACGCTCCTAGTACGTTTCAGCGTTTGATGTATGTCGTTCTTTCAGGAATGACAGGTGAAGAGTGTTTAGTGTATTTAGACGATATAATTGTGTTTAGCAGAACCACTGATGAACATATGGTTCGATTAGAAAATGTTTTCAAGCGACTACGAAGTGCCAATTTAAAATTAAAATTTTCGAAGTGTATGTTTATGAAGAAAGAAGTGAAATATTTAGGACATATAGTTTCTAGCAACGGAGTGAGTCCAGATCCAGAGAAGATAGAGGTAGTTAAAAATTATCCAAGGTTAAAAACGGTAAAAGACGTTAGAGCGTTTCTGGGATTATGTGGTTTTTATAGGAAATTTATCCCGGAATATGCTCATCATGCGAAACCACTGACCGTGCTAACAAAAGCCGACCAGCCGTTCCAATGGGAAGAAGAGCAGGAACAAGCGTTCCAATATTTCAAGAATAGATTAATTAGTCCGCCGATTTTGCGCTTTCCGAATTTTCAGGAGCCGTTTATTTTGTCTACCGATGCATCAGGAAAGGCAATTGGAGCTGTTCTGAGCCAACGTATAAACGGGGTAGAAAAGCCAATTGCCTATGCAAGTAGACAATTAAACAAAGCAGAACAAAATTATAGTGTTAGCGAACTGGAATGCCTCGCTGTGGTTTGGGGAATTAAACACTACAGATGTTATCTATATGGCACAGAATTTACCGTAATATCTGACCACCGACCACTTAAATGGCTTATGTCATTAAAGGATCCTACCTCCAGATTGGCGAGATGGGCCTTACTACTTACCGAATACAATTTTTCCATCGACTACAAAGCGGGAAAAGCACACAGTAACGTAGATGCGCTGAGCCGAATCAGGGAGAACAAGTCGGATATCAGCTGTACAGAAGACCCAAGACAGAATAACAAGAAACAGGTGACTTTCAAGGCGCCACCTAAAAACAGAAGTAACGAAATAAAGAGCAAGTATGTGAACGTCGCTATAGTAGACGAAGATGTGTCCTATCTACCTGTGATTGGAAAGGCGGACATCAAACGTGAATTATCGTTGGATGACGAATTACAAAAGGTAATCCAGGACCTGGAAGCGGACGACAAAGACGACGATAAGTACTACATTGACATGGATGGGCTACTGGTTAGAAAAGGTGCAAATCTAAATACAGAGGATCGAGTTGTTATACCTGCAGCCATGAGGACTCATGTCATACGGTTATATCATGATTTACCGTACGCAGGACATATGGGAACTAACAAAACCTACAATTTACTTAAGTCTAGGGTTTATTGGCGAAATATGGAGAATGACGTAAAGGAATATGTAAGAAAATGCATATCGTGCAACGAACGCAAGACGTCACCGCATAACAAAAGGGCACCACTTCAAAGATTTATGAGGGTAACCCGCCCTTTTGAAGTGTTAGCGATGGACGTTGTCGGTCCACTCGTGACATCCAACGATGGGAACAAATATATTTTAACTTTTCAGGATTATTTTACAAAATACCCCGAAGCAATCGCGATTCCTGATCAAAAGACGGATACAATTGCTAGGGCATTTGTTGAGAATATTGTTTGCCGCCATGGAGTGCCGGAAAAGTTACTCACGGATCAAGGAGCAAACGTGACGTCTAAACTTATAAAAGAAATTTGTAAGATACTAGGCGTCCAGAAAATACAGACATCCGCTTACCACCCGCAGAGTAACGGAAGTTTAGAAAGAAGTCATCGTGTTTTGAAGGATATTCTATCACATTACATAGATAAATCGCAGAAATCGTGGGACAAATGGCTAAGTTTCGCTATGATGGCTTATAGGTCATCAACACACACGACGACCGGTAATACACCATATTTTCTCATGCACGGCAGAGAAATGGTCTTACCTAATGACGATGTGTTTTCCCCATCTCGAACCCGGTATGATTACGACGAAAATTACGCTTCAGAGATGACAGAACGACTGAAACAGGTATATGATATTGTGCAGCACAACATGGAAAAGGAAGCTGAAACGCGAGAGAAGAATTACAATAAAAAATCCGCGGAAGTTACGCTTAAGGTAGGGGATATAGTGTATTTGTTTAACCCGGCTAGTACTCCTGGGCTAAGCAGAAAATTAGCTAAGTTTTGGTCGGGGCCACATGAAATTATAATGAGGTTAGGCGAGGTGACTTTTAAAATAAAGTCACTCGATAACAACAAAGAACAAATTGTTCATGTAAATCGACTTAAAAAGTACGATTCAGGTAAAGAGGTGAATGAAAGCGACGATGAAGGTAGCGGTTCGGATCAGGAATATCCAGCCCCTAGAGGTTTGAGGTTCGCGGATGGACTTTTCCCATTACCAAGGATGGAAGAACCGGTAGAAGAGGAAACCGAGTATGAGCCGTGGATAGGTACACCGCGCTCTATGAGGGACAGTGACATACAATATCCAGGTCCACTCAACCAAATTGATGAGATTGACGACAATGATGAGTCCCGAACCGACGAACAAACCACAGAAGGTAATAATAATTCAGGTAGTAGGTTTTCCGGTAATGCGGAAGAAGATGAGGTCCACGTTCAAACCCCAAGGCGACATCACACAAGAAGTCATGGCCGCGTATCAGACCATCCCTGGGTGTTAAAACGCCGCATATAAAGATAGGTATTGTACATGTAGAGTAAATAGAATGTAGAACATAGGACGTCCTTAGCGTAGGTAGGAAGTAAAAAGGTATATACTTAGGTAGTAGTGTATTGCGTAAAATGGTAGAAAACATGTAGAACGAGGTCAACAATTGGGACAATAAGGTGTTACCTCATTTGAATGCGTAGGTCGCACAGACAGAGTACGACAAATTTTTGTGCGCGTTTCCTATGTTAGTCTGACGAGGTTGAGATTATACGAGCCCCGTATAATAAAACAACCGAGAGCCGAGATGGTCGAACCGGAAGAATCAAGCGAGATTCCACATTTCTGGGTGCACCACCATATAGACGCGGTGGCAAATGAATTAGCAACGTCCACCTACACGGACAGCAGCTGTAGCAGTAGCAGCAGCACCAACTGAAGCAGCAGCAGCAACAGAAACAGCAGAGGCAGCAGTATAATGGGACAACAGCAAGCCAGAAGGATGACCTGCAGGCGATCGAGGTCAATCCGAGCGGATCTGCATCGAGATGGAGCCGAAGTTGTACCCGGTGGCGGAGGATCACCAAGGCCAGAGCAACAGCTGGAACTAGTAGTCTAAGCGATGACGACTGGGCAAATAAAGAATTAAGTTAAGTATAAAGCAACTACAAGTTGATACTGCTCATAAGTAATTGTTATGTACTTTTTCACATGCGCGTCCGGATCGGGACCCACATCCACATGAAGCATACGAGATCGAGATGCCGGTACACCGCTACATCACAACCACCCCCCGCCCCTGGATTATGGACACTTGATAAGTGCAGTGACTCAGTGACGCTTTAATTAGTGCGATGAATTCCAAGCGAAGTGTACGGGGCAGACTCATAAGATCTAATGTGTAAAGATGATCTCGACCGGAAAATTGTAACTTTAGTTAAGTTTCATATTATTAAGGATTAGTAGCGTGTTTTGTATTTTTGGTAAGAGAGAGAGGCCCTAATTTCAGATTTGATTTTATTCGTGAGGTTTAGTTTGATTAGTGATGAATAATTCGTCAATAATGATTCATCTAAAGCGCCGAGGAATGTAATAAAATGGGAACTTTGGGTATCTTATTGAATAAGATAGAATGGTAGAACTTTATGGAGGTTCCTGTCTTGGAGGCAGTTATAAACTGTTCGTACAGTTTATTGTTTTATGGTGGTGTTTGTCTGCATGCAGAAAGAGCGGAAATATTGGGTTTCAGTTCGTGTCTGAATCAACAGAGACAAACTTTGGGCTGTTTATGTATATTCAAAAATGCGTATAGAGAAACTGCTAAAAGTCACGTTCTGACCATTTTTTCGTGATATATTTAGGCACTTCTCGGAACAGGGTATTCCATGGAGAACCAACACGAGAGGGGCGGTTCAAAGGAAGGGACATTTTTTGCAAGGTTTCCTTGGTTGGTTAATTAGATTTTGGTTGCAATGATTGGATGGTTTGGGTGTAGATGATGCAGCCCATAAGGTCTTCCTGGGACGGAGACAGCGCCTCAAGGATTAGTCTCTAAGTAGATTTTAAAACGCTTACTTGTGCTTCCTTCTGTACGTGCGTATTTGCGATAGGAGTTCTTGACTTAGTTCAAAACTCCGCTACAATTAGCATACCAGAGGGGCCATATTCGAGACTACAACCGATTACCAGATATAGCAGAATTCACAACGTTATTATAGCTTCCAGAGAGAGAGAGAGAGTTCCAAGACGAGTTACCTGCATACGTACTTCCACAGCTCCATAAAAGGTTAGAAAAGTTGTATTGTTTAAGAATATCTCAGACAGCGTCGTAATACCACTAGGGTGATTAATCACAAGGGCTAATCTCTCTGACATCGTGTTTGTATTAGTTTTTAACAATTGGTTTATATAAAGGAGCTTATCCTATTATTTCTTGACTGTTAATATATATTGTTTTGAGAACAACCGTCTTTTAATTAGAAGTTACACAGGGTCAAATATCGAGGGGCACATGAGACAAGCATTGAATTTTAGTAAACAATTAACGCTACCGTCATTATTAATTGTTGCCAGTATTTTCCAACAAGATTCCAGGACAAGAACCCATAAATTTAATATCCCAGAGCAGGATTAATCTAAGTATTTGCCCTGCTACAAACCGGGACAAGTTCACTTTAAGAAGACAGTATTTTTAGTTAGACAAATAATCAAGATAGTTTACTTCTCTTAAAGAAAGACGTCCCCAATATTACACTGACGCATGCGTAGTGTGTCCAGTGGCAGGCACTATGTCGGATGATATAGAGATATATGTCGCAACGCTAGTGTTGGAACAGCCTGCTGTTACCAACATTCTTTATATCATTTTGTATTTATATGATATTTTTAAAATATCTGTCAAATCCTGGCCAACTTGTTTTATTTAAATGCAGACACGATCGATCTCGATCAAATAAAATCTCTTGCAGCTGAACTATTAATTTTATATATTGTATGATAAAGTCATGTGCCTGGCCACACTAGATTTTTTATGTTCATTGTTCAGTAATGTATTAAAAGTCCTATAAGGGGGTAAGGTGGGAAGGAGGAAAAATTTACGTGTACAGTAGGGTGGACCAAATTGGCAATTTTTATTTAGAAAGCAACGATACCCACAAATTGTTTCCAAATCCAAAAAAAGGACGCGTATTTTTTCCGAAATTTTGATTATTAGTTTTGCCTGTCGAGGCTATAATAATAAATAATAAAATGCATTTTTTGATATTTTTCGAATAATTGTTTTGGGTTTGGGAAAAGTTAAGACTAAAGTTATAGGACTTGTAGAAGACTTTCCAAGGAAGAATTTGACCTATCATACATATGGATTTGATACCCCAAACCCCCAGAGTGCCCTGAAAACTACCCTTAAATGAAAAAAATTAGATTCTTCAGAAAATTGACACTTCTAATTATTTCATTCTTTTTTCTCTCATGAAATCATTATTATAAGTCTAGTGGGATGTTTATAAACATTTGTCAGTTAATTTCCAGTTGTTTAAACAAACAGTTGTTTAAATAATTCGTTTTTCACGAAAATCCGTCTGAATTCTGTTTTCTGAGTTGGAAATGGCAGTTTATTATCTTAGAGTGACATTATTCCTTAAAAAGTTCCTCCTATTGCTTTAACAATAATGTATTATTCAATTTGAACTTTTTTCTAATTATGAAAGAGAATTCAGCTTTTTTGAGAAATTAACTTAAAAATTTCATTTTAGAGATATCTTGCGATCTCTTGATGAGATATCGTGATGTTAGAGATATTATGTAATAAAACCACATTTGTTTAAATTTTTTTTTGCAATTCACCCAAAATTATTTTTTAGCCGTTTATTCTGGCCAACGTTCTCAAGTGGCATCATTTATATTTCGGGATGATTTCTAATGTTTAAATAATAAAATATTATTCGGCTGTTCGCGTTGTCAATTTCAAGTCTTGAATTTCGAGCCGACTAAAGCTCGTTTCTTTCCTAATGGAACCGAACAATCGATTTTTCGAGTTGGCACGCATTTATTCGGTTCAAATTAGAGCATCGATATCAAAAGCGAGCGCTCGTTTGTAATCGAGCATATGTAACCAGGTCCCTGATCCAAATCCAGGTTGTGGCTGCAATTTTTAATTTATTTTAAAATTTACATATCACCTGTATATCACCATTATGCATTTCAATAATATTTTATTATTTAAACAATGGAAATTATCCCAAAATATCCGATCTAATAAAAAAATAATTTTAGGAGAATTGAAAAAAAATTTTTTGACAAATAGATTTTGTTTAAACAAATATGGGTTTATTAGCTAATAACATAGGCAAGATACCTCGAACATGAAATTTATAAGTTAATTTCACAAGAAAAGCTGACTTTTACCATATAATTAGAACAACAGTTGAAAATTAATAATCATTGATTGTTTAGACAATAGGAAGAAATTGTTTAATGAATAATGTCACTCTAAGATAATAAACTGCCATTTCGAACTCAGAAAACAGATGTCCGACGGAGTTTCGAGAAAAGCTAATAGGGGTCTTGCATGATTTTACCTAAGTTCACAAATAAAACCCTTAGGTGGTAAGAAAACCGTGTGTAAAATTTTTCCGCTTAATATTGTTGCACTGAATTGTTATTGAACATCAAAGTTTAAACCGAACAAAAACGCGCCAAAACGCTGTCTATCAAGGCGTGACGGTTTGGTGAGAACGTATACTATCGGTGCAAAAGTATTGCGCCCTGTGTTTGGATGGTCGTAACTCTGCAATGATTGAACAAAAATGCACGAAATAAAGTGTGTTATAGTCCTCAATCATTTCTACATAATATGCGGGATTATCAAAATTTTCTGCCTATCGGTTTAAAGATGAGCACGGGAGAAGTAAAAAAAGGTACCCGATTTATGTGGTTTTGTAATAACGCTCGACCTTCCGATTTGTTTTCTCTTAAACCTCTTGCCACAAAATTGTTATTCAGGATTGAATAAGAATCCCTTCTATAGATTTGGGGGTTTGATTTTCTTAATTTTGTATGTATTGTGTCTGTAAGCCACCTTTTTATGGAACCGGATATCTCAGTTAGCACGTAAAGACACCTTATTTATTGTGATACTCCTCCATTGATGTATAGTAACATAAAAGTTATATGTGAATTTTTAAGAGTGAATTGATCGATTCTGTGTGCAGGATGGTTTCCATCGGAGAATGGAGATTTCGCGCGGTAAGCAAACCGAGATTCGCGCGATGATTTCAAACGATCACCACTCAGGACCGTATTCACTATTTTTGTAATTTTATCGTTCGGTATTATTTTTAAAAATTATTTACGTATTTTTTTTGTCTTTGCTGGTGGAGTTGTATATATACTCTGTTTTTTGATTTATTATTATTTCACAATATTATGTCTGCCCAAAATCAGTAGTTAATGCTTATTCAGTGGGTATGCAACCGAACATTGATTGCAGTAAATGCCGTTGCCTACCGAGACGGATATCTGCAATAAATTAAAATTTCTAAAATCTCAACTAAAAATATGCTTCAAAAATCAGAGAATATGTTGAAAGAAAAAAACGCAACATCCGAACTAAAAAACGAAAACTTTTTAACAGCCAAAATATTTCACAAAATATTCAATATTTACATTCAGCATTAGAAGTTAGAAATGTCATTCTAAGAAAAGACGTACTTTTTTGCTGGGCGTATTTAGTTTGTACACCAGAGGTATAAAAATAATGCTATTGCGTTCTAACACGCGTCAATTTATGGGATTGTTCAGTAACGTACGTGGAAAATAACAGCAGAAACAGATGAGTAATTTGCAACACTCGTAAAATCTACTACACTGGCGGCGGGCGCTCATTCGGTTACGGGGTTCATATCTGTGTGGACAACTATTAAAAGGCAATGGATGAAAGAACGGGATATAAGTGGTGCATTGTATCACATTGTAACAACGCCTCGATATCAAGGCCCGATAAACTTTTCTTTACGGTTCCCAAAGAGAAAAAAAAACGTAAAATTTTGACAAGAGGGGTAGACGAAATCCCAAAGATATCGCAATGAAAATAGCTTGCTTTGTTTGCGAAGATCATTTTGGCGTAAGTTATTTCGGCATTGATTATTTAACTATAAAATATCTATCTATGTTATATAATGTGTAAAATTACATTTACATACCTACGTTGAATACCGATAAAACTTCATACGTACCACATTGTTTTCACGCCTCTTATTTCGGCCGACGTAAATGCGCATTAGTTGCGAAATAATCCGCTACCATAATGGCATCTACTTTCGGCAAGTTATCTGACTGCCCCATCACGTAACCTGCCTCCATTTTCACCGCTTATAATACAAGAACAGCTGTTGAAATTCTGAAGATACGTAGCGTGCACAACTCGTCGGAAGCGCGCCATAAGCCGTCCACAGGTAAACAAACGCACGTGGCGTTCGTACAGGCACTCTACGTCACACCAATCACAGCGCGTTTATATTTAAAGGGACGCAACCGATTTTAATATTATTAATTGTGTAGGAACCGATTTTTTTTCTAAACAAAAACGTTTGCGGAGTGGTCTGGTATACGTATGGCACCAATAGAGCGTATTAATTTTTAATTTTGAGACTTAGTGCAAGACCCCTATTATTTAAACAAATAGAATTTATTTAACCAAATGGAAATTACCTGACAAATGTTTATAAACATTCAACTAGACTTGTAGTAATGATTTCTATGAGAAAAAAAGAAAATGAAGTGATTAGAAGCGTAAATTTTCTGAAGAATGTACATTATTCATTTAAGGGTAGTTTGCAGGGCACTGTGGGGGTGGGATGGGGCGTCAAAGCCATATGTAAATTGAAAAGTCCTCTACAAGTCCTAAAACTTTAATCTTAAGTTTTCCCAAACCCCGGACAACTATTCGAAAAATACCAAAAAATATCGTTTTCCCTTGCATTTTCTTATGTAAATTTGATGCATCGATAGGAGGCACCATTAAAAATCAAAATTATGAAGAAAAAAAATGCGTGTCCACTTCTTTGGATTTGGAAACGATTTGGGGGGGATCGTTGCTTTCTATCATAAAAAAAATTGCTATGTATTTTTGAACCACCCTAGTGTACACTAGGGTGGTCGAAAACTATCCGGACTTTTTGTTAGATGGCAACGATCCCCACCTTCCAATCTGTTCCGTTTCCAGAAAAAAAAAATCTGATGTGGCCAGGCACATGAATTTATCATACAATATATAAAATTAATAGTTTAGCTGCATGAGAATCTATTCTATAGAGATAAATCGTAGGTATTGTCAAAGCATCAGCATTTGACACTACCTACACTACGTCATTAGAATAATAGTTATTTATGTCACAAATGCCGAAAGTACGGAATAGCGCGACGAGCGGTGATATGGCGCGTCACCGAAGGCGGAGTGTCGCCGTCGCATATGAGCGAGTCGCGCTATCTAGTTTTTGGCAGGAGCGACATCAACGTTTATTGTGTTGCTTTTTAAGAAATACGTATTTAAAAAAAAATAAATGATTTCTGTATAGTAAATGCTAGGTTGGTACCACTTTGACGAAAGGTGCGTTCCGATTGGTAGGTAATGGTAGCTAATGGCTTATGGCTCATCGCTATACTTTATTTATAATTTTCTCAATGTATCATTTTTAGAATTAGATATAAAGACGGGTTGATATTTCTTATCAACAAACAATCAAATTGGTGATCTTATTCTATTTGAAATTTGTATTTTATAATTTTCGCACTACAGCGGCACGTTCCATAGTAGTTTTCCAACCTCTGATGAGATCAGCTGTTTTCGAATGTGACAACACAAAAAAATATTTGTCAAAATCCTGGCTACTATGTAATTTCATATCAATGCAGATGCGACCGATCTCGATCAAATAGAATTTGCTCTTGAAGGTAAACTATTAATTTTACCAAAAAATGTTATAGGCACAAATTATTCAAAATTTCCTCTACTTTAATTTATTAATTAACTATTTTGTCGAAATTACAGAAATGGCGGCTCATTTCCAAAATCCTTGAAAGAGGCTTAGAATAAACTAAAAAGCTAAACTATTAATTTTACCAAAAAATGTCATAGGCATAAATTATTCAAAATTTCCTCTGCTTTAATTTATTATTTAACTATTTTGACGAAATTACAGAAATGGCGGCTCATTTGCAAAATTGTTGAAAACTGCTAAGAGTAAATAGCCAGTTCCTTTGGACCCTTTCGAACCAAAAGCTTTTCAGCTCTAAGTTTAGTCATGAAACTTCTAAATATGAACTTTCGTCCCGATACCTTTAGCAGTTTCTCCGGAAACGTCTCCACAAAAAACGGGTACACACACACGCACACACACACACACAGACATTTTTTTGTACCTTGGTCAAAAATGTTCAGGGGACCCATAAAGACCTATTTCCGCTAAAATCTCAATTTTTTGTTTCGGCATGATTACAATACTTTATATACTGCGTATGATAAAGTAAAAATCCCCGAGAATTAGAGAAGAACGGTTAACGTTAACACGTGCTACCGAGCCCCTCAAATTTCCCATTTTAAATACTTCCAAAAATACATCCTTTTTCCATTTTATTTTTCACGCTTCGATTTTAGAAAAAAAAGGTGCTGGAGATTATCAGAAATTGTTCAGAACTCCCCAAGGAACAAATCCACAACAACTATTTTTTTGTTCACCACCCCCCACCCTGCCCATAGTACCCTAAATATGAGACAAAAATTTCTTCGAATTTGCAATTTTATAATGTTACGTGTTTTATTATTGTTTTTGGCAGAAGTGATTATTATTGGATTATATACATATTTTCTGTCATTTATTAACTAATTTGAAATTGTTTAAACAAGTAGCATTTGTTTAAACAAAAATATACGATGTTACGAACATATTAAATTATTGCCTTTTTTTGTCATTTTTTAACTAATTAGCAATTATTTGTTTACCATTTGTTTAAATAATGTGGACATATTTTCTATTTTTTAAAGGAAATTATTATTAGGATATTGGCATTTTTTGGTCATTTACCAACTAATTTGCAATTGTTTAAACAAATACAAATTGTTTACAAAAATATACAATGTTACGGACATATATTTTTTGAGTAACTATTACTAAATTGTTGGCATTGTTTGTCATTAATTAACTAGTTTGCAATTGTTTAAATAAATACTATTTGTTTAAACAAAAATATACAATGGTAGTGACGCGTCTTTTTGTCAAATTATTATTATATTTCTTGTGTTTTTTTTTCTTGTTAGATTTGTTAACTAATTTTCAATTATAACCTAGAATAATAATTAGTGTTGCAACCATATTACTTGTTTGACCGATATCGTAAAATCTCCAAAATTACAAAAAAGACCCAGAAATCCTATAATAATTTTGTCAAGAAATACGTACTAACATTGTATTTATATTATTGTTTAAAGAAATTTATTATTAAGTAAAAAATTACAAAAACATTCTAGCAATGTAACAATAATTTCTACAAAAGGAGAACAAAAAAGACTTGTTTTTGTATACAAAAATGGCATTTGTTTAAAGAATTGCAAATTCGTTCATAAAAGAAAAAAATGCCAATTATTTAATAATGGTTTCCGCAATAAACATAAAAAATATGTCGGCAACAATGTATATATTTGTTTAAACAAATAGTATTAGTTTAAACAATTGCAAATTACTTAATAAATGTAAAAAACTGCCAACAATCTAATAATAATTTATGCAAACAATATGGAAAATTATGTCCGATACAATGTATATATTTGTTTAAACAAATGGTAGGTGTTTAAACAATTGCAAATTAGTTAATAAATGACAAAAAATACTAATAAACTAACAATTTCCGCAAAATCAGAAAAATATGGCCGTAAATAATAATTTTTGCTACAAATGGTAATTGTTTAAACAATTGCTAATTAAGTTGAGTAAAAGAAAACGTTTTTTCAGTGTTTATAAATTTTATTCTCGTAGTGACCGGTTTCGCTGTTACAGCATCCTCAGACTACTCTACAAACAAAACCAAAAGATAGAAAATAATTTCTTACAAACATTGATAAAAAGGTTAGACTTACTGTCAATAATAACCTAACTGTAATTAAACAGAACATCTAAAAAGCCTAGTGGATTCTCCAATTGAATAAAACCGACTTGTCATATATTAACAATTAGCAATTATTGCTACGAAAATAAAATTTATAAACAGTGAAGAACGTTTTCTTTTACTGAACTTATCAAGACACGTGTTTTCACAGCTTATATACGAGAATTGCTAATTAGTTAATAAATGACAAAAACTTATTGTTTTTGCATTTTTTGCAACAAATTGTATAATTAGTTGGTAACATCATATATTTTTGTTTAAACAAATGGCAATTGTTTAAACAATTAATCAATAAAAGTAATTTATGTCATAAAAATCATAAATCGTGTAAGTTTGTAAAATTGTAAATTTGAGTAAAATTTTGACTCATTTTTAGGGTACTACAGGAGAGGGTGGGGGCGGTGAAAAAAATAGTGGATGTCGATTTGGTCTTTAGGAAGTTCTGAAGTATTTCTGATAATCTCCCGCAACTTTTTTTTCTAAATCCGAAAGGTGGAAAAAAGGAAAAAAGATGTATTTTTCCAATGTATTTTAAATGGGAAATTTGAGGTGCTCGGTGGCACGTGTTAAGGGTCCCGTCTCAATTCAAATATGGAACAGTAGCAAACTTCTCTACAACGCTTCGAAATAAAAAAATCACCGGATGTAGATGGCGCTACTATAAACATGTCTCTTTTAATTTAAATTTATTACATTTGACATGGTATAACTTAAAGAAATTAATGTATTGGTTTCTATTTGTACAAATATTCAAACTGGACTGTGTTTGAGTTTTCTAGTCGATATATAGTACTTTTACAATTGTCGCTATCGTAAACATGTTAGCCAACCTACCACAATCACGCACTACAGTACTCCATGCAATTCTAGAGAAGTTCAGCGAAAAGTAACTCGTGCTCTTATAGTTGACATTGAATTACATTTTATAATGTATTACAGCAGACAATAGTCGGACGTAACTGCCATCGGAAAGCATTTCTATATCTGTAGTCCACACTAAAAGTTGCATAAATAATTTTCATAAATATTGAAACTCCTTTCCGATGGCAGTTGCATAAGGACCTTCAGAATCGAATAGTAGCGAGCATTTTGCGATTAGCGCAATAATGATGACGTGGGTTACTGTTGTGTTTTCAATGTCGGACACGGGAGCCTTAAGGGGTTCTTCCGCTTTGTTGGTTTTAAAAAATCAATTTTTCTTTTTTTGCTTTATTCTAATCTAGAAGGTCTCAGAATGGTTCCTGTAAGAGGGTTTTGCAAAATTCGCACTAGTTCTGAAATTGTAGCCGGTGATTTGTGTGTGCGTCGATCAGTGTTGTGATAAGGGATGAAGAAATCCCTCTGACCGTGGGAAATGCGTACTTATATACGTATTGCATATGACTCGACCAAGTCATAGATCTCCCACCAGTGGTATCTACAGCTTTTGTCATCCATTCGTTCAGTTTTAAACCGCTCATCACATGATCATCTCGGCCGTTGCGGTATGTACCAAAGTTGTGGTAATTTCGGTCGCGATTTCTTAAAAGTCGTGTTTTTCCAACTGGTAACCACGATTTTGAAAAATGTATTTCATATATCGAGATGATTCTTTATTTTTTATGTTCAGCACACATATAGTTTTTGTTCGATCGTTCATTATTAAAAAATTTGTTTTATTGCATTTTTACAGCGTTTTATATCACGAAAAGAGCTGCGAAAACGGACTTTTTTGGGACATACGACCGCCATTTTGTTAAAAATCAAAATATTGAGAAACTGAACGATCGAACGATAGCCAACGAAATAACGATTAAGAAAAAGTTTCAGTTTTTTGTATCAGACGACCTGCACACGTGTAATCGTGGTTACCGTTACACATTAATATTTGCACAAAAGCGCGCACACAGTAATCTGCAAGGTCACTGAGATCAACACAATAATTTTTAAGTTGTTAATCTTGTACATCGATTGTAACACAAAAGAATAAAAAAACTTGGTCTATAAATCTTGTGTGGTTCTTTCATTATCAATGCCTTAAAATAGGGTCGAAAAGCGGCCAACAAAGCGGAAGCCCCCTTAACGTAAACCGATTTTACCCAAATTTTGAGGGAATTTTTTTTCCCGAAAAGGAACCGATTTGGGGGGGGGGGATCGTTGCCCTCGAGCAAAAAAAAGATATATCAAGGTATAAAATTGGACCACCCTAGTTTACAGGTGATAGTTAATGGAATTTTTGATTACTGTGGTTTAATTTTTTTTTCAGTTTGTACGTAAAAGTTGAAGAGCTAGAAGTCACCGAAACTACTGTATCTGGCTCCAGTTGTACAGTATCCGGACAACCTTCAGATAATCTGAAGGCAGAAACACCTGAGGATCTCTTCCCGTGTGGCAATTATGGCGACGCAACGGCACAATCAAAAAATATTCAACATGTGTTTAAATGCTTCGCATGCGATTATTCTTCTGCAGATCGTTGTTCTTTTAAAAATCATATTAGAACGCATACTGTTGATACGCCATTTAAGTGCACCTTATGTGATTATGCTTGTGCAAATGATAGTAATCTAGCAAAGCACATGAAAACGCATGCAGGAGAGAAACCATTTAAGTGCAACTTATGTGATTATGCTAGTGCACAAAATGCTTCTCTTATACGGCATATGAGAATGCATACAGGTGAGAAACCGTTTAAATGTCCCTTATGTGATTATGCTAGTGCACAAAATGCTACTCTTGCACAGCATATGCGAACGCATACCGGCGAGAAGCCATTTAAATGCACCTTGTGTAATTATGCCAGTAGACAAAGTAGTAATCTTAAACTTCATATGAAACAGCATACAGGAGAGAAACTAAGTAAATGCACGTTATGTGATTATGCTGGTACACAAAATAGTCATCTTAGACGGCATATGAGAACGCATACAGGTGAGAAACCATTTAAGTGCACTTTATGTGATTATGATTGTACAAAGAGTTCTTCTCTAACAAAGCATATGAGAACGCACACAGGCGAGAAACCGTTTAAATGCACCTTATGTGAATATGCTTGTACAGTAAGTTCTTGTCTTACAAATCATATGAGAACGCATACAGGTGAGAAACCATTTAAATGCACTTTCTGTGATTATGCTAGTGCACAAAATGCTACTCTTGTGCAGCATATGAAAATACATACCGGAGACAAGCCATTTAAATGCACCTTGTGTGATTATGTTAGTACACAAAGAAGTAATCTCGCGCAACATATGGAAAAGCATGCAGTCGAAAAACGGTTTAAATGCACCTTATGCGATTATGGCACTACACTAAGTTGTCGTCTTAGAATTCATATGAGAAAGCATACAGGAGAGAAACCGTTTGCTTGCGTCTTATGTGATTATGCTTGCGCAGAGAATTCTGCTCTTACGAAGCATATGAGAACGCACACAGGTGAAAACCCGTTTAAATGCAGCTTATGTGATTATACAAGTATTCGAAATAGTAATGTCACCTATCATATGAAAACGCATACAAGAGAGAAGCCATTTAAATGCTCCTTATGTGATTATTCCAGTTCACAAAGTTGTAATCTCACACGTCATATGAAAAACCACACCGGAGGGAAACTATTTAAATGCATGCTATGTGATTATTCCAGTGCACAAGCTTGTCATCTTACAACGCATATGAGACGGCATACTGGAGAGAAACCATACAAATGCATCTTATGTGATTATGCTTGCACAGTGCGTTCTTCTCTTACAAAGCATATGAGAAAGCATACAGGTGAGAAACCGTTTAAATGCACCTTATGTGATTATGCTAGTACACAAAGTGGCCATCTAACTAAGCATATGAAACAGCATACAAGAGAGTAACCATTTAAGCTACATGTTTTAGGTGATTATGCTAGCACAAGCAAGAACCAATTTTAGCGCACTTTACTTGATTATACTGGTACATAACGCAGTCATGGTATGTGATATATGATCCATTCTCATTTTAAGAATTTGTATGTTATTTTATTTTGTCATTATTTGCGCTAGTTTTTTGTCACCTACTATTACTTACTATCATAAGGTCACCACACTGAGAAGTTTTGAATAAACTTTTATTATCAAATACAAATCAAATATAAATACGTCAAATACATTTGGAATAAATTTATTAAAAATGAAACTGTCTATTATTTAAAAAAAATCCTCCAACACGTTAATTTTAATTATTATCAAACTATACTTTATCATACCAAATCAACTTTCGACCACCAATTGCTTTAACTTATAACGTCATTGAAATTTTGTATTTTTAAATTATACTCCCTTAATGTTCTTGTTTTAAGCAGACGCTTCAATTATTTTATCTAGGACTCGCATATAAGTTCATTGCATACGTATCTATGACTATATAATCCCAATCATGACAAGCCTATGATTATAATAGACCAGGCAATAGAGGTTCTTGTGTGACAAAAATACTAGCAGGCAGCCGACGGTCCCAAGTCACATGGAACAGTCCGTAGATGTATTGTGATATGTTTCCTACTCACAAATACCATTTCTTAATTTGTTATAAACAAAAAACGTGATTTTTTTTCGGTTTTCGCTTGTAAGAACTGAACCGATGGAGCTTTCAACAGACCAAGTATAGACAATGAAAAGACGAAAAAAATAAACCCCACACGGACTCGATCGCATTAAAAGTAACGGAGGAAAAAACGAAAAAAAAAAGTCAAAAGATATTTATTCACTCCAAAAACTACAAAAGTACAGATTACGTCAAAACTGGTATTACATAATACAAAATAAGAAAGAAATGAAATATAACAGAATGATTTAACCAAATCCCCATCCAAGGAATTCTTCGATGCTATAAAAAGCATTACTAAAAAAAAAATCGATGATCATTTAACAACCGTTTCCGGATTTCCATGGGCGACAAATTGTCGATTGCCTTATTGAGGCATTTAATGCCCATATAGATTGGCCCTGTTTGTCCTACTGTTAACCGGTTATAAGGCAAATGATATTGATGTCCATATCTTGTTCCACAATTGTGAATCTCGTTACCTGTTGCAGTTACCATAAGTTGCAGAGAAAGAGTGAATTTAACGAGTTCCAGGTTATAATATATTGTTGGTAGTTAATATACGGTGTTGCTTGAAAATTTCTCTGCATCCGGTTCCTCTTCGCACTTTCGTCATAGTTCTGATTGCTCTCTTTTGTAATACGAATATGGTATTCACATCCGTCGCTGATCCCCAAAATATTATCCCATATCTTAGCAATGACTCCACCAGTCGATGATACAATGCCACACTATCAACATAATCTCCTAGCCTGAAGATTACATATTTGAACTGAATCGCTGGGTTAAGCTACGTATGTGTTCTCCCCAGGTGAGCTTGGCATCAATCTGACATCCCACAAATCTGCAGCTGTTTACCACTTGAATTAATTTGGACCCACACTTGATAAGTGGTGAAGAATTGGTCTTAACATTTTTTGGAAGTACTTCCATGACCTGTGTTCTTGTACTGTTCAGTTGCAGTCCATTATTCCTGCACCATCCGTCAATTTCCGTCAAGGCAGCATTTGACAACTGAACAACTCGAACTATCTTCAAGACGACAACCAGAAAACTGGTACCTATCTTCTCTTACAAAGCACATGAGAACGCATACAGGTGAGACACCATTTAAATGCACCTTATGTGATTATTCCAGTACACAAAGTAGCAATCATAAGATTAAAACAGCATACAAGAGAGTAACCATTTAAGCTACATGTTACGTGAGTATGCTGGTTAAACAGAGTCATCTTAGACGGCATTCAGGAGGAAAACCGTCGAACTTAACCGCATGTTATTGTGGTAATACATGGTATAATACTATTCTACAGCATATGAGAGCACAGGAACAGGAGAGAAACAATTTTAGCGCACACGTGATAATACTAGTACAAAACGCAGTCATGTTATGCGATATATGAGCTATTCTCATTTTAAGAATTTGTATATGTTATTTTGTTTTGTAATTATTTGCGCTAGTATATAAAGTGTGCCCCACTGAACTGGAATTAATCTTGTTATCTTTCATCACTTTGATTTTAAAATTGCGGGTGTTGTACAACTCCTCAAGGTAGGTACAGTATTCTTTCTTGCTTGGATCAATGTTAAGTGCATTGAGATTACTTATTTGTTGTATTTGTGCATTCATAGTAGTTGTGGAAACGTTTCTAAAACTATCATAACGTTACAATACTGAGAAATTTTGAATTAACCTTTATCAAATACAAATGAAATACTAATATGTACATCTAATGTACGTGGAATAAATTTATTAAATGTGAAACTGTCTATTTTTTAAGAAATCCTCGGACACGTCAATTTTAATTATCAAACCATACCTATCATACTAAATTCAAGTTTCGACCATTAATTGCCTACTAAAAAAAAGCTGATCTGGCCAGGCACATGACAAAATATAAAATTAATAGTTTAGCTGCATGAGAATCTATTTGATTGAGATAAGTCGTGTCTGCATTAAAATTAAACTAGTTAGCCAGGATTTGACAGATATTTTAATAGTCAATAGTATCAATAGCAGGTATTGTCAAAGCATCAGCATTTGACACTACCGACTGTCATCAGAATAATAGTTATTTATCTCACAAGTACCGAAAGTACGGAATAGCGCGACGAGCGGTGATGCGTCGCGTGATCGCGCGTCACCGATGGCGGAGCGTCGCCGTCGCATGTGAGCGAGTCGCGCTATGTAGTTTTCGGCAGGAGTGACATCAACGTTTTTGTGTTGCTTTTTGAGAAATACGTATTTAAAAAAAATCAAAAATGGTTATAGGTATTTCTGTATAGGAAATGTTAGGTTGATACCGCATCTACGAAACGTCACGTTTAAAAAGCTAATTCAAATTCTGACATTTATATTCGTTCATGACACTAGATGTCACATCCGTACCAGCATGGTACCAGCATACGCTAAAATATAACTACACTCATCGCTATACTTTATTTACAATTTTCTCAATTTATT